>VBSM01003176.1:71985679-72069358 GCA_008086735.1 Cheirogaleus medius | reverse complement strand
GTATTCTGTCCAGAGAAAGAAAAAGATATTGCTTAAATATTCACCTACATTAATATGTATGCATATACATAAAAACGCCTTCACTCATTTAAAATCATTTTCTACTTTTTTGCAACAGAACAAGGTTCAATTTTATGTAACCTTAACCTGTATTTGATACGCAAAATGTATAATTCATGGGGGGCAAAAGTGGAGGTTTTTTGGTTTTTGTTTTTTCACTAGCAAATTCAGTTCTTCGTTTGTTTTGCTCTCCACGCTGCATTAGCACAGTTTTCCCCTGTGTGCATCTGCCAGTGTACAATTTAGCCACGGGCATCTGTAGACCTTGTGGTGATCAGTATTGCAGGCAAAAGCCATATGTGTTTAAATAAAAAAAAAATCTCTTTATTTCATTTGCTGTTTTAACTGGATGGATAACTTTTGTGCCTCAAGACAGAAGAAGAAAAAATACAGAAATAATTAATTGCCTCTATTCTTGAGGCAGTTTCATTTCCCCCTCCAATATGGAATGCTTGTCAGCTTTCCTGATAAATGACTGCATGGATTTGCATAGATTTTACATTAACACAAAAATTAGTTTTATTTGTGGAAAACTAGTTTACATAATAATATAAAACCTAGTGTTATTGATTATGTTTCCAAGCATTGATGACTTTCCAAGGATGGTGGTGTTCTAAATTTTCAAAGATCTGATAAATCTATTTCTTAATTTAAACTTTGTTAAGATTTATATAGTTTTGCATTAACAATATATAAAAACATTTATAAAATTTTAAAGTTTTAAAAAATATTCTTTTCTTATTAACCACAACTATTTCAGACCCATACTTACTAGCACTCATTTGGTAAAAAGAGTCTGATTTTAAACTTTTGCCAAGGAATATTTTTAAATACTTACGACCAATTATTTACACTTCAACCAATTGGAGGACTGAATCTATGTGAAAAATTTTAATTTTCACATACATGTTATCAAAAAGATGGGTGCTATATTGGGTGTGTACAGTTGAGTTTATTTCTGGGAAGTTATGCATTTTTTACAATCAAACCCTAAAATGTATCTGAGAATTCTTCTCTTCACCTTTAACCTATTTCCTTGCATATACTTAATTGATCACCCTTTCCCAGCCAGACCTGAAAAAAAAACCACTCTGCTGGAGCTGTTAGGGTGCTGAAAACAATTCTACCTCTCTAAGTGGCAGGCAGTAGATGTTTATTCATACTGTAATCTGGCATCTTGTTGTCTAGAGGCAACCTGCTAATTATGTGCTATCATTGTATTATCCATGTTATGGAAAATTCAAATATGTTCACTGCTGTTAGTTACATCACAAAGCTTTTCATAAAATATACTTGATCTTCAAGAAACCTACTATACTTAATGGCAACCTAAACTAAGAGTATCTCTGCCACTTCTTGATTCTGGGACACCCTGGGTGCCAGCTGTCACAGCTCAGCTAATGATGACAAATGCCCCTCTCTATGCAGATTGCAGAGCTTGCAGGCTGCTGTGAAAGGCAACCAGATTACCTTTCCTCAGACTGTAACTTAACCTTTTAAACTCATGTCAGAATGAAATGATCAGCTGTGATAGTTTCAATATCTGTATCTTTAAAAACAAAAATCAGAACAATATCAAACAACACTTTTTTAAATTTTCCAATATTTCTGTGATTTACACAGTGTTTTACCCTTGAATACTGTAATATCCTTAAATGAGAAACTCTTGGAACGATATACTTCACCGCCACTCTAGAGTGTGTATTTGAACTCTCCTTGTAAACTAGGTAGTGAATAATTGAGAAAATTATTCATATTGTTTAAGCCAAAAAATAGTCTGGTGAAGCTTTAAAGAAAAATATGTCCTTTCCTTATCTTCACCTGAATGGTGAAGCCTCTATTCACCCACTGGTTACACAGGCCTAGCCTGGTCCAAATAAATCTTTATACTGTTTCTTTAAAACCCAGTAGGATTATTTCAGTATGATTTAGGTAATAATAGTTGCTAATGATTGTTTTCTCTAAGTATTTTTAAACTTGAGCTTTTGTTTTAAATTGTTAATTTGTTCTATAGAAATTTATTATATTATGATACATATACCTACATGGATCATTCAAAATAATAATGAACACTCTTAACCATAATGTAATACAGGGGAATAAATCGCCTATTAAATGAGATAATGCTTTACAATTGCAACATTCTTTTCAATTCACAAAGGATTGATATGCATTAATTCATTTGATACTTATAATAATTCTGTGAGTTGGGAGAGATGGGTGATAAGGAATGGGGGCCAATACTTAATGAGTATTTAATCTCATTTAATCTTTACCACAAATAATAGCTCCCATTTACAAATAAAGAGACTGAGGTTTAGAAAGGTTAAGTGTCTTACCAAGGGTCACACAAGTAATTGCAGAGACTGGTCTGACTGTGGCTGCTCTTAGCACCACAATATCTAAACTATATATTGCAGAAATGTGTACATATGCATGTATGTATATATGTCCTGCTTGTACTCAGATATATTTTATAACAACTACTTCTAGAATATAAATATTACTCTTAAAAGAAACCTACAGGCTTACGTTTACATAAGAATATGATAGATGAGTTTTAAAGAACAGATTCTTTATAGGATGCTTTTAATTAAATAAATATTGAAATACTTTTTATGTTATGAATTTTAATTTTATGAGTATAATGTATTGCTCTATCACATAGACAGAAACATTTAGAAAAGAGAAACATTTGATATTTACTGAATATCAAATTGGACTAATTCACATAAAGAACCACTTCGTTGTAAAACCTGTTAAGATTAATGGGATTTACTTTCATAAAAATGATGAAGAGAAACAATTAATGTAACAATTACTTGGATGAAGTATCTATATACTTTTCTTTTATAAAGGTTTACCTATATAGTAGTTTTGTGATATCATTGAGCTATACAAACCACAATATTGTATATCTTTCAGTTCAAGACACATTGAAAACTCCCTTTCATCATGAATTTAAATGCAATCATTTCCAAGAAAGCTATGTGAGTGCTAGTTGCTTTTATTCCTTAGTAGATTGTTCTTTGGCATAAATACTACGATGTAAGAAATTTTTTTCTGTGATACATCTAATTGTTATAAAGACTATGTATTTTAATTATAGGCTTCTACTTATAATTATTAATCAGTACTAATGCTTAACAAGTTGTATTTTATTGTATACAAAAATTAAATAAAACTTACACTGAACATTTTATTGAAATATATCATGCAGTTAGTATGGGGGAACAAACTAATTCTGCCTCATAAATCAGACACTTTATATCAAGAGAAGAAAAAACTCTAGAGGAGAATACAACAGAGCCCTCCTCATAGCTGTCTAGATCTTCTCTATGTCATCACTATTGGTAGTCATCCAACCTCGACTTTTTGCCTTCATTGATGAGAAACTTACTACCTACTTAAATAGCTAGTTGTACTTACAAACAGTTCTAACTGTTAGATAGCTCTTCGTATTATTGAACCCAAATCTTTCCCCTTGAAACTTTCACCTTTTGGTCACTATTTTTCTTTCTCTATTGTCTTATCCCTTCAACAGAAATATGCCCTTTAAATTCAGTATTTGAGACATTAAATCGAATATATACTCCAGCCTTTCAGCCATTATGCCTGTAGCATATTTTAAGTCACCTCACTGTTCAGGACCCATTCTGGCACATGGTTTTCTTCAAGAATGGTGCTTAGAATTTATTACTCCCAGAATGGATTGGTGAATGTAGAATAGAGAGGCATTTATTAAGTGAAACACAGTCATGTTAGCTTTTTGGGTACCTCCATAACCCTGTTGACAAATGCTGTGTGTCAACAAATACCGTATTCGTTTAAACATATGTTACTGAGGTCCTAAGTACATGACTTTTGTATTTAACTAACTCATTATATCTTGATATTTTTAGTCATTTTTTCTATTTTTAGACTTATAATAAAAAGTTATGTATTATTATTTTGAATACGAATCAAAAGACATAACAATTCTTTCTAAAAATATGTCATAGGCTACATATAGAACATCCATAGCAAAACAGAATTTAACTTCAATGAATTTAATGTTTTTGCTCAGCTTAGGGATAGAAAGAGACTAATCCACTTACTAAGATTTGTGGATAGATTAAATTTACTAAATACACCACAGCCTTTGTATAGTTTTTTGCCACGTGCTTAAAATCCTAATACTAGTTGTTCATGGCTTTATCAAAATACATAACTAATAAGCCTTATTTGGGGTAAAGTATATACTTTATATATTTTGACATTTATCACTTGCTTTTTCAGTAAATTTTATATCTGCAAATGGAATCTACAGGTTTTGCACATGCTTGATCAATGAACAGCAAAGCTAATAAACTTTAAATGCAAATAAATGTGTCTCAAGGGCCTATGTATTATTATAAGAATCATGTACATATTGATCTGTTAATATTTTAACCTTTTGACAGTAACAGTGATTTCTAAATATTTAGCATGAGCAAAGGTAAATGCTTTTAAAAAGTCATATATTTAATAAGTTGAAGTCAATGTGAAACTTTTTTATTAAGGTAAAGTAGTCTCACCAATCAAGACCCATTCTGCTCTATTATTTTCTTCAAATGCAATAGCTAAAACTGAATATTCAGTATCCCAGAGTGTACTGGTAAATGCAGAGCAAAGAGGCCTCCATTAAGTAGTGAATACATTGTTGGGAAAACATATTCGAGGACTAAGTAGTAAAAGGTAACTAATATTAAGTAATTAATAAAATGCTAAATACATTTCTTTAGGTAGCTATGAGTGGTTTAAAAAATACATGTATTAACTTTTTTTTTGAGTGTTATTTATTTTAAAGCCTTAAACCTCTTTAAGTATAGACACGTTTTTATTTGCCAAGTTTTTTTCCCCTTAAATGAGGATATTTCATTACTGCTTTATTTACTGCTACTGTGACATCTAGGCAATAAAACACAAAGACAGCCTGCCTCAAATTTGGCTTTCTTGCAGTCTGTGTCTTGAATGGAGAATAGAGAAGTCCAGTGCATTTACAAAGGAAACATTCTCAAGTGAAGAGCTGCCCCATCTGTTTCATCTGGTGGCTTATGCAATAAGAAGTGTTATCGCATGAATCTAAATGCACAAGCAGTTGTTTTATGAACTCTTTCTGGGCTTTGAGGAGTTTATAAGGTGCCTACTCTATTGTATGTCAGTCCCAGCTGACCCAAGTGCATTCAGCTGAGCATATTTGGGGGATAATTAGAACTAATGAAGCCTGGAACACAACTAATTCTCTAAGTGATTTATTCTTATGCTTGTCTCTGATTCCTAAGAATTCTCCAAATCATAATCTATGCTGCTTATTTTTTCCTAACATTGTGTTGATAAAGCTACTCTATTTTTGTTTGTTTGATGAACATTAAAAATAAATTAGGTATTTGAAAAGCCGAGGAACATGTTTCAAAGTAAAAGTTTATATTATTTGTTAGTCCCCAGGGTTTAAGGGAATGCCAGTTCTTCGCTATCTTTTGTTTTTGTTTATATCTCAAAATGTTTATGGCACCTGTAAATAGATAATGGGATAGAAAGCATCAAGCAATAAGAACGTCTTAAAAATTGAGCCACTGGGAAATAAAACCTACAAGTAAAATAATTGAAAATAATTAATAGAAGATTCCTATTTCTGAATTAGGTTTCCCAAGGAAATCTGAAGATTTTAAAAAATCTTTATGAATAGCCTTTACGTTTCAAAGCTGTTTGATTAACACAGCTTTACTGTCCTAGCAGTTGAGAATGATGGTCTCTACATGTCCTCACCAAGTAGTCAGTGATTCAGTGGCCTGTAACACTTTAAATCCCATCAACTTGCTTTCCTTTCCTGTTATAACTGTTTCAGTGAGTGGCACTTTTGTTGTGCAGGTTAAGATCTGGTAGCTTACTGAGGGCATACTAGAATGAGGACAGACACGAATGCCAACAAAAGAAGGCTATGACTTTATTAAAGCCTTACACTCAGTAAATAAAGTACTGAAGTCTCTTCAGGTAGGTAGTTTTTATTGCCTCTGTCCTATTTGGTTTTCTGTTGTCTAGAAACTATAGCAGAATTCATTGTTAAGAATTGTTACTTTTATCTGTTGATCTCAGCATCTAATATTCACCATGCTCTAGAGCCCAGATAATAAAAACATTAAGGGCAAGTACTACTTTATTAGATGGACTGAAATACCTATATTAGTGTAGATCACCAGCTGGACTAAGTATTGACCAAGGGACCAGTTGGAGATTCCTGATTCTTATTACAAGATACTTAATGTTGCTTCAGATAATTTCTAGTCTTAACTGTATACCCTGACCTAAGAAGTTACTATGTTCCATATTTTACCCTCTTCCTGAAAGTCAGCTAGACACTCATATAATATGTCTTAGCACCTTGATTTAAAAAAAAAGTTGCAGGTCATCGTTATTTTAAAATTTTTACATCTTTAAATAAGACAAAGAATGAATTGGTAAAATTAGCTAATATTGAGTTATTATGTGCTAGATTGTGCTAAGTGCTTGATCCATATTACTGTACATACTTCCATCCGCTCAACAATACCATGAAGTAGATACTGCTGCTCTCATTTAATTGTTAAGAAACTGAGACATAGGGAAGTGAAGTAAGTCCTCTAAGTTTACAAAACTAGGAGTTTGGAGAATTGAAATTTTCATCCATTCCATCTGGCTCTAGACTCCATAGCCCACTTTCTTAATTGTCACACTAAACTTAACCTCTCTAAGTTTGTCTTCTTATCTGTGAAATAGGGACAATAATATCCACATCATAGGGTTGTCGCACAGATTAAATAAATTAGTACACATAAAAAGTTTAGAAGCTTAGAATTTTTTTTTTAACTTGTATTACCCAAAACCATTAGCAGTAACTAGCAGAGCTAGGATTCAAATCCAGTTTTTTGGTCTCTAGACCTCTGAACTTATCTAGCATGTGCTTAGGTGAATGTGTTTTTGAATAAATAATTAAATGAGTATCATCTGTTCTTCCCAGGGAAAGATTTTGTTAATTTCGCTGGCTATTTTGATAGCATACAACAGATACTCAATGCTTGAATGAGTGAATGATTTTTCACCTAGTAATCTTCAATAAAATATATTATTCTATACATTGATCATTTTCAAATTTCTGATTCCAGCCAAGACCCCTCCCCTCAACTGCAAGCTCATATATCCAGTGGTCTTTTCCACATCAGCTCACATATATCCCAACTGAGCACCTGCTCTTCAACCCAGGCCTTCTCCTCCAGGAGTCATCTGTACCTCAGTGAATGGCAGCTTTTTTTCCCAATTGCTTAGGCCAACACTTTTCTGTCATCTTTGACTCCTCTCTTGTTTTCATACCACAAATCCATAGCATCAGCAAATCCTGCAGCATCTCACCACTTCTCACCAACTTTACAGTTTCCATCTTTTCAAGCCTCCATCATCTCTCCTGGGTACTTCTGTTAACAGTTATCTGAGAGCTGTAGCAGCCAGAGGATCTATTAGAAAAAGAACAGATAGATCATGCCACTCTTAAGCTCAGAATTACATACTGGCTTCGTATCTCACAGGAAAAGTCTCAGTCCTCAAAATGACCTAATAGCCCTCACGATCAGTGCCTTTCTACCCTGTTTATCCCCTTACCCTTCTGACCTCATCTCCAGTGTGACAACACTGTTACTGTCTCTTCACTGAGCACATTGACACCCACTCACCTTGGAGCCTACACATTTCCTAGTTCCTCTGTGTGTGCCCCCAGTGTCTGCATGACTTGTCCCCTCACCCAGCAGGTGTTTGCCCTATCCAAAATTGCAATACATCCCTACATGGACTCTCTCTACCCCCCTTCTCTGCCTTCTTTTTTCCTCTACCACTTATCGTTTTCTAACATATGTTTTTACTTATTTATCACGTCTAATGTGTCTCTATACTGATTTAAGTCTTAGCTCTTAATGAGGGCAAGGATTTTGTCTCTGTTGCTGCATACCCAGAATCTAAAACAGTGCCCGGCTTACAATGAGTGCCCAACTGAAGAAAGAAAGAAAGAATGAAGAAAGGAAGAGAGGGAAGGAGGGAAAATAAGAAAGAATGAAGGGAGATAATTAGTTAATTGTGCTAAATATTATGTTTATTTATGGTGTACATGTGATATTTTAATACAAGCATGCAATGTGTAACGATCAAATCAGGATACTTGGGATAGCCATCATTTCAAGCATTTATCATTTCTTTGTGTCAGGAACATTCCAGTTCCACTCTTTTAATTACTTTGAAATATACAATAAATTATTAACTGTAGTTACCCCCATCGTGCTACCAAATACTAGATCTTATTCCTTCTATCTAACTATACTTTTTGACCCATTAACCATTCTTCTTTATCCTTCCCTTTCCTGCCTCTGGTAACCATTATTTTACTCTCTCTATCTGCATGCATTCTATTTTTTTTTTTTTGGCTTTCATATATGAGTGAGAACATGCTCTATTTAACTTTTTATGCCCGATATAGTTCTCTTAAGATAATGTCCTCCAGGATCATCCATCATGCTGCAAATGACAAAATTTTATTATTTTTATGGCTGTATAATATTCCATTGTGTATATGTACCACATTTTTTTAACCCATCCATCCACTGATGGACAGTTAGGTTGATTCTACATCTTGGCTATTGTGACTAGTGCTGCAATAAACACGGAGTGCAGATATCTTTTTAATATACTGATTTCCTTTCTTTTGGATATATACCCAGAAGTGGGATGACTGGATGATGTGGTAGTTCTGTTTTCAATTTTTGAGGAACCTCCAAACTATTCTCCACAATGGCTATGCTAATTTACATTCCCACCAACAGTGTAGGAGGGTTCCCATTTCTCCACATCCTCACTAGCATTCATTGTTGCCCATCTTTTGGATAAAAGCCATTTTAACTGGGGTGAGATGATACCTTATTGTGGTTTTGAGTTGCATTTCTCTGATGATTAGTGATGTTGAGCATTTTTTCATATACCTGTTGGCCATTTGTAGGTCTTCTTTTGATAAATATCTTTTTAGATTTTTTGCCCATTTTTAATTGGATTACTTGCTTTTTTCATATTGAGTTGAGTTAATATTTTGTTTGTAATAATGCTTTTAACCTCTTAAATAACAAATCTTAAGGGCCTCTTGACATTGTTGACTTACTCCTCTTTTTTGAAATTTTCTCCTCTTGACAAAAGAAATATTATTAGCTATTGAACATTTATTCTTTGCAAGACCCTGTGCTAAGAACTTTATGTAGGCAGCAAGTGGCTGAAAGGGTTTTTAACTGTGGCCCCTGCATTGGCATCTAGGACCCAGAGCTGAGAGCAGTATCTATCTCATCTTCTAAAGAGCTGAAAAAAAATTGGGGTTAGACAATGCAGCTTACATTCTAGTAGGGAGATACTAAGTTAACAAATAAATATGTAAGAAAATAAACAAATATATTACTTGTCAGATGGTGATAAATGCTATAAGGGGTATTACTATTTCACTTTTGGAAATGAGAAATCTGAAGTTTAGAAAAGTTACGACACCTCCTCTAGCTGGAGCTGGGACTTGAAATCATTCATCTATGCATTTAACCATAATGCTCTACTTGCTGTGCCCATTCATTATCTTGTTTTGACCCTTACCTCAGTAATTTTTTACCTTAATGTGACTCTTTTTTCTCTTTCCTCTCTAACTCCATAAATGTGAATGTACTGTTGAGCTTATTCTTATTTTATGACTATATAGCTTGAATTATCATCATCTGTGTGGATGTGTCGCAATCTTTACCTATAATCTGACCTTCTTTCTATTAATTCTTCATCATGCATTTTTTCTTGTCTGGTAGACATTTTCCAAATTGATGTCCCTATCCTCTTCACACTGCTGTACCTCCTTCATCTCAAGTAGAAGCACAAAGCGTTTCTTGAGGACCACTCCATCTTATTTATCCCCTCATCTCTTTAATTGACTTGAGTCATTGTTGTCATTCTGAAGACTTGGCATCTTAGTCATCTTTGACTCCTCTCTTGCCCTTTGATCTTTTTCTTCACCCCTATACTCTGTTAATCACCAAGCCTGTGAATTCTCATTCTTTTCTAGTATCTTTAACATGTATCCTTTTCATACCCACCACCATCACCGCAGATCAGGTCCTTATCACCACTAGACTGCAGCTTCCTATTTCTGTCTTTTGTTTCTCCAGTGCATCATGAGAAAGCTGCTAGATTGACTTTATCACAGACCACTTCAATCATGTTACTCCCCATGCAAAAACCCTAAATCAACTCCCAATTTGGAAGGGAGAAAGGGAAGTGAAGATGGATGGAGGAAGGGAGAGAGGGAGGGAGGAAAGGAGAAAAGGTAAAAGGCCTCCTCTGGTATTCAAGCACTTCACTATCTGGCCACAGCGTAACATCCCAGCATTAACTTCTTGACATCTATCCTTGCATTCTCTACTATGGATTATTTTCCAAACACAGTTCTCAGTGTTTCTTTAGTGTTTCTTTCCTTCCCTGCCTTTTTACATCTTACTCCTCACTTATCAGAATTGTAGACCTTCTTTAAGTTTAAATTTATCCTCTCTGTGATCTTCCTAATTTGAATGGTCTTTCCTTCTCGATAATCTTGTATCATTTGGCTTCTCCACTGTTAGTTTAGTATAGATGAGTGCAAAAAAAGTTACTTAAATTTGTAAATGTCTTTTGTCCCCAAATGGATCCAGATGATAGTAGATGATCTATACCTAGATGCTGAGTGATAAAACTTATCTTAATAAGATATTAAAGATGTAGGAGGAAGATTAGGGCAGATTTAATGATTATAAGAAAAACTGGTAACAGTGATCATAGTAGCCATTTCTTCTGTAGACTGATTACAAATAAATTTGACAAACTATCATATATTATATTTCATCCTAGAGTAATATAATAATATAACATATCAAGCCCATCATATAAACTGGCTGGCATCTCTTTTCTTTACTGATAATTAATAAAAATCAAAATTTGGTAAGTAGGTTGAAATTCTGCAAAGCTATCTCAAGCTGTCAGTGTTATCTTATTGTTATAAATCTATACAATGAAACAATTTTGGGTCTCTTCTCTGCCTTATATGGCCACAAGTGGCAGTTCTGAATTTTCTTTTATTATTAGATAGAGTCTTCTCTGGAGACATTCATCAATACAATTTATATCTGTCTTCATTCAGGGAAATTTAGAAATATTTGAAATAAATATTTTCAGTGCTCTAATGTTCATAAATTATAAAATCTCCAGCATTACATATGTATAATCAGTGTTTGAAAATTATAAAGTCATAATCATCTGGCTGCAGCCAGCAAATAGATCTCTTACATTGGCATGAACATGGAACTCCATGGGCTTGCACTATCTCTAGTTGAGTCTGTATTGAATGAAATGGAAAAAAATGCAGTTGTAATATTTTCTACACCTTAGCTTAGGAATGTGAAAAATATTTCTTTGAAATTCCTTGCAAAGATCCAGGCAAAAAGCCTCTTAAGTCAATCGATTGTCAGATATTTATTGAGCATCTCCAGTGCTCTCTGCTATGTCCTGGTGGCACCATCCCTGCCTTCACCGAGCTTTCAGGCCAGTAGGAGACTAGAAACAACTGAGTATACAATTACAGTTCAGTGGGCTAAATACTAAGTGACTGGAAAAGGAGAAATTATAGGGCTTATAAAAGAGGTGCATCTAAATCTAAGAAAGCTTTCTGAATGAAAAACCTGAAAGATGATTATATTGGTCATATTAACAAACATTTATTGAGCATATTTTGTTCTCTTTCTATCCTTCTATTCTCAAGCATTGTGCCAACTAATATATGAGATACATAGCTCATAGCCTCCACCTGAAAGGCAACTACATGAGGAAGGCAGAGAAATCATAAAGAGTATTTGGGTGCATATAAGATGATTCTCACATTTCTGACTGTATCTCTACCAACCGAGATATAGAAATATTGGAGCAAGAGCAGGTTCTCTGGGAAGATGGTGAGTTCAATTTTAGCCACTAAACTAAGGATTATCCAGGCGTAAAATTCAAGACAGCAGCTAAATATATGACTTTAAAGCTTTGGATAAAGATCTAGGGTTCATCATATTTTCCATAGTTCAAAGCATGGGAGTACTTGAAACATACCACAAGACAATATGGAATGAGAAAAAGTACAAGGACAGTATGCAAGGGAACCTCAACAGAGGAATATGATCTAAGAGGGATGAATAAGAAGGAATGTTCAGAGAAGGAAAACTACTAACAGATAACACTGTCCTAAAAGTCAAACACGGGGGAGTTTTAATAAAAAGCTAGTGGGCCAACACAGAGTTCAAATAACATGAAAAGGTCTTTGTCTCTCCACATCCATATCAGTGGAATTATAGAGGTAGAAACAGATTACAGTGAGATTGAAGACTAAATGGGAGGAAGAAAGTGAGATGAATACACTTTCAAGAAAAGTAGATATAAAGGAAATACAAGAGATATTGTGGCTATTATGGAGTGATGCAGGATAAATTGTAAGAGACATTTAAATATATTTGGGGCATAGGGAAAGGAGCCATAGGAAAAGAGGTTAAAACTGAAATGAAGGGCTAATTCATAGGTAAAGAGTAAAGGTAAAGAGGGTAATGAGCAGATGTAGTAAAATTCCTAACTAGACGAGTGAATAAGATAGCTTAAACAGGGAGGCAGAGTAGATTGGAAGCAGGATATGGACATAGATGAGCACAGACTGCTGGAATTCAAGGAAGGCAAGGAATATTTTTCAGGATAAGTCAAGGAATTCTAAGATTAAGGTGCAGAATAGATTGTCTATATGATTATTGAATTCTCTAAAAGTGATTATAAGATTTTGGGTGGAGAGAGAAAGAAGGACCACAAGGAACAGAATGCATCACGTGATGTTAAGCGGCGAGGAAAACAGCCTGCGTCACCACAGCCTGCACAGAAGGGAACAAATGGCCTAAGAGGGGTTGCTGGGATGTCAGAAGCCAAAAGGTAGCATGACAAAATCATCTGGAGTCTAATCCTTTGAATGCTTTTGAAATATTTAATAAACAGTTTTATCATTAACAGCTAATGATACTGGAGTTTATTTAAATTTATTCCTGAAGCCAGGGAAATAATAGGCTCTTCTTTTAAAAGACCCTGATATTAAATGCGAAAGTATTTTTTAGAAGTCAGCCCCATGGTTAATCTACTTGGCATATCTAATACTACCGAAGTGTCTGTCAGTATACTTGGTAGGAATCAGTCATATCTGTTTTATTTGAGGAGGTATGTGAAACTGGCAAAAATACTTCTTTGTTAAGTGTTTGCTTATCACATAACAACTTCCTTTAGTTTCACAGTGGAGTAAGAAAAGCCCTTGACTTGACTAAGTCAGAAAGCTTGGATTCTGCAGCTGGCTCTTTTTGAATAAACTATATGATCTTTATTAATAGTCTCAATTTCCTGCCCTATATGATGAGAGCATTGCAATAGATGATTTTTAAAGCCTCTTCTACCCATCCTCTTCTAAAATCATTCAGTTCTTTATAATATTTAAGTGTGAGGTTGGTACAAAATGCTAGCAGTTTTACCTTTAAAGGTATATTTAATCAAATGCAGGATATGCATTTCTGAAAATCAGCAGTAAGCCGTATTTTTTGTGGTTTGAATTATATTTAAATATATATTTGAGTTTATTTTTCAAGGGATAAATGAATCTTTTAAAAATATATTATTCCATAATTTTAATGATTTCTTTATAATATATAATTTAAAATTTAAACCTTCAGTTATTAAGTATTTTTAAAACCACAACTCCATATATTTGTCTTTATATAACTTTAGAAGAGATATAATGAATATGATTAAGAGTAAGACAAAACCAATGATAAAGAAGAAAATAGTAAAAAAGTGGCCAGGCACAGTGGTTCACACCTATAATCCTAGCACTCTGGGAGGCTGCGGTAGAAGGATCACTTGGGGCCAGGTGTTCAAGAGCAGCCTGAGCAACAGTGAGACCCCATCTCTACAAAGATAGAAAAATTAGCCGGGTGTGGTAGCACAGGCCTGTAGTCCCAGCTACTCAGGAAGCTGAGGCAGGAGGATCACTTGAGCCCAGGAGTTCGAGGTTGCAGTGAGCTGTGATGAAGTTACTGCACTACAGCCTTTGAGACTCTGTCTCAAAAAGGAAAAAAAAACAAAAACAAAAAGAAGAAAAAAAAGAAAGTAGTAAGAAAGTAATTAATCAGTTTAAATGAATTCATGACCTCAGGGTATTAACCGAATTTGTAGGTTTGATTGAAGAACCAATCGTTATGGAGGAATTAGAAAGAAAGTGAGATGTGTCAGAAGGCTAGATGAGGGAAAAGTATTGGGAAATTTTGTACTTGTTCGACATTGTTAACAAAGAATTGATGAAGACTTGGGGAATAATTCAAGTCTGCCTCAAATCCTGTGAGTAAGCATATAAGATCTAAATTTTTAAAAAATATATTTATATTCTGATAAATTAAAATGTATATTATAAACCCTAGAAAAACCTGTAAGAAAATAACTAAATATATATAGTTTAAAAATCACTAAAGGAATTACTATGTTACACTAGAAAATATTCCCTTAATGCAAAAAAAAAAAAAAATTAAGGGAGGAATAGAGAAAGATATAGAAAAAATGGCAGATGTAAATCCAGCCACATCAATAATAATATTGCATATGAATGAATTCAACAATCCAACTAAAAACCAGAAACTATCAGACTAAATTGAAACAACAACAATGTCCAACTATATATGCTCTCTGTATACATATGCTTTTAATTATATGGTTTAACCCAGTTTATTCAGAGATACAGGTAAGTTGAAAATAAAAGGATTAAAAAAAAGATATTCCATATAAACAGAAACCATAAAAGAGACTGACTATACTAATATCAGACAAAGTAGACTTTTACAGTAAAAAAGTCACTAGATATAAAGAGGGACATTTTATAATGATAAAAGACTAATCCATAGGAAGACAGAACAATTGTAAATGCAGGTGCACCTAACAACAAAGCTCAACATACATAAAGCAAAAACTGACAGAATTGAAGGGAGAAAGATTCAATTCTTCAATAACAATTGGAGACTTCAACATCCCACTTTGAATAATGAATAGAATTACTAGGCAGAAGATTAACTAGTACAGATGCTCCTTGATTTATTATAGGGTTACATCCAGACAAAGCCATCATGGGTTGAAAATATCATTAAGTCAAAACATACTTTCAACTTGCAATATTTTCAACTTATGATGAGTTTATCAAGATGTAACCCCATCATAAGTTGAGGAGCATAATGAATGTGTATTGCTTTCACACCATTGTAAAGTCAAAAAATTGTAAGTCAAGCCATCGTAAATTGGGCACCATCTGTATCTAGAAAACTCAGATCACACTGTAAACCAACCAGACCTAATACACAACTGTAGAACACTCCCCCCAACAACAGCAGAATTCTTTAGAGTACATGGAACATTTTGCAGAATAAACCAGATGTCAGGCCATAAAACAAGCCTTGATAAATCAAAAAGGATTGAAATAATACAAAGAATTTTCTCTGATACAATGGAATTAAAAATCAATCTACAATGACACAAGAATTAGCGAATACTTTTATAGGCAAGATTTATAAATGATATAGAAATCATGTCATGTGACTTGAAAGAACTGAGACTAATTTAGCCTACTACAGAGACTACTTTGGATGGTGGAGATAGGAATGAGGTAGGATATGATAGTTTCCTACGAAAAGCTTGTTGTTTATAACAAGGAATATATTTATAAGTGATCTTCCAGACAACATAAGTAAGACCAATAGATGGAAGTTACAACACAAAATAAGGAAGAATATTCTAACAGCACTTTTCAATAAAATATAGGCAGTATTCTCCCTCCTTCCCTCCCTCTTTCATCCTTCCTTCCTTCCTTCCTTCCTTCCTTCCTTCCTTCCTTCCTTCCTTCCTTGTCTGTCTTTCTGTCTGTCTGTCTGTCTGTCTTGCTATGTTGCCAAGATGGGTCATGAATTCCTGGGCTCAAGCAGTCCTCCCACTTCATCCTCCAGAGTACCTGGGACTACAGGCGCACACCACTGTGTCAGCTATATTTTCATATATTGTGTCCCTTAAAATGTATTTTTAAAGTCCCATGCAGGAAGTCAAGCAATAATTTATAATATTGTTTTAAAGAGGGTTCCATTCCCAGAAAGCTAAAAAAAATTATAAAATATATAATTCCTGCAAAATGTCTTTTCTCAAAAATCAAGGAGAAGCCTCAGTAACAAGAGCAGCTTGGAGCTAGAACTTAAAACCTGAGTCAGCCATCTCATGTCTTTCTCAACACAATAATGCTGCCCCCCAACAAATTTAACAAACTTCTAAATAAATTCCTTATGGTTTGGAACATTTTCTTAACTTTATCAAACCATTCCTTAATTGCCTGAATTTCTAGAGAATCATAGAGCAACTGTTTCTCCTAAGTCTATGTTCCATTCATATAAACTGTGAATTATTCAAATAGCTAATTCAGATATTTAGGGATGTTAAAATAGAATCTACCAAAATGCAGATTTTACGAAAATTAAGGATATGATCACCAGTCCAAAGGTACCTCCAAGGGGTTATCTCATAAGTGGTGAACAGTGCCACTTAAAGTGATCCACTGAGAGACTGAAGAATCTTATGGGGGGAAACTGAGAATGTGCTCATACTGTGTAAAATTTTATATAAACACAAAAATGGACCGAAAAATGTAAATCTGTTTTGCCAAATGTTCTTAAGCTCTATATGTCTCTGCATTAAGACAGTGTTTTTATTACTAGAGAGTGGAGTTTTCAAAAAAGATTTCAATAAGAAAAATTGTTTCATTTGCTATTAACATATGCTCCCAGAATGTAAATTATACTGTAGAAGTAAGTTAGGCATACTCTTTTATACCCTGGAAGACCATTTATCATATTATTTTTCCAGGAAACTAATTGATATTTTTATTTTTTTAAAAAAAGAACATGATTATATTTCAGTACATAACTTGTGTACATTCCAGAAATAAAACACCACAGTAAAATAAACAAGAAAAACATGGTATTTCATTTGCAGTGCTTGATATAAAGTTAATATCTTTAATCATAAATGAGCTCTTAGAAGTCAATAACAAAGAAATTAATATTATAAGGGAAGTGAAAATAAACAGAGGAAAATGAAATAACACAAGTGACTAATAAGGCTCTATGAAAATGATGTAGCTTAACAGTAATAGATGAAAAAAGCAATTTATTTGTAATATTACATTGTCAGTGATTAAAAATACTAATATCTAATGTTTGTAGAGTTTTAGGAAATAGGGAGCACTCAAACACTGGGAAAATTTACTCCAGTTATGGGAAATTTACCCCAAATGTAGATTTTTGGATATACTTTGCCCCAGCAGTTCCAATCTACAGCAATTATTCTAACAAAGTAGTTGGATAGATTCAAATTTATATAAGCATGTTCACTGTATAGAAAATCTGTAGCTAATATATCATCCCCCAAAACTATTTATGTATTAATTTGTTTATTAAAAACATAGGGAGTAGAATTAGAAAGAAAAAAGACACAAAATTCATTCCTTTGAATTCTTGATAAAGATCATTTGTTAATGATTCAGTTTTAAATTTACCCTCTGATAAGTGAAAATTATAAATATATGCACTTCATACTTATGAAAGCACTGAGATGAAGCCCTTTTAATTCCACTATGCTGAGCCTCTTTGTGCAATGTCTCAGTCATTCCAGCACCTGACATTTAGCTCAATGGCAACAGTGTAAACAATCATCATGCCTAGTTAAAATTCACTTCAATGGTACTCTTTAGGTCACTTTCCAAAAATGAGTTTTCTCAGTCTAGTTCTTTTGATCTGCAAGGAGTGTCCACTGCAACACATGTAAGTGAGGAGTCTCTGTACATTATGAAGACTGTGTTTTGGCTTTGGTGAAACTGATGGTAAAAATAAAGGCTACATTCCTTTTTGGTCATCACAATCATACTGCCAAGGCAATGAAGAACACTTGGATGAGAATACAGCAACAGATCATTCATTCATTGATGGCAGGTATCATTCTTGGGATTAAAGGCGAAGATGACAAAAGTGTCTCTTCTTGGAACTGTCACCTCCTATGGTTTGCAGTTAAGACATATAAATTAAGGGATTTCGTATGAAGGGGGAAGGTCCTGATGATGTCATCTATAATCAAGTTAGCTGCAAATATGTCTCTCTCTCATCCTGATCGCCTCAAATTTCGTCTTCTGCCTCCTTTCCTTGGGTAATCCAATACTCTCTCTTTCACTGTAAGACTCTGCTGCGCTAGTGTCTAAATCACATGCTCTTCTTGAGCTCATTCAAAAACCATATCATTCATATGGCCACTGGGAATAAAAAAGTTGGATACGCCAGCCTGGTGATCCCAGTGTTGGGATAAGCAAAGATGAAGACAGGCACAAATTGGTTTCATCTTTAAAATCTTTCCTTTGTTGTTTAAATGTTCATTTTTGAAATACCTTTTTAAAATTTCAAATGCAGAAAGTAGAAGCAGTCCTTCTAGTCTCATTTCTCTATATAGGACTGCTAAAACTTTGCCATGTTCTTCCAGACAATTTTCTTTTCATATAAATCATATATTCATTCTAGATTTTGTCTTGTGACAATACAAAAATGTGTACATATACAGACTTTTAATTTTTACTCATGTGTTAAAAAATTGCAAACAGAATGTGAAAATAATCACCATTCTCATAACACTAAGAACTATTAACTGTCAGAATTATGTCATTCCCTATGTATAATTCACATTTTTGTAATTAACCATTAACATTTCAGTTAGAAAAACTAGAGGCAAATGCATACACCTTTGTTTAAACAGGCAGTTAGTTGATGTTTATAAAAAAATGACATAATTTTAAATATCAGTTTAAAAGACTACAGAACACTTCCTTAGCAGCATATATTTTCAGTATATGAATTACATTCATGTTGCACTAATTGATATCCCTAGAGTGCTAGCATCCAGATTGCCTGGTTTACCTGTAAGAAATTAATTTGCATATCAGGAAGATCTATATAAATCTGGGGACAGCATCTTCCATTCATTTCTCTGTTTTATAACTATGACCCATCAATCTAGATATCACTCTGAAGTACAGAAATGAGGAAGATACAGTATATTATCTCTTTTAATGATGGGAAAAATGAAAAATCTAAAATCTTAGAGGTATCTGGGAGACTTCAGATTATATCTGTTCATAATCTTTTCTGATATAAAACCAAATGTATGCCTTTCCATTAATTTTCTACTGAATGTTTAAAGAGAGGTCTATTTATAATAAAATCCACTAGAAATTAGTATTTATGTTTATGACTTCTAAACTTTCTTTGCAAAACTTGCTATAATTCTTTACCTTGAATGTGTTGGGTTTTTTTTGTTTTGTTTTGTTTTGGTTTTTTTTGTACTTTTTCCCAAACACAGTTGGTATCATATAAGCAAAGTTATTTAATGATTTATAACATTGGAGATCAATTTTGATTTATACAAAAGATCTATTCTTTAAAGGTCATATAAATCAAATTTCATAAAGGAAATACATTTGAGATGCTTAGTAGGTATTTTCCTGGGCATGAAGAATTCCTTGCTTATAAGGATATTTTACTATTTATGTATGAGTTAGGTACATAAACAGTAACGTTTGTCTTCCAAAGAAAGTCCTCCCTGGGTTGAAACATTTTCATTGCTAATCTTGTCTTTTATGTGTGTAGTAAGAATTACCAGCATATCTTTCATGGGATGTGGCACATAATTGATAATTACTGTGCTGTTTCTTCCTCCCCAGGCAAGTGGGTTTCTATCTAGTACCCAGGGCAAGGGGGCCAAAGGCAGGAGTCTTATGATATTGATACCTAGTGGGGTAAGCCACAGTGACACATCGCTGCTATACCACATGAAGGCATCACTATTTATTTATTTTAGAGATGGTTATAGCAAGATTAGATGAAGAAACACTTTTCTTAAAGCATTAGGAGAGTGGGGATTACACTTAACATTTTATAAAAATCTTCATCAGGATAATTGGAAGAAAAGATGCTCAAAAACAAAGTGCCCCAATCTCTTTAATAAATTATACTTTCTCCTTGACTATTTAACCAATGCAAATGGACCCCGAAAATATTTTTGCTTCTATCTGAATCTTCATAAGAAGATTTATATTTAAAAATACTAAAATCATATTTTCCAATCACCTACAATAAATGTTTAGTTCATGGCTGTAGTTTAATTAAATGATATCTGTGTTTCACCAATGGAAATATAGTGTACTAAACGCTCCATTAATTTTTTTCTCCTAATACCTTATAGTCGGCCATACCTGGTACAAGCCACATATACTCTTCTGATATTATTGATGAGTTGTTCATGACCTTTTGGTTGAGATTTGTGTGGTACTGTTGTTTAAATAAAGAGTACTTAGTGGAATTTGTGTGACCACACCAACTGAAGAGTAGGTATTATTCCTGACCTTGGATCTGTAACCCAAGTTAATCATAATCACTTATAGAAGAAAACAGTTTTGCCATAGCGAGCAGTTTTGGGTTTTCTTTTCCCAAATGAGAGAAAATTGATGTAATGCTCTTTACATTGCTTTTTACAGAAAAGCATAAGATCTGTTTACCTGGTTGAAATTCAAATTGTTTTATTATGGTGTCAATTCTTTGGTTTTGGCAGCACTTCTAAAGTGTCTATTCACAAAAAGACTCCCATAGTGAATGAATGCTAGTGTTGACACCACCTAACAAGCAGGGATTATGTGTTTACAGAAGAAGTAATATGATAGGTCAAGTATAAGAGGCACTTCTCAAGAGCACTTCAGCACATAATGAGTGACTGACTAGCAAGTGCGGAGCTGCCACTCTCCGGCTTCCAGTCCGTGTTGATGCCTGCCTCTCTTCTCCAAAGCTCTCTTGATCATGTTCAGCTGCTCTGTTCTCATGTGGGGAATAATAGTAGAGTAAAGCTGCTTTTCTGTCTCATTTTTCTTGCTAATTTACACATTCAAGCCATTTTTTTGTTTGCTACCCTTATTTGCTATTCCCTTTTGTCAAGGCACTGTTCTCTTTTCTGCCTCAGGCATAAGAACTAATTTGAGCTTCTATAATTACTTCATGTTTTACACCTGTCTGCATATCACGCACCCCCTTGTCTCTGTACTTAAGCTGTATATTTGCTCGCAGAAAAGCTAGTTTTCATATACAAGGACTCCTAAGTTTCTCCCCTCAGACTTCCTACAGAAGAAACACAATTAAACTGTTGCGATATCCTCAGCAATGTGGCTGACCTTTGCAGTTCATGAAGGACAAATGAACGCTGTCTGCTCAGACAGTTTGTGTTAAGACATTGTTGGGCAGAGAGCCTGAGCTTTGTTCCTCGTGAATGAGGCAATGGTTGTAGTCATTTTAAAATCATTAAGACTCTGAATGCACAGTCTCATTCTGCAGTGTTTGCTCTACAGCTGCTCTTCTGCTTTAATAGCAGCTTATTAAATTTGGGTCAAGCATACTCTGAAGAGTATCACAATGAAGAAACTGTTCTAAAAGTTACCTGTTTAAAAAAGGCAATTGATTAGATTTTTAACTTAAGTGACAGCTGCAATTCATTGCCTATTCTTTGTGATGTCCTGCAGCCCGAGCAGCCTTTTGTAATTTGGGCTTCATTTTGTAAGAGCTTTCCTGAATAATCTAGGGTTGCTTTCCACTCGGAGCCTGCTTCAATCCAATTAGAAGTTTAACAAGGGTCAAATTAAGGAGACTTTACACTTCATGTTTGCATCATTAGCCGTAAGACTGTTATATGAGCGCATGACTGTGTGTCAGGGAAGAGGGGGAAAGGCCGCAGGATGGGACAGACACAAAGCTGTCATCCACCAAGTGGTGTGCCCCTTCGCTGATGGAGGCTCAGCAGGCTAGCAACAACATTTCCAGTTGTCTTTTGGGGTTGTTGCCTTGTCAAATCAGCTGGTATGTAGTTGTTTGGAGGTTACAGGTGCTAGCTGGGGCTGATAAAGAAAAGTGTGGTTTTTGCCTACTCTTTTCTTTTCTGGTAGCCTATTGTGATTGGACAAACGACTGGGAAGACATGAAGTTGAAACCTCTTGAGCATTCATTATTTTTGATGAGATGACAAGTATCTAGGTTCATGTTCTCCTTGTGCTCTTTCCTGCTTTTTTTTTTTTTTTTTAAAAATTGTTTATGCTGTAAAATGTAATCATAGGAAGGGGAAACTAATTTTCTTAGGGGAAAAGTTTGTTAGAGGCCTTGCAAAGACCAGTTAACCTGACATTCAAGAAAACAAAGAGGCCATGATAGTATTTTCATAATTGCATTACTTAGAACAGCATTTTGTTTCATTTTGTCCAGACCATCAGGTTATATTTATGTTTGTTAATGTGCTTTAGGTATATTATGCCACTGTTTAAAGAAAATGACCCATTTCCAAAAAGAAAAGACGACAAAATTCTGCTTGCTAATCAGCGCGTCCATGCGTGGGATATTGCTAGAGAACTGTTGCTGTGCCCCTTGAGCAAAGCTTTGTGCCACTACATACAAAGTAAAGATTTATCTAAAAATAACACTTTCATTGTTCCTTTCTTACCTCCTCAACCCATTAATAGGTACTTTAGTATCATGAGAGTTTTCATAGTTTAATCCCCTTTCAAAAGCTTTTCAGAATAAAAGCTCTAAATGGTCCTCAGTATTAATTTGATGTGACTTCTGTACAATATGGTTTAAAACTCTCAGAAGCACATTTTTACCGCTTACCCTTTTTCATCAGAACTATGTGTGGAAAATACCAGCTGAATGTTTAGTGGAGTCTCTAATGTGAGCCATTTTTGTTGCTTTCTAATAACATGGATTCCCTATTTTAAAAATTATTGTCACTGTGATATAACTGTTAATCTTCAAGCATATTATTTTGGGTTCTCCATTCTTTTAAATGTAAATGTCTTCTTAGTATTGATATTTTTCAGAGCTGTATTTTTAGTCTCTGCTTTGTCAAGAATTAAGAGCCAATAATAAGTCAGCCTGGTAGATAATAATCAGGCTTAGTTATATGCACTCAGTTACATCTTTGTTTATATTTAGACCACTGTGGCTTTGAACACAGAGCTTCTGGTACTAATGACCCACTTCACCTTTTTCATGTGCTTTGCTGCTTTTGCATACACATCTATCTTTTAAAAAATTAACTACTATATGTTAATTTTTACTATATAATGTAATTCTAGCTTTCTACAGATCATTTAATACTGAACCTACACATTCCATGACAAGATCCATTTCCTCAACTTATCATACAACTAGAAAGCCTTCAACATGAGGGGAGAAAAACCCTGATTACTTCTTTTAAATTTCAGATTTCTTCTCTGAATTTTAATGTTCACGTTTTCCAAGGGGAAGTGTGTGTGCGCGCACGCATTTCGTGCATGTGAATGTATACATGTGAACATCTTTCCAGAGTGAGAAAGGCATTCATTTATTTTAAAAAATATTTTTGATGCACCTTGCTAGTGCAAGAGTGAAACAGTAGAGAGAGTTCAAACAATACCGCCCTGCCCGTTGGAGCTTAGGGGAATGGGGAGACAGGCAGAAATCAAATAAGCACACGAATCAGTGTAAATTTACAGCTATGAGTGCACTCTCATTGGAGAATGTGGTCGGTCAGCAAGTTCAGGGACGGTTTCCTGAGCAAGTGACTTTGGGCTGACCTGTTGAAGACATCTTGCTATAAAAAAATCCTATTTATTTTCTTTCTAAGAAACTGAAGATATTTCACATATGCTTTGGGCTCAACATTTACAAACATAATGAAACTTTGTACTGATAATATATTAAGTAAGAGAATATATAGGAAAAGGCATCTGGAAAGAGACATAATTACAATTTCACAGGAACCTTTCAGGCTTAGTTTTAGGCTAGGTTCATAGACAGGGAATAAGCTAGAGACTTCTAAACCTTTTTTTTTCTTGGTTACATTTTCTCTGGTTTTTTTGTTTTCTTCCTTCCACAAAGTTTATTCTGTGATTGGTCTGCTTACCATGTGGAAGCAGATTGGAATCTTCCAGTGCTGACTCAACAGTATGCTGGAACGAGCTCCTCTGGGGGTCTGTGAGAGCTGCACACTTGGTGACATTACTTTGGTAGCCTGAAATCCGACATGGAGGGAGGATTTATACAACAGAAATTGATAAACCCCACAAATTAGCCTTACCACCCCTCCCCACCGCCTCCAAGTGGTTTAGCAGCACACCCTTGGTTATGTCTGATGCAGTACATAGGATCTGGGCCTACAAATAGATTTGTAAAAGGAGTCTCTGAACTCTCACAGATTTCCCTCATTGCGCTATGGGAGCTGGGAATGGAAATTAGAAAATGTAAAGTTTGGTGTTATTTTTCTATTAATTATTTTAATTTTTTTGAGCAAATAGAACAGTTAAAGTTTGGTTTCTCAGTGTATAAAGATTTAACTAATGATATCATTTACCTTTTAAGATAGTGACTCTTCCTTGAGTATTAAATAATGATTCTCTTTTGTAAATGACTGTCTTTTGCATGTAAATTTTTACTGGTTTCCAATGTAATCACAGACAATATAAATTTGAAGGTATGTTTTTAGACTACACACTAATGACCTTTATCAATCAGTCTTTATTTTGTTTCTAATAATGAGTTAATTTTATGTTTATTCATTCATTTTTTCTGAATATAAAAGTAATACTTGCTAAATATTAAAATTTAGCTAATATATGATAGTACAAAAAATTAAAATTACACATAATCTAACAACCCAGAGATAAAAATTAACATTTCTAATACCATACATTTAATATATTTGTGCACATATAGGCAGACATATTTTTATAGACCATACTATATAGATTATTTTGTAACCTTTTTCACAAAATATAATATAGGCATATTTCTATATCAGTAGTTATTGATCTATATTATTCTTTTTAATGGCTACATAATATTTCAATGTACGGATACAATATAATAACCAATCACCTGTAGTTAAACATTTTTTTACATTTTTTTCTCTATTTTAAATAATGTATAATTTTTTGAGTACCCTTTTGTATACTTGTTCACCTGTTTCCTTAGGATGCATTTCTAAAGTAGAATTGCTGGTATTGCACATTCATAGTTTATTTTATTTTGTTTTTGAGGCTTTTATACAAACTGCTTTTCAAATTTCCCTCCAGAAATTTTATACCAATATATACAGTAACATATAAGACTATTTATGCCATTGTTCCTTTGTCAACGTGGGTATTATCATTATTACTTATTTTTGTTAACCTGATAAACTGATCATCAAAACAGTTTTAATGAGTATAATTAAATATCTTTATTTCTTCTTACTTTATACCTTGTAAGTTTAAAATTGTCTTAGTACAGTAAAATGTTAATGTGTTGTCTGATTTTGATGGTTCCCTCAGAAAAAGGAACAAGAACTTATTTAAAATGTACAAAATTTAAGTAATGAGAATACAGTTTTAGGTTAAAGAGCTGGTAAGATGTATATTATAATTATGCTAGCTAGGAAGAAGGCAACAAATATGAATATTCATTCACAGTTGGATGTGGAGATATTTCACATTCTTTATCTCCAATCATGAATGAATATTTGTTGTAGAAGAAACACTTTTGATTATAAAATCAGAGTGTGGAACATCCCTACTATATATATATATAGATATACACACACACACACACACACACACATATATAGTTCCCAAGCTAATTGAAGTTAAAAACAACAAAACAACCAAAAACACTGTGCAATCCAAGCAAAGCATATCTGTAACAAAATTTGGCCTAAAGCCTGCCACCTTGCACAAAAAGAGCTGTGGCTTTCTTCCTGAGTAAAATAATATGCATCTTACCAGTTCTTAACTAAATCAGTTCCCCTTTCTTTCCCTGAAACTTAATAAAGCTTCAGATTCTCTCTCTCTCTCTCTCTCTCTCTCTCTCTCTCTCTCTCTCTCTCTCTCAAACACACACATACACACACACACACACACACACACACACACACACACACTTTTCCTCCTAAATATAACTATTCCAGAAATATTTCTCTAAGGTTGCTGGAGCTTAATAGCACCCAGCCCTTTAGACTAAGCATACCCAATTTGGAGTTCGCCACAGTTCTGACCACTTGCTAGTGTCTCATACTCATCCCCATTTCACTCATTGACTTTGCCTCACTTTATCTGCAATTGCTATTTTTGAATATGTAGAGAAAAAATATACAAATCTTTTCATTGATATGTTTCATTTTTAAATGAGATGTTGCTTATTTTTCAATACTAAATATAAATTTTACTATCATCTGAACATCATTTTTATCTCAGTAAATTACTGATTTGTATTAATTTACTTTTAAAGTAAATCATATAAAGTAAATATATATATTATTTTAAACAGTGTTGGAAGAAATCAGAATTCAAAACATTTGTAAAAGTTACTTCCACAAAGAGACTATGCTGTCACCATAGTTTATATTTATGTACACTATATGGAAAAATAAGGAGTTGAAGGGTAAATAATAAAACTGGAGTAAACAATGAAAACTAAGTGATTATACTTCCAGTTCAGAATTCTTACTTATAGTTCTCACTACCAATTCTCAAACTCCAGAATACATTGTTTTAGTATAATTAAAATTTTAGATTAACCATAGTGATCTAGTCTTTAAGCACCAAAGGTTAAAGGCCGTATTTCTGCCACTGAAATATTGGTTAGCTCAGTCTAACTCAAACCCTCTATATCTATTATCAGCTAAATTTTTTAAATGCCGGTTTCATCTAAATGTTTGGATTCATATGGACATGGTAAGCAGGATTCCAAATAAGAGTATATGTTTTATTTAGATGCTAACCATTTTGAATTCAATTTAGTTTCAAATTTAAATAACTGATAAGTTTGAGAAATCAAATTCTTATAATCATTTAACACCAGATCCATATTAATTCATCAAATTCTCTTATATATTTCTAATTTCATCTCTTAAATTTATGTCTGATTTATTATTATTTATCGCAGCCATTTAAATGCTAAGAAAGATTTTGTTAGATTTATAAGTCTGCCTTATAAGGTTTTTGAAGTGGTTGAGAAATAAAATATATTAGTTTAGCAAGAGTAATTTGAAATTCTTGCAGAGAACTATGATATCAAGATACTACAGTTAAAACAACCCAGGTTTCTGAGTTAGCTAAACTTGGATATAAAGCCACTTAACCTTTTAGATTTCCAGTTTCCTCATCCAAAAATAGGGACTATTAAGACCTTTACTCATTAAGACCTCATCAGACCTTTGGAAGGTTTAAGTAATATGTAAGGACTAGCAAATGCCTAGGACCCAATAACCTTTAGTCTTCTGCCCCTCACTTACTCATTCCCTGCAACACAGTCAAAAGATAAATCCTAGGTAGATCACTTCATACATTTTTAGAGTTAGAATTTGTGATAAGTTATTTCATTCCAATTCTTAAATATATATATATATATATGGCCCTGAAATGATTTGTCACAAGTCATACAACTTGTTAGAAGAGCAGCCTAGCTCTTTTGATTCCTAGGTCAGTGTCCTTAACTCCAAACCATTTGTCAAATTATAAAACCACTGCCATGGAGTTAGAAGGAACTTTGTAAGTCATCTTGTCTAATTGCATATTGCAGGACTCCTTTCTTGAACATCCCTTTTGATATCCATCCATCCATTTTGAATGTTTACAGCAGTACGGATCTTCTAGCATCTTTTCCCCCTTAGAGCTATCTCCAGTGACTTCTTCCTTTGTCTCTTAAATCCACTCAATTTAGGCTTTGCTTCCAACACTTCGCTGAAATTGCTTTTATCAAAGTCACCAATGACCTTCATTTTGCAAAATCTGCAGGCCAGTCTCCATTCTATTTGCATAATTTATCACATCCTTATCCTGAGTCACCCTTTTGTCTCCCTTTCCAGTACTCCATACTCCTCTTACCTCTCTCACTTCTTTTCACTCTCCTTTGCCAAATTCTCTTCTCCCCAACCACCTAACATTAGAATGCCCCAAAGCTCAGTTCTTGGACCTTTTTTTCTTTTTACAGTTATTCCTTAGGTAATCTCATTCAGTCTTGTGGCTTTAAATATCATCTATATACTGAAAACTCCAAAATGTATATTTCTAGCCTGAATCTCTTTCTTGAACTTCAGGCTCTTACATTCAAATGCCTACCTGGCATTTCTGTTTGAGTGTCTAATTGATAAATCAGACTTACTGTGTCCAATTCTGAACTCCTGTTTTCCTTGTCTTCTGCCCTCCCCAACCACCCCCACCCCAGAAATTACACAGTCATTCTTATCAAAGTTCCTTGCAATTCTATCAATCCAAGGGTTAATGTCAAAACCTTGGACTTATCCTTGACTCCTCTCTCTGTCATACTTCATGCCTTTGTCCCTTAGCCAATCATATCACCTCTGCTTCAAAACATATCCAGAATTTTGCCACTTCTTACTATTTCTACAGATACACGTGGGCCAGCCACTTTTGGGTATTCTTTAATTTTAAATGCACCTCTCACAGTGTAATACTCAGAAATGGCATGATTTAACATACCTCAATAGAATTCTATATCCTTTTTCCATCATAATAATTCAACCTAGGATTGCAAGGATAATTTTAGTAGTTATATTACAGTGTTAACTAGAGTCAACTAAAGCTCCAATATCTCTTTCTAGATTAGTTGTTGCTCAATAGGTGTGCCCATATAAAATAACTAAGTGACCATCACTGTTGAGAACCTACATACAAAACTTTGTTTCATTATTGCCACAACCTTCAAGATAGGTATTATGATCTCAGTTGGTAGATGAGAAAATAGAGACTCAGAAAAGTAAAGTAACTTGCTCAAGATCATGGAGCAAAAAATTAGTGGAACTGACAGTAGAATTCAGACCTGTCTAAAACCCATTCTTGGACCTCTACCTATGAAAACCTGGAGTTGTGAAAAAACATGATACATTCAAGAATTTGAAAGATGTTCAAAATACTGGGAGTATGTGGAGGGCAGGATGCTAGCAAGATTCAGACTAGAGAGGATAGTGCCCAGTTTTGAGGGAGATTATAAATGTATTTGAGGAGTTTACATTTTACTACCAAGCACTGAGAAGGGGAAGCTGTTAAAGCATTTCAAGAAGATTTACTTGTCTAATTAACGATTACTCTGACATTAGTAGGAAGAACAAATTGAATGACAACAATGCTGAAAGAGTTTTTGGTGGATGGATTTGATAGATTTCAGGAGTAAAGTGACTAGAGCTTGGGAACTGATTGGATGCGGGAGTTGAGAGAGAGGATGACTCCCACATTTCTGGCCTGGTGGTTGATGACATTCTCTGAGAGTGAGCATTGGAGGCAATTAACATTGGATGGGTCTAGAGCCAGGCGTCCTCAAACTACGGTCCACGGGCCACATTGCGGGTGTTTTTGCCCGTTTGTTTTTTTACTTCAAAATAAGATATGTGCAGTGTGCACAGGAATTTGTTCATAGTTTTGTTGTTTTTTTTAACTATAGTCCGGCCCTCCAACGGTCTGAGAGACAGTGAACTGGCCCCCTGTTTAAAAAGTTTGAGGACCCCTGATCTAGACAATGCAAGAACTTTACTTTTAGAATTAGTAAAAGGTACATGGAGACATTTATGTGGTAATGCTGAAAGGACATGTCCTTTCACTCTAGGCTCAGGGGAGTGGAGGTCTCAGCTGCAGGTAATTCTGTGAGACATCAGAATATGGTGATAACTGAAGACATGGAACGGGATGAGCTGAATGGAGGCTTGTTCTGAGAGCTCCTAGCTATACTGGAGTTCTGCCACCAGCGCAGCTAGCAACCTTTCCCTAATAGGAAATGAAGGGGAGCTGGATGTGATGCTTATAGTGTGCCTTTCAGAGCATGCTACTTTTACCTAGCAGATGGCCTAATGCCTAGTTATCTGACCCACCTCCAGGGAGTCCTCACAAGGGAAACTGTTTATACTAGCACATGCCCTTGTGGCTCTTGTGTGACCCATGTCCAGTTTACACCTGCCTGACCATCGCTCTGGGGCTGGGAGCCCAACTTTGAATTCTTCCCAGCATCCTAGAGAAAATCCAGCATGGGGTAGCTCATGATTCTTTGGATGGAAGGCAAAAATGCAATACACCATCACAATACGACATAAGTTCAGGGATTTATTACTAACAGATTCTGGGGCAGGGAGGGCACCAGGAATCAAGAGGGCAGTCCTCTTTCCCTGGGTCACATGAGGCAGCAATGAAGAATTGGGAGAGAGAGATAGACAGACAGACAGACAGACAGACACAGTGGCAACTAGCAGTATATGTAAGGGAATAGGGGGTTAGTTTAAGTTCATGAGCAAATGCCTGAATAGTCCATTCAAAGGAAATGGTGGGAAAACTGGGAGCCCAGTCTACTAGGTCAGAGAATGGCCTCTAAGTTCTTAGGTTTGGCCACCAGCATGAGCCATTTGGGTGTGGTGCTGTACTTTGAATGCTTTTGCTGTCTCATTCCATGTTACAAGGATGCCAATCTTTTAAAGACAGAAAAGAAAAGAGGTGTTTACAAAGAGCATTTAAGGGATAAATAGAGAGCTAGTGAAAAAAAATCAGGAGAGTGATAGTGGAAGTCAAGAAAAGAGTTTCAAGAAGGATGACTGGTCAACAGTGCCAAATCCGAAGGGGTCAGCTAGACAGGAACTGAAAATGTTCATTAAATTTAATAAGGAGATAATCAGTCACTATGGAAAGAGTTGTTTCAGCAAATTGTGAAGGTCTTCATGATATCATGTATTTTTATTTTCAAGCTGAAGAGAAGACTTCATTCAAATTTATTAAATTTCATCTTGAAGCCTTCAAACTACCTTCTATCATGATTTTGGATGTCAAAAATCTGACCTAAACATGGAATTCTACTGGGGATTTTCCCTTTTAGCCACTCAAATATTTGTTATTTATTCTAAGCATACTTTTGAAAACATTTGAAGTAAGTTTGCACCAGAGGTGACTCCAGAATTTCTATGTAGAGGAGATTAAGATTGCAAGGTCACAGGGGAGCTGAAAGCGCAATCCGTGAGACTTGTCTTAAAGCTATGTGTTTCATGCCCTGTGATAGAGATCAATAAAGACAGGGATGTGTTCTGGAGAAGTTTTTATTCACAAATTAAATAAGTCTGAGGAAGTATACATGCAACCTCACACATCCACTCCTCCTGTCATGCTCGACATGATTATGCATTTATGTAGCACCCATGGCATGCAAATAATATAAATACTTCCATGTCCATTTCATATTCTGACTTATTTTTTCAACTCTGTTGTCCCTACCTATCCAGGTAGAAGTCATCCTTCTTGGAGTGTAAATATTAACACTGAGGGTCTGCCATGTGCCATGTCCCCTACTCCAGGGTGTGTGGGAATGATGTTTAGCCAGTGTGAGTACTGAGTTTTGTGCAGTGTCGCATGTGACTGTTCTTTGATGCTGAGAAAAAGAAACTAATAAAAATGAAGGAAGCAAGATAAAAGAGGGAAGAAGGAAGCATTCACTGAACGTATACTAGGTGCCAAACATTATGCTAGAAACATCCATGTATAGTATCTCATTTAGTCCTTACAACTTTGTTAGCTACTCATGTTACAGTTGAGAAAACTGGGGCTTGGGAAGGTCCAGTAAGACTAGTAACTTACCTAAAAGGTATATAAGAAGTAAGAAATAAAGCTGGGATTCCAGCCCTCAAGGCCTGATTAATGTGTAGGACTCCTGCCACCACACATTATGCTATCTTTCTGGAAAGTTAGTTTTCCTCATTTTTAAATCTCAGTCCCATTAGGTCTTCTTAATGGATTTTCGCATAACATAGTAGTAAGTGAAAAACCGTAAAATAATAAAATACAATGGATTATATATGCACAATTCAAGTTTGCTACTGAGGGAAATGTGTGTTCCTTTTGAAATAATTGTGGTCAATTTAAATATCGGCATTCCCAGGTAAATACTCAAAAACTTGATGCATCTCTAAAAGTCATTGTTAATATTGAGATGTATTTATTTATACAGTCAACCCTCAATTGTCAATGATTACAGCATGGAAGGCACTGTTCAAATTGTTGTGGAATACCTATGCTATTCTTTGCTTAAAATAACTAGAATTTAAAGAATTTTTAACTACATAGGACTTTTAAAATATTGTATTTATTGATAATTATCAAGATATAATAGTTTTCTCTAATTATGTGTCAGGAAACTTAAATACTTTAAGTTGACTTAAACCTACAGTGAAATATTAAGTACAGAGGCTATTTACAGATTTTACAAGCAAGAAGCACATTTGACAACAAAAGAAAAAATATTTAATCAGCATAATAATTATTGGGTTTGTTATCCATGCATCCAGAATCTTTAAACACTCATCAGAAATTGATCACAATGTATATAGTTATAATTCTAGTGCAATTGAATGTCTCTTATACATGCACTTGGCAATGGTAATCAAATATATTGTCATTCGTAAGGCAACATTAAAGTATATCATACTGCCTATTTTAATACACCCTTGAAAGAAGTTATATCATTTTTTAATTTTGTAACTTCTACAGAGAGATGCTCTTTAGGTTATTTCATACTTTGCTATTTGAAATATATGAAAAGATATATATTGTTAATATAGCAAGTACCTCCTTTAGTTGTTTGAGAATACTGCCAATTTTGAGAGTTGCCAGTTTGAGAGTTGTTTGCCAATAATTACTCTAGAAGGGTGACTAAAAAGTGTAGTTTGAAATGACATCATGTGTGAATCCCTTTATTGAGAGTTTCTTTAATGCCCATTGTAGACATTTCGATATTTATAATTGCCTCTACTTTGCTTGTTTAAAGAATTTTATGGTTATGAGATATGGAGTGAAAATTTGGAGATATATTTCCTCTCACCCTATGCATTAGAGAGGACTCAGACTTGTTTTCCCAAACAAGTCTTAGCCCTGCTCCTGGTTACCCATAGCAGAAATGGAATGGTCTTCTCTTCAGGAAGGCATTTTAAAACCTCCGTATCCAAAAAAGCTTGTCAGACTCATCTTGAACTATCAGTGAAAGCTCATGATTTTGCTTTTAGTTTCTAACACACATTAGTTGCACTACAGTTACGTGACAGGAAGTAAAATTTTAAACACACAGCTGTCCAGTATCAAATAAAATCTTGGCTGAGTGAAACAGTATTTATAGAGGATCACTTGAAGGTTGAGGAGTCCGTCCTATTCCTAAATAGTCTATAGTCCTGGATTAAACCTGATTAGCAGAACCTATGCATCTGAACCATCATGTTGGCCCCTGTTCTGGTTAAGTTTCTTGGTTACACGGAATAGGCCTTATTCAAGTTACCTCAAGAAATAGAGGCTTTATTGTAAGGACATGGGTATATATGGTCTGGACTTTAAAAACTAAAGAACCAAATCAACCCTAAGGACCACCTGCTCTCTCTGTCCCTCTTTCCTAAACTTCTCCGTCTGCTCATCTCTAATGTTCTTTTCTTCTCTCTCAGCAGATAAGCTTCAGTTCCCTCATATTTTCCGTTTCCTCCACTGCTACCTTGGCTCCGCTGGCCTCTCACTACATCATAGCATTTCAGCTTCAGTTCCTACTGCCAACTACACAGTTCTCTCTGCATTTCCTATTCCCAGTTCTCTACAGAGAGAATCTGACTCACTCAGCTCACACTCTCGAGCCAGGCCAGACCACAGACTCTTGGCAACCTCTGGGTGGGCTGCGTTGATTCAGCCTAGAGGAGGGATCTCGTGGTCCTCAGGGGTCCACAAAAACTGTGGATGAGCCCGTTCCTATCAGAAGGCAAGCGAGGGCTCTCTTGCACTACCTCTCTGTAGGATTGATTGTTTGTTCTAAGTTATGCTTTGGAAAATGTTATTATATTTAATACATAAGCCTTGAAACTCAGTGTAACGATATCGTTGAAGACATTATTCATTACACAATGCCCTTTTTAGAAAACCCCTGGCATAAATATATTTCTAGTTTTAGTATTAGGAATAATTGTGCAATTACTCCTGAACTGTTTTTTTTTTTTTTTATCTTATTAACTTGCTAGTAAAAGTATTACTTCTTTTTCAACATTGCCTGTTGGGAGTTCACAAATTTGTGGCCCAAACACAAGAAGTTTAAATGACTCTATGGTATGCTTTTTTATTTTTATTATCAGCCTTACCCCTGGATTCATTTTCGTTTGACCTTGTTTTTTTAATATATTTCTAATTTGAATTATATTTTGTATATTCCTGTAAATCACTGTACATCTTTTCAGAAGCGAGACCTAAATATAAATTATATATATTATAAAACATTCAGGGACATGTTAAAGGTTCTAGCTAGTTTTTAGTTAACTAATGTGAGCTAATTTTAAAGAAATGGATAAATAGTTTGAAAATATTAATGTTACATTTTTCTAAATTTATGTAATTTTAAATCATCCAGCTACTTTTTTAAAAACATGAAAATCCCATTGGGCTTAGAAATATCTTTCAAAATAAAATTTGAGATTAGAAAAGATTTTATTTCACATTAATCATTTTTTGACATAACTATTTGTAACATATCCTTGTCATAGAGAAGGTAAATGTGTAATAAAATTAATATACATTTTAAATTGTTTTCACATAAATTGTGTTTCTAAACAGCAGCCTCTACTCATCTAATAATAACATACTCCAAAAATTATTTATTTTTCCCCCAGACTCTACTTCTTGGCTACTCCTTTAAAAGAAAAGAAAGAAACTGACATCAATTTTATATAAAAGAAGCCCTTGAGGTGGAAAGTTAGCGAGGGCTGCATGAGTTTATAGCAGACAAAATGTCGCTTACATTTTGCTGCTCAGTAGTTTGATATACTCATTTGCTGATGTGAAATGACGAGGGCTTACAAAACAGGGTTTTGTTTTTGAGCTGCCTGTAGACCTAGTGGGGCCTAACAGAACCCAGTCAGCAGGTCATTAACTCTGGAGAAAACAGCTTGCATTAATATGCTCTAATCCGGTATAATTAGTCAAATTACTGCACGCCGACCAGCTTGTCATGTGTTGTCAGACTTGGCATGCACGCTGGGTTGCCTGGGTCCCTCTGGAATGCCACCCTCAATCAGGGAAAACTGCTCATTTGTAGTGGTCTTGAACTCCTGATGGAAAAGCCTACAAAAACAGTGGTCAGAGAGGAACTTTTATGAATAATCTTTGAGTTAAAATATTTTTTCACCAAAAAATAACTTAGTATTTTGGTGATTGAAACGGAATCTTTTAATTTCTACTGTTTTCTGTACCTATGTAATACTCCAAGAGAAATTAACAAAATGAACAAAAAAAACCAGATCTAAAATAATTGCCAGTTGATCATCTGTGTCTCCAGTATGTGGAAGTGTGCGTTTGTGTTTGTGTATGTGTGGGTCTTTTTCCAGTAGGGTAAGAGGTTATTAAACTCTAAAAGGGCCACATTAGCATAAATTTACAAGAGCTCTTGTTCTGGAGGCATGATAAAAACCTGTGTTACCTTTGCATTAACACTGAATTGCTTGTTGTGCTTTTGGCAATGACAGATAAGTCAGTGTAATTCCCCACTGCAACAGAAATGATGCTCCAGATTCCAAACGCATCCTGAAGATGTCACTGACAATAATCTTCAAAGAACGGCCAGTGAAAGTGGGCTGTATGTTTGTAGGATGATATACTGCAAATGACAGGAAGAATTATGTGAGTGAAGACGAATCTGTAACATATTATTAAGCAATTTCACGAGAATAACAGGGATAAAAGGATAATGGATGAGGGTGTCATTATTACCTTCATGTAGAGGGAAAGCCAAAGCAAAGGTAGAGAGACAAGATTAATTGAGGAAGGGTGAAGCATTCATTGCTCATCAGCTCTTTTGTACTCTTTGCTCCTGAAATTCCAGACTAGGGGGAAAAAAGGTGGTCAGAGCTGCATTTTAATGCATCTGGCAAGGAGTAGAAAACTGACAAGGCACTTTTTAGTCACCTTTTTTTATCAAAAAGCACATGATGACTGTTACCTTTTGACTGTTCCAAAGTCACAGCAAAAATCCAGCAGAATGTTTAGTTGTGTACATAGCAGCTTTCATTATTAGTTATGCATTTAAAAACCAAAATTACAAAATTTCAAAATGCAATTTTCCATGCATTGTCAAAATAATTGCTCTTTTAAAGTTAGCAAATCACGTTCAGTGATGAAACATTTCAAAATCCATTATATTATTATTTTGATTATTCTGAGATCATTAGGTCAAAAAGGCAATATATTTTATAATCAGTTTTGACTCTTCTTTCCATTTTCTAAGCACATTTCCCTTTCATGTAGTAGCTGCCTTTTTTATATAATAGTAAATATATTTTCCCTTCATTAAATGAAGAGTATGAGTAATTAAAAGTTTAAAATGCTAAAGTCTTCATTTATATGTTTTCTTTTATTACCTGTTTCTTAAAACTTCTCACTTAGCCAGTTATTCCAAAGCACATATTATATCACACACAATAAGATGCAATTATAGCAACCACTGTCCTTCTGTTTGCAGAGTAGTAACACAGGTGTTTTGCTGAAATCTAAGAAATCTTTTGGGACATGAATTCCCTTCTGATTGTAATTTACTTCTGATATGAAGTTAACCTTAAATGTTGCAGAAACCTTAAAAATACATATTTCTAGGTGCTGGGCTGGTAGGAAAATCACACGATCAAATTACAATTGTACATATGTACCCAATGGAAATGCTCAGACTCAAAGATTATTTTGGGAACAAGAAGCCTACGTTTCATCCTTCTCTACATAGTGGGTCCATATATTCAGGTGTCAGTAAGAATTGAGAATCCTGCAAGTTTGATATCCATATAACAACCAATAGTTTAATGTGTACATATATATACAGACATGCATAGCAGTAATGTTATTAAATGTTACATGTATATACCACCTGGTTATGCTGTCTTTTTACTGTATAATAATTTGCATACTGTCTTTCTGTATACCTATCATATTTAATCCTTAATAGTCATTTGTTGATGAACAAAACTAGAATTCCTATTTCAGTTCTATAAAGTCCTATTTCAGTTCAGAAAACTAAATGAGTTTACCTAATTAACTTCATAGTAATTGATACTTCTAAGAATAAAGCCATCTTCAGACACCTCATCCAATGCACTTTCCATTTGCTATTTGATTTTTAAATTTATTATTCATGCCACATTCTGTTTTTTGATATTTTACTAGTCTTGATATACTATTTCACTAGTTGATATATAAACTAACAGTTTCCAAGTACTTAATATGTACCAGACATTATACTAGGCACTTTGTATACATTATTTAATTTAATATCTACAACAGCTGTAGGTGAGTTAGATATCATTGTCATCACTTTACCAAAGAGGTAACACATTCAGAGGTGTCGAATCATGTGTCCAAGTTCACTACTAGGAAGTGTCAGGGATTCAGATCTAAGTTTTGCATTTTCTTTCAAACGCTACATACCCCTTTACTCTTGGCTGTATTATGTCTTACATATGCAGTCAAAATTATACTGTCTTTTTACCTCTGTTCTGTATTTTAGATCTCCAAATGTCTAAATTCAGTGGCCTTTTTCTCTCCTCATATTCCTTGATTTCTGCACAGCATTTGACACTGAACTTTGGAAATCCTAAGCATGCTTCCCCACTGTCTTTAAGTCTCCTTCACTGGCTGCTCTGCCTCTGTCTCACCCTCAGTATAGATTATCCCATCCCCAAAAGTGTGTTCTTTCCATCACCCCAATTCTCTACTATGGACATCTAATCTCTTTCCATGCTTTAAACTTTCACTGTATACAGATAATGCCAAAGATCTCCTCATCCTATCTTCCCTCTCCAGCTCTGTATTCTTAGCTGCCTGCTCTGCTGAAGAGCCTCTCAGTATGCTTTGCTTGCCTCAAACCCAACATAATTTTCCTGATTTCCTCTTCACGTCCCAGTTTTGAAAGATACTGTTATTCTAATCTCCCAGGCCTTATTGCCAATTTGAATTATTTGGAAATTGTTTAACCCAACATTAAAAGCCTCTCCCTGTTGGAGTCCATCCTCCGTCCCTTCTCCATCTTTTATAGATCAGCCATCCTTCAAGGCCCATGTTAGATGTCATCTTTAATAGGATGCCCTCCCCAGACCAATCAAATGTATGTATTTTTCTCTTCTTTGAATCTCCATACACTTAATTTATACCTTCTACTTTGTAGTCTGTCTTATTATTTTCATAGTGTCATCTAACTTCTTTAGACAGGAAACATCTTGAGGGCAGGAACCATTGTATCTTACACATATATTACTTGGAACAGCCTAACAAATTACTCAATACATGTTTGTTGAATTCAATTAAATCAAATTCTCTAACAATCTCAATCAAGTATTTTTAAAATATTATTTTTTCCTATACATGAAAAAGCTTTGACTTTTCTATGTTAATATTTAATATTAACCTTTTGATTATTTATATATATTACAATTTATTATCATTATAGTTACCATATCTTGAACATGCACTTCCCTTGTGCCTTTGGTGGACCAAGCACTTCGTTAATCCTGGGTATGCAGAATTTTTTAAGCCTGCTAACAGTCCTTTACAATTATATTTATGATATATGGAGATAATAGAAAAGAGAAATCTAGAATGCTTTATTATATATTTAGATATATCAAAATCTTTATTAAATCCTTACACCAGCCCTAAAATGTAGGTATTGTTTATCTCCATTTTACAAGGATAGAAACAGACTCTGAGAGTCGAAAGTATTTGTACCAAATCACAAAAGCAGTGAAGTGACAGAGCCAGAAATGGAACTGAAGTTTATTCAACGCCAGTGTCCACGCTTTCCCACTGTGCCACATGACTCTACATGTCCCTGTCTTAGCAAATGGATGTTACATGACAGGAATTCTTGACTTGGACTCATGTGTTTATCCATTTGCCTCAACTCAGAGAAGGTAGGAAGCATTAGCCATAATGATGCCACATGATGGGTACAGCAGTATTTATTTACGAAACTAACAGAAAGCATACCCCTCACAGTTTTATGAAAGGAGTGAAAATAACTTACTACTTTTGTGCACAAATGCCCAGTCAGGGTGAACACACATGGTTGCCCTGCTTGGTAGACTAATCACACGATTCCAACTATTGATATAATTTGGGTCAGAGAGAATGTATTCTGCATCCCACTAAGCATTTGGACGAGGTGGTAGGGTGGATGCTGTGGGATCCTCATAGAGGCTGACACTTTCCACTGCACGTGCCGCCACTCAGATGACTCTAAGAGAGAAATTCTTAGCCATCATAAGCTTGACAAGTCCAAATCAAGCATAGAAGATGGCAAACGAAGCAGAATTAGCTCACCTTTGCATTTAGCAAATTTTGATGCTCCATTGTGAAGGGAAGAAGTAAGCCAACATGAACAGATTGACCAAATTTTACTTAGCCTTAAAAACAGTCTTTCAAACTGCTCGTTATGCCTACATTTCTTTTCGTTTCTCTATGTCTTTTTTTTATTGCAAACTTCCCTTATCTATCAAGACTTCTTTTGTCTTCCCTTCACATAAGCTGTTTTTAAATGCAGTCTTTGTTTTGGGAAAAAGTAGAAATTTTTTCTCTTGGTCTCACATAACCCAAATTTCAAAATTCAACTCCACTAGCATCGTACTCCTTAGTTTCAGATAATGTTAGGATTTTAGTTTTATTCAATTGCTTGCATTTCTTAGATTATTCTAATTTTATATTTCAACTTGTAAACTTTTAAATGTGTGATCATTTAAGTCCCTTAACTTTGCCCAGGCTAGAGTGCAGTGGCATCATCATAGTTCACTGCAACCTTAAATTCCTGGTCTAAAGCCATCCTCCTGCCTTGGCCTCTTGAGCAGCTGGGACTATACTTGCATGCCACCACACCCAGCCAATTTTTGTATTTTTTGTAGAAATGGCGTCTCCATGTGTTGTTCAGGCTGGTCTCAAACTCTTGGCCTCAAATGATCCTACAGCCTTGGCCTCTCAAAGTGCTGGGATTATAAGTGTGAGGCATAGCACTCAACCCAAATTTTTTTATTGATACATGATAAGTATACCTATTTATTGGACACATGATATTTTAATACAAGCATACAATGTGTAATGATCAAATCAGGGTATTTAGTATATCCATCACTTCAAACAGTTATCAATTCTTTGTGTTGGGAACATTTCAGATGTTCTCTTCTAGCTGTTTTGAAATATGCAATATATTATTGTTAAGTATAGTCACCCTGCTGTACTATTGAAGACTAGAACTTATTCCTTCTATTTAACTGTATGTTTGTACCCTTTAACCAACCTCTCTGTATCTTCCCCACCCACCTTCCCAGCCTCTGGTTAACCAGTGTTCTATTGTCTACCTCCAGGAGATCTACTTTTGTAGCTCCCACATATGAGTGAGAATATACAATATTTGTCTTTCTATGCCTGGCTTTGAAGGGAAAATAATTTAATCTTGTGATTTGATTAGGTGAAGGTCAAGTCTAAGGTGCCTACTATCAATATAATCACCATGTATAATAATACTTCAGTGAAAAAATTCATTAGGCTCTACCCTTGGGATAAGGCAACCATGCCTGTCCCCATACCAGTGAGATTGGAACATTTCTTCCCCTTAGCACCAGTGCACTGAGGGCAGGAGTTTTTATAGGATGAAGGACTAGAGAGAGGTTGGAAGGGAAGATGTGCCAGTGGTGATGTGAGTGAGGAGTAAGTTAGGGTATTTTGGGTTATGAGAGCACAGTGCCAAGGAATCTGGGACATCCTGCCAAAGAAACTCTCAAGGACACCAACCAAATGACCAATTCTTTTGTTTTCTCCTGCCAGTATCAGTAACTGGTTCCCCAGTCTCCCTCCTCCAATACTATTACAGATTACTTTCACCCTGAGTTTCTTTCCTTTTTGATTCCATGTGGGGAAAGAACTCTCTTCTTCTTTAAACCCTTAAGTTCCCTCAAACTTCCATTGGAAGATTCTAAGCATTTGTATTGCTTCAATTTGAGAAATTATTCTTAAAACTCATGATTTATTTATGACAGATTTTATTTTTTACTGACAGATTTTTACTGATGAGGAAATTTTTGTTGAGGAAAGATCCTTTTATTTATGTTTTCACATCTCCGCCTTGTCCATAGAGAAGAACCTACTGCTCAAGTTTTGTTGTTCTTCCCATGGGAAGGAAATTGCTACTCTGATTTTCTAGAGTCTGAAGTATTCATAGGGCCATAAAAATTTACTCTTGGTAGGGTCAGTGTCACGGTAATTTTTCAGTACTCCCATGAGCTTAGCACACCTGAACAGAACCTGATCCCCCAAGGTAGGCTAGCCAACCTGTTTTCTTCATTTTATTCTGCAGAGTCAGTAAGTTGAATAGGTCCCTCTGGGAGTCCAGCCGAATTTTTCCACACAGGGTATCCAGGTACGTATAGCCCGAGATCTCTTGTCATGCTGGGTGGCGGTGACCTTGTTCTGGCGTCAAATCCACACCAAATTCATTGATCCAGGTCTTGCCAGAATAGCCTTGAAATGAGAGCGGATAATATCAGCTATTGATTATTTTTTTAAAGTTCTTAGTTTTGCATCTGGTTATTATTCCTGTTGTACATTTTCTTAGTCAAAAAACATGCAGGAAAAGGCAGAATATGATAGGATTTAAGCATTAAAATTCCACCCCCAAGTCCTAGTCCTGATTCATTTATTATCACAAGTATGAACTTTCAGGTATCATTTGGTTGCAAGAAATAGAACTCAAGCTAGCTTAATTTAAAAGATCATTTATTTTTAGCAATTAGGTATATAGTTCATGGCATCCAGTGACCTGAGGAGAGACTGGAACTGAAGATTGGAGACCATATGTCTAGGTTTCTCCCTTTCTAGGCCACATGGTCTCCTGTGTCTGCTTCAGCTTTTGTGTTGTTTCTCTTCTCAGATGAGATTTCCCTGAATCTCCCTGCTCAAAATCCCAAAGTAGTCACTGCAACTCACTATAATTCGTTGCTGCTCTATTACCAACGAAAGTTCCAATTTCAAATTGCGAGGAGAGGGCATTTGATTAGTTAGCCTCTGCAGTCAGCTGTGGCTAGGGAGAAGGAGGGCTACACCTCTGAGAGTATGGGGAAACTTCTGGGACCTACACTCCAAAAACAACTCTCTCCTTTAGCAGTTTTGGCACTTCCTTGCCCCAGTAGACTATTCAGGAAGAAAGAAGGAATGCCTAAGCCAGCCTGGAGGATGATGAGAGATTTCTCGAAGATGAACCAGTCCACAGTCAGTCAGACAGAGGGGAGCAGGACATCCGGTACTAATGGGAGGAGCAATAGGTGCAAAAGCACAGGGGGGGCGAAATGCACAGGGGCTCCTGAGAACAGCAGGGATTCCAGGGGTGTGGAGCAGCGGCCCAAAGAGAGCCCAGAGCTGGACGCTGATGTCAGCAGCAGCAGGGCTGTGGGATGCCGGATTGGAGTCAGATATTTATTAAGGATTTGTCTTTTTTGTCTTTTCAAAGAACCAGTTTTTAGACTTTATAAATTTTTACTTTTTAATTTTCCAAAGATTTTCTTTTTCATTTTAGCTATATTTCCTTCATTCTGCCTTTTTCCTTTGATATGTTTTTCTGTTCTTTATACTGGCATTCTATTTTCATCATATTCCCTGGTAAGGTTCTAATATTCATCCTAAATGTTCTGTTGCTGTGTTCATTCCTAAGAGAACGACCTTGACCCAGATGAATCTAATCTGTAGGATGTCTTTGGTAATAGGGTCTTTCTTTGGGGCATTGGAAAGAGGAAAAGGTAGAATCTCACATTGCCCCCTGGAGGTTCTATACCACACATTGCCCAGCCAACTCAGAATCCATGAGGAAGAGCTGTGCTATTTAGATTTAAGAAAGAAAAAGATTCTTTCTTGCTGTTTGAATATGTTCCAAAGGAGTATGTCAAATCCTTTGGATAAGTTCCAAAGGAACAAGTCAGCAATGAGCAATGTGGTCTGAGTGAGGAAGGGAGTTCACCAAGTACCCCCAAGCCCTTCCACTCCTTTCCCATCTCCCGTTACTCATATTCTCCCACTGCACCAGGTACTTAGTAGAGTTTTCTATAAATTCCACTTCATCAGACTATCCTTAACAAATTACCTCCATAGATTATTTATTCCAGTCCAAATAAGTTCTAGATCACATTCTGTGTCCTTGAACATTGATACTATTTTTAAATCCCTCCATGTCAGACGGGTTTATTACACTGAATTTGTCATACTTAACCAGCAAACCTAATAAAGCCAAATATTTTTGAAGGAAAAGACAAATGCTATAATACACCACTCGAATTTTATTTTATAGTATTAAAAGTAACATTAATTGGTATATGTGGACATAAATTTTTATAATTAAACTTTATGTATCATAAATAAGTTATAAAATAATTATTTTCTGAATTAAGGTTTGTTTATGCAATGTTTAACAGTAGGAATGGCAGACACTTATGTGGATGTTCCTAATCAGTACACAAGGTATTTTGAGAACAGAATATCTGGATGAATGATGTAGGAGGCTTTTATCTAGATAGTCAGCATGGTAAAGGTAGGGCACAGTGTACTCTGAACCCTGATGTGGACCCTATTTTTTTAACTTAGAGAACTAAATTTATATCATTATTTATAAGTATTCTGAGTAACAAAATTTATTAATTATTCTTAATTTTTTAAAAATGCCTCATCATGTTTCAGAAAATATTTAAAGCAAATTAATGCATATCAGGAATGAGTTATCTTGTTACTATCAAAGGCTATTAAATATCATTGCTTAATATATTTACTTACTTTGCTTTAGTACCTGGCCTATCAAATCATCGAATGTTACCAAGATATACATTAAATGATTATAGAGATTAGTGGTAAATATTACTATATTAATGAAATAAATTGGAGAAAATTTGCCCATATTTATGGGGAAGTGTACCCTATGTGGGTACTCTGAGGCAGGATATTTGGTGTCTTAGTCTGTTTGGGTTGCTATAACAAAATACCTTAGACCAGGTCATTTATAAACAACAGAAATTGTCCACAGTTCTGGGCCTGGGAAGTCCAAGATCAAGACACCAGCAGAGTGGGCATCTGGTAAGGGCTTTCTGCTTCATTCATGGCACCTTGTTGCTATGTCTTCATGTGGTAAAAGGGGAAAGGTACTCCCTCAAGCTTCTTTTATAAGGGACCAGTCAGGGGGACAGAGCCCTCAGAATCTAATCAGTCATCTCCCAAAGGTCCTACTGTGTTTACCCAAAAATAAGACAGGGTCTTATATTTATTTTTCCTCAAGAAGACACCCTAGTGCTTATTTTCAGAGGATGTGTTATTTTCCCCTCAAAGCCTCAGCTTGCAGCTCGCACAGGATGTCCTGGACCTGATAGGGGGAGCCAACCTTGTTGGTGGGGCTGCTGGCACCTTTCTGGTCACTTCTGGGATAGTAGCTGTCACGATGGGGCAGATGGGAAGGGCTGTACCACTCCGTGACGAAATGCATGGGTTGTGCAGACCGCTGCGTAGCCACGCCCATCACTAAGTCTTATTTTCCGGGCAGGGCTTATATTGTGCAAATGCTTAGAAATCCTGCTAGGGCTTATGTTATGGGTAGGTCTTATTTTCAGGGAAACAGGGTATGTCTTAATACCATTACCTTGCAGTTAGGTTTTAACATATGAATGGGGCACAAACATTCAAACCATAAATAGCACTTGAGTTCCAGCCAGTCTCAGCTCTGCCAGCATTCAGATTTTTTGTGACCTTGATGAAATTAGTTAACATCATTAGGTGTTTTCTTCTTCACTGCTAAAATGGGGGTTAAAAAATCCTGCCCAGACTATCAAAAAGTGATTTTGTGATGCTTAAATAAAGTTGAATATTTGAAAAGTACTTGATAGGTAGAGATATATATTCATATATTCAGTACTTTTAAATTTTGTTAATATCTTAAGCTATCTTATGAAATAGTCAAATGAATAGAAAAAAATCAAAGAATAATATAACCCATGCCATGTACTCAACCACTCAACTTTAATGTATCATAAAATTTTGTCATATTTTTTTCTAGTCATGTTTACAAATAATATGTTACAAATACAAGTTGTACCCCACCATGGTTCCATTCTGTTTCCTCTTTCCCTAAAAACTCCACATTATTTTATGGCTGCATAATTTTCAGTTTTTCATACACCCAAAAATCTTACTCCAAGAATGAGTGCAACCATTATGATGACTTTTAACAGAAGGGCAGGCCAACTGCATAGATTTCCAGAAACACTGAGTTTAGTCATCATCACAAAGACCCATAATCAAACTCTATTTGCCTTGTTTTGTTCTCTTTCTGGATGTTAGTTGATGCCAAACAGAAATTAAGAAGACATTCTTTTAAGTGCATTTATACTGTAAGAGATACTATTCATTGAAAATATTTATTTTTAATCATTTCTTGGGGATGGATAAACTAGGAACAGAAGCAATTTCATAACTTGATAAAAGCTGCAATTGTAAGCAAATTTAGTTGACAAATATGAATATTTACTGTATTGGGGATAAGGTTAATATTTTAAAACAAGGTTGACAGGAGAAAAAGTGTCTTAGTTTGCAAAAAGGAAATTTGTTTCTTTAAGTGAAAATTGGGGTCAGTAGGCTATAGCTCTCCTTGCTCCTACATGACTGAAATGAATTAAATAATCCAGCAGTAATGCAGGACTGAGCAAACTAATGACAAAATTATACATTAAAGCTTGAATAAAATCATTATACATTAGAAATACATATTTTGTGTTAGAAAACATGAAATTGAAAATGCATGCCCACTTCACCTCAATTATCTTAGGACAGAAAAACTGAGTCGTATCCTTTTGTGTTCATTATGGAACTCATGGTCCTTTTCTGGGGAGCAAAGGTGATAACCTTCATCTTTTGGTCATAGTCTTATTACTGCATTCTGTTGACTGTGATTTCAGTGTGATAAAAGACTTTTCCTTGATACAGTCGATGCAGTATCTAGCCCCATATGCTATTCAGATTGAGTGTTATGTTACAGAGGGGAAACCTAATTTTAAGTTGTTTATTCTTCTTTAGATTCCCATAAGTGAAATAATGGTAGTAACTTTGTTAACCATGTACTGTGTTCTAGGCATTGTAGTAGGTGCCCTCCACCCACTATCTAATCCACAACAACCCTTTGTGGCAGACACCTTTTTTTACCATTTTATAGATGAGCAAACAGGCTCAGAGAGATTAAATAAGTTGACAAAAGTGGCCAGGCTAGTAAGTGGCAGTTATTATATGCCAACTCCATATTTTTGGTAGTGACATTTTCAGGAATATACTGCAAATATATGAGTATTCAATGTAGTATTGAATTTTGTGATTTATGACTATAAAAGTAAGTGTGAGTGGGAGTCTGTTTTTAGTAATCAGAATGAGTAGCACATTAAGCTTATTCCATGCAGCTATATACACTGAAACACACATGGAGTATTGTATTTGGCTCTTTTGTTTTCAGTGCCAATGCCAGTAGTTACCCAATGGAAAATGACAGTGAAAAACATTAAAGCGTAGTAAAATGTATGTTTTAATATACAATTTATTTATATGTGGGCATATAGTGAACAAAGAGTCAACCTATACATATTGCATATAACATCACCTTGAATAGTTACATGCAAATTGAGCAAACTTGTACTATGATCTATATGATGCTGAAGCAATCATCTGATTCACAGAAGTTATCTAATTAGAATGTGATTTTTATTACAACCTTTCACTCATTAGTCCCTTGTGTGTCAAGTTACATAAAGACGGTCCAAGTTGTCATGTTTCAATAGGTTGTATTTATTTATAATGGCACTTTTTTCCCAACATCACGAAAGGCAGAAAGTATATTATGGCCATGTAAAAATATTCATTTTATACCATTACTCTCCTCACACATTGGTTCTCAGAATACAGGAAAAATATCAGCACTACTGCTTCCTGGTGATCTCTACAAGAGGATAGTGTTTGAAGATAAGGAATTCGAATATCAATAGACTGAATTGAAAACCATGTAAATTTCCAATATGACATGGCTTACATGGGGAAGGAGACAGAGGTGGTCTTATGTCCCTTTTCTCTGTGTCCATATTATCAAAGTACCCTTTATATCTGTTTTTCTACAGTGACAAAATTTACACTTGGTTGCATTAATATGAAGTAACATGGATTGCGTGTGTTAGTAGATTCTTTTTAATTACTGTGTAAAAATGATATGTAATTGAAACAAAAAGCATTGTTTCCGATCCTAATTTTTTTTTCCTCAAGTCCATCCTGTCAAGCTGCAAGCGTGAAAGTTATTTTCTGGTGGTGTGATTAGATTGGGGCTGAACCCTCCAGCTGGCAGGCCTGTCTGTGACTGGCGGCGGCCTGTCCCCAGTGCTTGTCATTTCCTGACATGCCTGACAGGATGGGGACAGCCGCCCCAGACAGGTTCATTAGATGGTGTTTTCTACAGCTGGGCTAAAAATAAATAAATAAATAAATAAATAAATAAATAAATAAATAAATAAAAAGTCTGTGCTTTGTCAAGGCCCAAGCTGTAGGGGCCCTTCTTGTTGGTTTAAACCAGGGCCTTGTTTTGACAAATTTTGATCTGTGCAGTTTTTAGATTTTCTGACACATTTTTGTTTCCTTCCCCTTTGGCCTGCACTTTATGCTCTCTGCCTTGTTGCTGCTTCAAAATCCTAACATAGGCTTCCCAAGAGAAAAAGAACCACAGTTATTGAGGGCTTAAAAGAAAAAATACTGCAATTCTTCATAAAATAGCAATACTTAATCTATTTCCATGGTGATCTACACAATGGAGGCAAAACAACTATGGGCCTTGCGATAAGCCAATTACAAGAAAGGTTAAGAGTTTTTATAGTGCCAGAAACATGCCATCTACATGAGAACATAGGATCATTACTAGCAGTCTACACTGTCAAATACACTGCTCTTTAGAACTGCCAGAAATTTAAGCTATCTTCATTCTTGGGCTTTTAGGAAGCTGACAAGAGTTTTCTGCCTCTGTTGATAGGCTTTGATGTCAGGAAGAGAAATTACAGAAGATTATAGAATACCTCCTAATTAAAACCATAAATAAATTCCAAAATCAAATTTAGACACACGCTTCTTTGTCAATGATAGGGCCCCTTTAAGGTTAACTAGATTTACCAAAAACTGGAGTGCATTTGAAACATACATTCATATAGAGTCATGGTTTATCATTTTCAACCCCAAATTTAAACTTTTAGAATAGAACTGTAGTATTGGAAAGGAAAAAATCTTTGGCCGAGAAATTATTCTACCTGAGCTCTACCTGTAATTAACCAGTAGACACTGACGTCTTTACTTCACAGACTTGCTATCCATAGTCTCTTTACTATCATAGTTGCTAATATCTGCTTTCCATTGAGAGAAACATTTGATCTTAATTTTTAGTAAGTAGAACATTCCCAGATAGAAAACATCTGACCGTTTCTGCTTAAATAACCTTAGCACTACTGTCAGCTGTCTTTCCTTTCACACGTAAAGATACAAATATAATAATGTTTGTGTCTTATGTGCTTTGTCATTGGTGTAATAAATAGTGTTGCTGAAAAAAAATCAAGCTCCTCATTCACAGAAATCCTGGCCCTTACCTTTCCTTTGTGTTGTTAGTTTCACTGCTTTAGTTCCCCGTCTCTATGACAACTGTTTAAATTGGGATGGGCAACTGTCATCTGGAGTATTACTGAGAGAAAAGTGTTAGTGAGCACACAGTTCCCATAGATAGAGCATTTCAATATAATCCAATTTTAATTGAGCTCCAGAGACTTTGATGTGCTGCAGAAGGTTGGGAGAGAGCTATTCCAGGGAGAAATTAAAGCAGCCCAGCAAGGCTTCCCTACTCCAGACTGTCACCATTTTAAGTAAGCATTAGCATCAGACTTAACCTGCCCCTATGGAACAGCTCACTCCTTTTTTCAGCTTTTCACTGATTTATTTTATTTTGCCGTATGTAAAAGCGAAGCACTTTCATCTTTTTATATATATTTTTACACCCATTTGATTAGGCTTGAAAAGCTTGTATCGGACCTGAGATTCATCTCACGCTGTCTATTGGACTTTGCCTTGGCAGTTCGTACAAGAAAGAGAAAGTAGAATAGGGATTAGCTCGAAATTGTCAGCTATCATATATTAAACTTTCTTTTTTAATATTGCTTTGTAAGACCCTATCTTGGAGCTAAAAAGTTGAAGGAAGTATAATTTTTATTTAACTTTGATTTACCACTAAATTTTATTTTAATGCTTGGATACTGGGTTATTTATTACAGGGTAGGATTTTTATTTCAAAATTCATTAAAATATCTTTTTCTCCTCACAAGAAAAAAACCTTTCAGGGAAAGCTAGCTTCGAGCAGCTGACACAGGCACATCAATCCTTAATGGAGAAACCATTAATCCTTTATTTTTTTAAATAGGGAGGAAAATGGATATTTTTCCATGTGTATTTAAAGAACCTTTTAAGTATTTTGCAAATAATGTTGAACATACATTAAATAGTCCAATAATAATAAAAATGGCATAAAACCACAATGTTAATTATTATTAAATAAGCACTAAATATAATACTTGTATAGTCAAAAAGCTTTATAACAGGTATAGTAAACTTAAGAAAATTTTTACCTGTCTGTGCAATACTTGACATTTCTGATTTACATTGGCACATTTAAAAAAATAAATTTCAAACATATGTTGAGAAATTAAGTAAAATTATGACAATAATTAAAAATTAGTTTTATCCTATGCATCATCCTGGATACTTATAGTATCAGAATTAGATTCACCATAAAGCTAATGAAGCTTCAGCATCAGGACCCCTTACTCCACAAGGCCTTGTGAATGATGGGAGTTGCCAAGAATTGTACAATAGTCTCAGTTTACTATAACTTGCCTTAAGAGATCTCAGAAGAAATTAAATTAATTTCTAAGGCACTAGTAATTGTTGTGATTTTTTTTTCTCATTCTAAATATTCACTTACACAGCTAATTGTAAACAGTGCTGCAATGACTAATCAGGTACATACTTCTTCTTGCTTTTGTGGGAGTTTATCCACAGGATAAATTTCTAGAAATAAAATTGCTGGGTTAAAAGGCATATGTACTTGAAATTTTAATAGATGTTGCCAAAATTTCCTTGATATATTGTACTATTTTGTACTCCCATCAGCGATATAGTAAGTACTCTTTTTCCTCACAGCAAGCTCAGTATTAGCAAACTTTTGGACTTTTGCCAGTCTGATAGATGAAAAATAGTGTCTCCAAATAGTTTTAATTCTCTGACTATGGATCAAGTTAAGCATGTTTTTAATCAAGTAAGAGTCACTTTTACTATGTTTTCTGTGATTTATCTGTGTTTTTTTAAGAGCAGAGTTTTACCCACTCAATGTCTATAGGAGGAGATTATTAATAAATAGTATGGTTTGTCTAATGCATGTATTTTTTGTGTTTTAAATATCATATGGACTTATATATTATGAAAATTATATACATATATATGTCCCTTTATCCCTGCTTTCAAGCTAGATTAATTTGTCATTCCTCTATGGAATGCCCTCCCAAATTTTAGTGTTACAGTAGTTCTGAGGATAGGAATCTTTTAATTTACCTACCTAACCATTAAGAATCTTTCTGTCCTGGCATAAAAAAAAATCAACTGCTTTCTTACCCTAAATTCTAGCACAACATTACTTAAAATATAATATATTAACTAACTATAGTATAAACACTAAAAGTATATTTACTATATAGAATTCTATACCAGAAGGACCACATTCTTTACAAGTCAATTTGCCCTGTGGATGTCTTTAGTATACCTTCTTATTTACTTGCCAAAACATGCGTATTGGAGAAACATACACTGGAGCTCCGTGGAGCTGCTTTCACTGCGTACCTGCTGTGTTCCACACACTGTGCTGAGCACCAGGAAGAACATTCAACATTAATACGAGGTTTTGACTGAGATGCAGAGATAACCTCAATATATGGAGAAAATAATATTATTCGGTTTATTTATATTACCAATGGAGAGCAAAGCTTTGACAACAGATTAGATATTTTATTTATATTTTATTCACTTGTTATCATGCCTTTAAAGTAGTCAAATGTAGATAGGTTAATTGTTTTTGTTGTTAGCACATTTTCTTTGCAGAAGTTCATGTTTATATGGGTAATAATGAACAAAATGATTGCTATATCCAAAGTCTGGAATAAACCTCTTAATCTATTCTCGTAGTACTCCTAGTCTGCCAGTAATCTTAAACCTTGGAGAGGACAGAGAACTCCTAGTCACTGGAGCCAGAAACTCTTGCGACACCTTTCATTCCTCTCATGTCTTTACCTCAGCATAAAACAAAATACTCAGGTCCTATTAATTTTGTCTCAAAAGTATGTCTACTCTCTCTCCCCTCCTCTTCCTACCTGCTGCAATGGTCTTAGGTTAGACTTCCTCCACTTCCTACTGGCTTGATTCAGCTTTCTAGTTTAGCCTACTTCCCAGGCATTCTCAGCACTGCTTCCAGAGTGCCCTCTGCAAATGCAGGTTCGCTCTTATAACCACTCTCCTCCAGTGCTCTCAGTGGCATCACACTCCTCATTAGAGCTGCCATCTATTGAGGGCCAAGTTTAAAATCACTATCCCCGTTCGTCCTTTCTCCAGTGAGTGCTCTGGACAGCCTCTTGCCCCTAGATAGACATGTGACCTCTGTATTCAGAGACACTTGAGATAAGAACATTAACTACAGTAGCTCATTTAATTCTTTCAACAACCCAGTAAAATAGAATCATTTTATCAATCTTACAGATAAAGACATAAAGAGAAAGGCTGAGTTCCATGAAAAAAGGGACCATCTCTGTCTTGTTCACCAATATGTCCCCATCGTCTAGCACAATATCTGGATCTTAGTAGATGCAAACTGAATTTTTGTTTGATGAACAAATGATGGGTGATGCTAACAGCCTTTGCCTGAGGACCGTGAACTTGCTTGTGATATTCAAATGAAACAGATAAATAGCAAATTCTCAGCCAAGTAGTGTTTTGCTGCAAATGCTTTACAAGCAAAGAATAAAAAGTAAGCCAGAGGAAAAGAAATAGTCTTGGGACATTTCAGAAATGATTCAGATTTTTAGGGGATATCTAAACCTGGAAATACTATTTTCATTGCGTACAAGTTGGGAGGTCTTTAAAACCTCTTTTTACCCAATTACAGATATTTGTGAAAGACATTCATGTACAAGCAAGGGTTTACTGAGCTGTTTGCAGTTATACCGAACTGCATTGCTTTAAAGAGCTAATTATCCTCTAATATAGAAATTAGGGGATAATAATTATCCTCTAATATAGAAAATTAGGGGCAGAAGTAAAAATACTATGGGAAATTCAGTAGCCAAATTGTCTCTAGTTGAAGCACTAATTTTTTTTTAAAGATTAAACTTCAAACACAGCAGACAGAATACTCAAAATCATCTTGTAAGTAGTATATAAGAACAAATTGCGGGAAATAACCAGACCTAATTGGACCAGTGTGAGACACAGAAACAGAGTTTGGATCAGAAAATTATGTGCTCTGAAAAAGGATCTGGGCCGAGGTCAGGGCAGGGACTGTCCCCATCACTGCTGACTGAGAGTTTCACTAAGGTCTGAGCAGGGAGGATTGTGAGTTCATTTGCTCAGCAAGTCTGTGTAGCACTGTCTTTGTGCCAGCCTCTCCACTAAACACTTGCTATGTTATTTCATTTGATACTCACCCCAAGTCTGTAGAGTAGCTATGATCATTCTCATTTTATATAAGGAAAAACTGTGTCTTGGGTACATTAGGGAACTTTTCTGAAGTTATACAAATTTCAGAGTCTATGTGTCATCCTCCAAAGTCCAAGTTCTTTCTACTACAGCATGGCATACAGGTAATAAAGAAATATTTTAGCCCACCAAACTAAGTGCTACATATTGATATTATTGATACATACTGTTAGAAGGGGGAAACGTACCAACGGTATCATTCATACTGCTTTGGGCAGATACACATTAAAATGAGACCCAATCCAAATGACTTCCAAAATGCAAAGTTTCTTGCAGGAAAGTTGCATTTCATGTTATTGCTTCTCACGGGGAAAGAGTGATGCTAGAAGAGCTCTAGCTGTAAGAGAAAGAAAAACAAATTCTCATGAACCCTACGGATGCACCTGTGAGTGCCCAAGGGTACCCAGGTTTTCAAGTGAAAATACGCTATATAAACCTGAACTCATATTTTATGGAAATAGCTTTCAGCCACTAATTATCACTGAAAAAGAAAAGTCTTTACAACTTGAAAAGTAATTCACAGTCATCATCTTGTCTTTCTGGCCCCTGATGAGCCAGCCTGGTACCTACCAGACAGATAATTGATAAATGGTAAATATCTTTTGAATAAATGCTTTCTTTTTTTGAGCAGTAAGCTTTTAATATATAGAAGGAATTTACCAGGCAGAGAAAGAGTGGAAGCTATTCGAGAGCATGAAGTATGGAAATGTTTGAATCTGCATATATTTTTTAAAATTCTAATAGACTTTATTTATTGGAACAGTTTAAGCTTACAGAAAATTGAATAGATAATATAGAGAGTTCCTATATATGTGTATGTATTTGTCAGACCTTTTCCATCTTCAGAGGACAGAGACATGAATGTTAAGTTGGGTAATTATGCTTTATATTAGAAGATTTTCAGCTGCAAGTTACAGATACATTAACTAAAGTGGCTTCATTAAAGATAGAAAGATAGATAGACAGACAGACAGAGATCTCACAGAACAGTAAGTCCAGGGTTGACTGATTCAGGTGCTTGTGGATATTTTCAAAAACCCAGGTTCATTGCCCACTTCCGCTCTGTCATCCTTTGTATGCTCTCATTCTCACACTGATAGCAATGTGGCTTCAACACTTCCACAAATCAGCATAAGCTCAGGAATGTCCAGAGGACAGAGAGCCAGTCTCTCCCATTGGCTTCCTCTTAAGCATGGGGAAACTTTTCCAAATCTGATCTACCCCTGGGACAGGCCATGAGGTCAGTGTGTCCTGACTCAGAAGTGCATGGAAGAGAAGTCAGTATCCCAGCATGACCAGAGTTGTGTTAATCAGGAAGGTGGGGGTGGGGGGAGTAGAAGTGTTATCTGAGTAGGTGTCTAGTAGTGTCTACTGCAGAGTTTCTTTTAAGAAAGCCTAATAAAGTATAAATCGGAAATTCTGATCAGGCCTTATGAACAAATGCAATTTCATTCAAGTTCCAGTAAGCCACTTTTTATGTCCACTCAGCCATAGACATCCATTGACATTATAGTACCAGTTACTCTCTTTGTTTATACTTTTGCTACTACAGATTGACTCTATATATACCTTTAATTCAATCATTCAACAAATTTCTTACCATACATGTATCCCTATTACTTAGCACAGTATGTGTTATATCATAGAAACTCAGTATAAAAGGTAGTACACTGTACAGTAACCCCTCGAGAATGCTGAATAAACTGTGTTGTGCACCTGTGTTGTGGCTGTGAGCCATCATATGAGGTCAGGTGCAGAATTTTTCATTTGTGGAGTCAAGGCAGCACTCATGAAGTTTCTGATTTTGGAGCATTCTGGATTTTGGATTTTTGTATTAGGGATGTTATATTTTTACATACTTTTATATTAGGTTCAATCCAGGGTGCTTGGATCATTGGTAATAAACATGGTACAAAGGAACTCTTCAGAAGAGGGTGCCATTCATATCCTGTCCCGTCCATGATGAATTGGGAATCAACTCTGGACAATTTCAATATGACTGGTTTTAATTACTATAGACCATATAGATTAGTAACTTTCTGCACGTTTATTTCTAGACACAGATCAACCAAGGTATTCATAATTCTTCAGTAATGTTAAATCGCTGCTGTGTGCTGAGCTCTGTGCTAAGCAGGAAGAATGCAGAAATGCATTGAGAGTTCCTGCCCTCAGGGAGTTCACAGGTTAGCAACAGACACCAACAAGTAAACCAACAATTTAGCATAGTCTGATAAATGTTATAAAAAGGCGTTTCAGGGTTCTCAGAGGCAGCAGCACGGTCTCCTAGCTTAGTCATTAACAGGAACTAATCAGAAGAACAAAATAGGAAGAAATGTGCCAGGCACAAGAAACACCACATGCAGGGGCACAGAAATGTGACAGAACATGGCATATTGGGGAGCTGAGAAGCGTTCAGGATGGTGAGAATTTAAGAGCTAGACAGAATTTACATTGTGGCTAAATATGGGATTTTGCACTACTATTAATAATAATAGTTACCACTTTTTAAATATCTACTGTGTACCATAATATATATGACATATATATGAACTCTATTACGATTTTCATGACATTGAGGTGCAAATTTTTAAAAAATGTTTAAAGGCATAATGGATAAGAATTGAAGAGCACACTGTATTTGTATTACATGTAGTTTTCTCTGGATAAACATCAAGAAACATTAACTAGAGAAAATCCCTTAAATTAAAAAAAAATTAATGTGTACTTTATTACACACTTCTCAATACTTCTGTGTGTGTTTAAAATTTTTCATAATAAAACGTTTTTTAATGTTTTAAAATATTTCTCTCGTAACATAATTAGATTACCAGTGAAAGTAATTCTCCTTTATATCTACTCTGTGAGGTAAGACCCATTCGACTACTGCAACAATTACTACAACTCTATCCTTTAATTTTGTTTCATTCTGGCTGTACCTAAAATTTTGCTATGAAGTATTTTCAAAAAGAGAAAACAATTTGTGCTGACAATTTACGTTAATAGTATCTGCCAAATCAGACCCTGTACCAAATTGATTAAAAGAAAAATTTCTAACACAGACCTCCAAGTGATCTGAAATAGAAGAAAATAAGTCTAAAGAGAGGAGACCTATAAATATAACTAGTTTAAAAATTGTACTATGTAGAATAATACGAGAGAAGTTAACATATTCAGTAGATGGATGACAGTAAAGACTAGAAACTAGAAATTCTTTTCTTTCCAATAATGCAGAGTTCTGGTCTCCTCCCTCCCACCCTACCTCATCCCTTTTTAAAATAATAGCAAAGGGAAAAATGTTAAGATTTTAGAGTGTGCCAAATTTGGGAACACGAGGAAACACAGCCAAAGATATAATACTTATAAATGGGACATTCCTGATTAGAACAAAAATGAAGCAAGCTTGCCAATATCATTTTTTAATTGTGAGAGTTTTACCATAATTTTGAGAGTATTTGAAGATGAAGTAGGCACAGAGGACTGCAGCTGCAATTCAGTTTGTGTGTAAATTAAATCTGTAAATATTTATTCAACAAAAATTGATTAATTTTCTTCTATGTGCAAGTTCTGAAAGGGATACAAAAGTAGAATACAACCCAGTCTCTACCCTCATAACGTTCCTTTTTTCAGGGGATATATGTAATAAAATAGATGAATTTAAAAGTACTTATCACAATGTGAGAAATAATATCGGAGAGGTACAAATAATACTCTTTTGCATAATTCATGGTTTTCTACTATTATAAAATACCATTTACGTAGACTGTTGGGACAGCATTGCCCTTCTCTAGCCAAAATAGGCTCTACACTGCAGCCACAGCACTGATTTCTAAAGTGCACATTTATTCATCTTGCATCTTTGCTTAAAATCTTAAAATGGCTCTCCATTGTTCTCAGACCAAAGTCCAGACTCTAAAGTGAGTTATGTGATCCAGCCCCACATCCTGGCTGCCCACCCACCTTTTAGTACTTTAATTTTATTTTTTACCTCGCTCCTTCTTACAATATATGTTCAGACACCCTGGACCCATTGCCCACAGCACCATATTTATATACACGTTGTTCCTTCTCTTTGGGATGATTCTTCTTGCCTCACTTCCCTGCCTTTGCCCATTATTTGTGATTATCTACCAGACTGTGAACTCCTGGAGGTCTCTGCTTCTTCTGTTCACCATTGGCTCATGGTAGTCATTCAGTAAATATTTGTTAATGAAAAGTAACTGAAAAAAATACAATTAATAAATTATGAAGACAAGATGGGTAGCAAAGAGCTGGCCTAATTATGGGCTATTTATAAGATAGAAAGAAGCCTTCTTATAGTTATTACTACTAATAGTGAGAGTGGTAGGTGATGTCCCAAATAGTTGGGCTTCATAGTTATTAGAGGTGAGAACTGTAACTTTGGATAATTTCTAGAATAAAAACTGTCACTTAAAGAAACAATAATTGTGGCTCTTAGTTCAGTAAAACTTAATATGCTGTGGTCCAAGTTTCCTACACCCTTGCTTGTGATGTCATTAATGAATTAAATTAGAACCAAACAGAGATCTAGGAGGTATGTGTGTGTCTATACACATGCATGAAAAAGTCGGGAATAATTATAATAGCGGGCTAACATTTGTCAAGCACTTCCTGTGTGCCAGGCATTGTACTAAAGATTTTTTTAAAAGTTGTTATCTTATTCAATCACACAATGACCCCATGAGGTTAGGGGCTATTATTTTCCCCATCTGATGATAAGAAAACTGAAGATCAAAAAATTGACTAACTTGCCTGAGGTCTCACAGCTACTAAGAGAGGCATACCATAGGGAAGCCTTATGTCTAGGGTAAGCACATCCACAAATTGATGAATTAGGACAAAAAACCAAGATTATTAAATCAAAATCCAGCACCTCCATCAATATTTTGAATCAGCTCATGTTTGAGGCTCCTACCCCTCAACAGATGTTGTACCCCAGTCAATACGCCATAGAGAGGTACTTATTTTTATTTTTATTTTTTAAAGTGGGAGAATGTACTTATTTTTATTTATTTTTTTTTTTAAGTGGGAGAATGGCAATTTGAAAAAGGAAATAGGAAAGAGAACCTGTACTGACTCATCTTTCTCCATACCTCTGGTGGGGAAATAGCGTCACGAAGACAGGTGGTGAGATGTGGGAGGAGGGAGTAGCGCAGCCACCCTCCACACCTGGACCCCAGGTGCCACACAGCGGTTATCAGTCAGAGATGGTCTTCCACGTGGTCATTTTAGAATCCAAGCTTCTTCCGTCTTGTGGTTCAGCTTTCCTTCAGGGCCTCGAAATGCTCTCTGTCTCGCTGGCAGATATGAAAAGGGCATAGATGATCGCGTGTGAATATGTACCTGAAATTTCTTTTGAATTATTCTATCTTGAATATATTTTCTATAATCCCGAGCCATTGCCACAAATTCCAAATTTATGTGAAATTATAAAAGTAATGTAAATTGTAACGTTGCATTGCACCACAAGCCCTTTAATTAAACTGTAAAGTTGCAAGTGTTGATTGAATGTGACGACCTCATACCACATGAACCCTGAAAGTGGCGTGTCCAGCCTTCCGCAGCACATTCGTCAATCCTTAACAGGAAATACAACTTGAAGCAAAAGTTAGGTTTTTCATAATCAAAAAGTATTTGTAATGCTTGTTCTAATATGTGTGTCAGATGATTTGAGATCAGTAAAGCTATTATTATTGGACATACTTCTTTAGGTTGCACAATATTAGCTGCCTTAAAAGGAAAAAGAGATGAAACTGATTTGACAGCCACATACATGTTTCTGACAACATATGCATGTCTGATACACATGAGTGCACAGCAGCCCTATTTTTCTTCAACATGATCATCAGATAATGTGTTAAGCACACATTTGGGTAGGTGGTTTACAAGGGATTTCTATAACATTTGTTTTATATTACTTCCTACGCACTTTAGGTCATAAGTGAGTGGGGCAGACCTCGAGGCATAAGACTACCATGAATTCTTTCTGCCTTTAACTCAAAATAGTTCAGTGGTCACTTAAGAAAATCACAGAGTCCTGTAAGATTTGGATCAAGATGCTTTAATATTGTTTATGACCTATATTACATAATAAAAATATGTTTAATTTTCAGAAAATGAAACTGAAGGAGATATTTAGTATTTGTTGAATAGATTTTATAGTATATTAAATAATTTGGGGAATCAGGCAGGCACAAACCAGATGATATGGAAAGGTTGACTTAAGAAAGAGAACAAAACAACAAACCTCAAGTATAGATGAAAGTACTCAAATGATTTAGAAAAATATCTTGGACTATAATGAAAAACAAACTTAAAGAATTATCATAGACGGTCCTAAAACTTACAGAACATTATGTAACAGGTAACGGTATAAATAAAACAGACAGTTTTATAGTATCAGGCCATATTTCAGACCTGGGCCTGATGCTTAGATTTTTATAGACATGTACCATAAAAAAGTATTTAATTAACTATAATTGATATATTCCTTTACATTTATAAAATGTATTCAAATTGGTTAAACTCCTCATCACTTGCCTGATGTAGTATCCCATCTGGTCACTCTGCCTCCAGTCCCATAGCCTTCCAATTTATATTCAACGTGCCTCCCACACAGTATGTCTAAAATCTCACTGTGTAACCTTCCCACGGGACTTCAGGGTTTTCCCATTGCCTATGAGCAGAGCAGAGTAAAAGAGACTTGGGCTGTAGTCCAAGAAAGCCCATGGAAATCACAAAATGTATTCAGTTGCTAGTGTTTTATCTCAGTATTTAATTTGCTTGCATTTTTCCAGCTTATCTATATTAATTTTACTACAAAAATATTTTACATTACTTATCAGAAATAGCACTGAAGCTCAAGAAGGGGTACCAGACAATATTCTGTGACACACTCAATGTACATTTCCTTATGTGAGAGTCATATTTCTGTAGCATCAAGTCAAAACTCTTTAACCTGAAGCCCTTCCATAACCTCTCTAGAGTGAAGGCACCCTCTTCTGTAGGGCAGGAGCTTTCAGGAATGAGATATAACCAGTCTGAGGTACCTCTACTGAAGAAAAGAAACCAGTTGTTCTATTTAGATTGCTTTTTTAGGTCTTGGAATCTAAAACCAGTAGAGGAGTTTGGTGGACTATACCATCAGGACATAAACATGAGAAGTCTGAAGGCCAACTGGGAGAGCTTTTTCCAGTTCAGCATAGGAATCAGAAATGCATACATTTTGTAGAATTTCTCTGTGACCTTCCTCTGTCAGTTTCACATAGTGAGTTATTCAACAAACAAATGTGTATGAAGCACACACATGCCAGGCACTACTTTAGCCACTGTGTATTGAGCAATAAATAGGGTAGATGAGAATCCTATTCTCATGAAACTTTCATGTCACAGGGAAAGGACAGAAAACAAACACACACATAAGAAGATTAATAATTTCCATGCACAGAATTAAAACAAAGTGATAAAACAGAAGAAACAGTGTAGGGAGTACATGGTAACTCGAAATTGGTTGCCAGGAAAAGTAGCTAAGAGGAGCAGATCTAAAATTTATTTTAATAAAAAATATATTATGGAATGAAACTTTTTTTAAATAAATAACTTTTAGGACAGTTTCATTTCACAGCCAATCTTGAAAGCAACAAGAAAGTGGCTTGCTATTAAAAAAAGAAAAGTATCCTGGGCTCTATTGGGGTTTCCTGGCAGAGAATCATGGCCAGCTCAGAGCATTCTCTTTTATTAGCACTTCTTGAAGATTTCAAATGCTTAAATATAGCATGGGTTACTGTAAAGTAATGAGGCAGATTTTTTGAAAAGTTTACAAGAACTTATATACATAAATAATTTTCCTTCCACAGCCCCTTTGGTAAGGGCTATATACTTATTAAAATGATGGTGCCATTGTTCAAAGTAGCTTTGGACCTTTGGATCCGTCCTTCAGGATTTGCTTCCTAAGCTATTTACAAGCTACTAGCGAAATTATATTCTTTTAAGTTTATTATCTCTCCTTCTCTTCCTTGCCTTCAAGCTTTACTAATCTCAGTTGTCCTTCTTTTTTCTTGTTAGAGAGAGGGACTATTGTGGTCTCAGTCTGAAGCTGAGAGAGTGGTGGTAGGAAAATTGGGTTTGTGTATCAGTCTGGATCCAATCAGGGGAGAGGAATCACATAGCAGTTTAGACAGAAAAAGTGTAATATAAAAAATTATAATATAAATTATGACAGGAGATTGGAATAACAAGGGAATGGCTAGATAACTCTAATGAACATGGGAATAGCACATGTATGGAGCAGCCAGTCCCTTTAGGGCTGTCACAGAACCCAAGGAAGAGGCCCTCCTGGGCTTGTGGGGAGGGCATGGCGACAGACAGCTCACCTAATGATAGAGAAATCACGCTGGTGCCCTGTCAGGGTGGGGGGCTGGCACTGGAGCTCTGCCCTCTAGAACTTTCCAAAAATCCACCCTTTAGGGAGTTGGTGAAGCTGTTCACAGGGTAGGGGAGTACTGAGAAAACTGCTGGTCACGGGTGCTGTTGAACATGAACCACAGGAGCTGAGGATTGGAGAGCAGGAACCCTCCACGTGAGCATAACAGAGCAGGGACGAGAAACCCTTCTCCTGCAGTGTCTCTTCAGTGCCCTTTCCTGACAAAGTTTATCATTATGTCAGGTAGTGAAGGAAAAATATGTCAAGGTTGCAGATTGATTTTCACAGCGCAGGCAATCAAGGGTGAATTTGGACCTGGAAGGCCATTAATTCGTAATTGGCACACTTTATAAGAGAGACTTTTACAGAAAGCACTTAAGGAGTCAAACTAACTTATGTTTTCTTTAGCTACCTGCCTGCTATAACTAACATAACAACTGTTAATGTGCTTGATGGAAAGAAATGCTAGATTCATTACACAGCAGTTCCCAAAGAGAAAAATGAGTCAAAATATGACTGTGTGTATGTACATGTGAAATACCTGTCTAGATATATAGAGATAGCTCATATATAGATATAAATGCATCTTCCTGGCATACCAGTATTGATATAAGTGTGCCAACACAGCTTTCTTGGGAAAATCTGTCCTTTTTTCAGATATTATACTCATCTTACTGTTTGGGTTTTCAAATGGCCAAATATTTTTTTTTTTTAGTGAAATAATGCTTATAATTGAAGATAGGTTTTGTTATTGTGGCTATTTTATTTGTCTTAAAATTTTTCCTACTTTACAAAAAACAGTTAACAATTCTGTATCAGTATCCCTTTCCCTTTTAAAAAATTATACTGGTCTATGAAATTCAAATATGGAAAGCATTATAGCCAACTAAGAATTTATAAATATAAAGTGTGGCAAGTCACTACAACCTTTCTGTGAAATGTATAAAAAGAAGTTTTGCATTTAGAAACTGAAACAATTGTCACATGATATTCAACAACAAGGACATATAAATTCATGAACAGAACTCAATAGCTAGGGCCATATACTTTGCATTCGTTGTCTCTGCTTAAACTGAACAGTAATAGGTATCATTACCACTGTTTTTCAGATGACAGAAATCAGATGGAGTTAAATGATTTTTTCCAAGGTCCTGTAGTTAGCAAACAGCAGAGCCAAGATTTAAATAGGAGTCTGACTGGCTCCAAAATGTTTCAGGATTTAAATAGATGTCTGACTGCCTCCAAAAACCTTTCAATGTCTATGGAAAGACAAACTGAATTAAGGATTACAAAATAAGATTTAATAAAAAGATTATATACATATTATGCATTTTTATATATATCTTCTTGAGAAAAAATGTAAAAAGGAACTTCATGGCTTATTTTCAAAGCTTAAGAAATATAACGTATGTAAAACTCAATAACTAGTTTCTATGTCCACCAAAGCAAATATAAAGTGCAGTAGAGTATACCAAAGCTAGTAGAAAAAGTGATTATGTATTGTTAATATATTAATATACTTGTATATCAGGAAGGAATGTACTTATTGTAGATTTGAGAGCAGTGACTTAATCAAATATGGATTTATCTATATCATGTAATAAGAAATCCAAATATGGATAGTTGCTGAGTAGCTCAATGTTAGGGCCAACTTTGCTGCGATTACCTTGGCCTACCTCATAGTTGCATAATTGCTGCTACTGTTTCAGCTATCACATCTCTATTCAAGCAAGAATGGGAAAGGGGTGTGCCAGCTACATGTGACTCATTTCATCAGCTTTTCTAAAACATCCCCAAGTACCTATGGCATTTGATCATTTGTTCTCATTAGCCAGGGCTAGGTCAAATGTCCTTCCCTAAAATTGCAAGGGAATTTTGGAAATCAGGGAATAACATGGTCATGATTGGCTTAGACCATAGGTTAGCCAAACTGTGGCTTGGGGCCAAATTCAGCCCACACATGTTGTAAATAAAGTTGTATTGGAACACAGCTATACCCATTTATTTACATATGTTTATAGCAGCTTTCATGCTCCAATGGCAAAGTTGAGTAGTTGCAACAGAGAACATGTGGCCTGCAAAGCCTAAAAAATATTTACTGTCTGCCCTTTTACAGAAGAAGTTTGCTGACCCCTTAATTAGACAAATCATGATCCATTGCGTGGGGTTTACCATATAGATGCTCTGGGGATAACTGAGCTTCCTTAGGAGAGAAGGGATATTGGAGAGAAACAGCAGTATATATCATAGGTGGTCACCTGGTCCACTCAATTATAAAACAAGACCAAAAAATAATAATATGTTTTCTGTTTTAAGTCACAGGGTCACCTTGAACGTATAACTTTTCTACTCCTTCATTTCCTCAAGAGCCATCTAAGACAATTTAGAAAGACAGAAAATTTGCAAATATACAGTATCAGATGATTGACAATGTTGTGATATATCATAAATTCAGAAAGATAATTCCTCAATTACTGATTTTTATATAGCACTGTCTAAGATACTGTCAGACTAAGTCTTAAATACGTATTTTATTGATTGACACTTCCCTTTAAACTGTTTATTTTAGGTTCTTGCATACACTGAGGGACTTCATGGAAAATGGATGTTCAGCGAGATCCGAGCTGTCTTTTCAAGACGTTATCTTCTACAAAACACTGCTTTGGAAGTATTTATGGCAAACCGAAGTAAGTCCCCTTAAATATTTTGAAAGAAAATGTGCTCATACTTGGTTGTTACTCATTTACATGGTATAATACTGTCTTGATTTTGCCTATGATATTTCTCTCTTTTGACATGCCCTTGCTAAAACAAGCAAAAATTCTTTCTAGGAAACAAAAAAGAATTAATTTTTTTAAAAATGTTATCCCTAGGTTCTCATAAAGAAAGTTATATATAAAGCTGATTTTCCATAATGATTTATTACCTTTGCAAATAAATCATGATAGCCACTTGAAAATGATTTCTTAAATAGATGGTTAGCTCTCCTGTGGTTTTCTAAATCCTGTGGTTTTTTTTTCCTCCTTCTTACCACAGCTTCGGTTATGTTTAATTTCCCTGATCAAGCAACGGTAAAAAAAGTTGTCTATAGCTTGCCTCGGGTTGGAGTAGGGACCAGCTATGGTTTGCCACAAGCCAGGTAATTATATCATATTACACATTATCTATGGTTTGTTAACATATTTCAGTCTCAATATGACAGAAATGTAAATGTGGTTATACCATTGTAATTATTTCAAGGACCAAGGAATTTTCTTTCTCTGAAGGTTATTTGCAGGGAAAGAGGTTATGAAAACAGCTATTTTGAAAATGACAGAATGGTTAAGGCAGATTTTATTTAACACATGTTTAAATAATTTTAAAAGTTGATTGCATATCATAGCTAGCATATAATTATAAGACATTTTTGCTTGTTAAAATCACATAGAAAACATACCAAAAGCACTAAGATGTTTGTGATTAATTGCTATGTAATAGCATATAAATTATTTTTTATAAATGCTATGTATAAATGCATCATTAAAATAATAAAACCTTTAAAGTGTATTGAGATTAATAGTCATTAATTATGATGTAGTTTTAACCATTTCCTAGATCTTTCATCTTGATATTTTAAAAGAATCACTTTAAAATCTTCTTTTATTAAAGGATACTAGCTTTAGTAGAAAACAGAGTATTTATGTGTATTGCTAATATCAGTTAGTCTGTTTAGGGCTCCAAGTAACTCAATACCTGACTAAAAGTAGCTTAAATAATAGGAGTGTGTGCGCGTGTGTGTGTGTGTGTGTGTGTGTGTGTGTTGTAATGTAAAAGATCTGGAGTTAAGGTATATTCAGAAGTTCGCTGATAACAGAACTCTCAGTTGGCCTTGGGTTTACGTACTCGCTAGTTCTCCAGATGCCACATCTTCACATAACTGCATTTAAGTAGGAAGAAGACAGGAAGGATTTCTTTTTAAGCTTCTCTGTTTTAGGAAGGAATATATTTCTCAGAAGCCTCCAGCAATCTTTCTCTCAAGTCCCTTTGGCCAGAATGAGGTCACCTTCCCACCCCTAAAACAATCACTACCAAAGGGGAGTGAGAGTAGGCTTAGCCCGGGTATCACCTAGAATTGTTGGAAAAGATATCTCTGCCTCCTTGCCACCTTCTACCTGAACAAAAAAAAATGGTTTCTGTTGATGAGGAAGAAAGAGAGATTGTCTTTGGGGAGATAAGCAACAGTGTCTACCACATAGACTGTTAAATCCTTGAAAATGATTGCAGAGCACTAGAAAGGAAGACTAATCTCTGTCTATCTTCCCTTAATAGGCTACAGACATTTTAAATACAGGGACTGTGTTTTATTTATCTTTTAATCCACAGCACCTAGCACAGCGCCTAATTGCAGAGTTGCTTTTTAAGTGCTATTCAACTAGAGTCACCTTGTATTGCAACTTACCTATTCTCTGTAAGCTTGCAGTGTAAGACCAATTCACTGACATGTATGCTCATGCTCAGGATATCTGCTATTAGAATGACAAGATTAAACTAAGACATTAGCAGATAATGAAGCACTTATATAAAATACAGGTCAAAGAAAAAAATGCATTTAATCTATCAAAGAAATGAGGTTAGTTTTGCAAGACTTGCGCTTATTGAATCTGAGCTGACTCATACTAATCACTACTTCCTTTCTCATGTGCTTATAAACTATTTGTTTAATCATCAATTCAAGAATTTTTCCAGAAATTGACATTAAGAATTCACAAATAGTTCTAACTTTTTCCTTTTTAAAAATAATCTCCTGCTTCCTGGCATGTCTCTCAATGACCATGATTTCAGAAAGATTACTAATAGTGGTTTCTCAATGGTATGTGTTATTGCCCTCAGTACTTCTTGGACTTGTCTGAACCTGAATTCATTTAGGTTCAGAAGCTCTATTATCTTCCTTACCTATTATGAGTATTATTTCTCTTTTAACTACATTTGGTCTCTCTGACTTTTGGAAGATCATTCTTCTTAATAGAAAAACTGGAGGCAAAATAGATGTTCAGTAGTTTTGGTCCCTGTTATTTCATAAAGCCATTCTATCTTAAAACACCTTTTGTTGCTCTGGGCTTGTTTCCCCCCCTCCCCCCACCCCAAAGGCTCAACTCATTCTTAGCTTCCTAATAATATTCTTACAGGTTCAGTTTTGTATACATCCTGATATATGTATGTATCCTTAGAAGTAGCAGAAGGGGATGGGGGGACACTGAAGCTAGGCTTAAACCTGTCACTAATTAGGCGGGTTACAATAAGAGAGCCTGGCACTAAGAAGGAATTCAATAAATGTTGGTTGAAAAAATAAGGCAAGTGAGATGACACTCTCATTTACCATAAAATGGGGAAAATAACTTTGCAAAGAGATGTTTTGAGAATCTTTTGAGAGCATAAAGGCACTTTTTAAACTATAAACACACATTGCATTTTAAACTATAAATGCAATATATACACACATATATATACATGTATGCATACACATACACACATAGATATAGGTAGGCAGGCAGGTAGGTAGGTATACATATGTACACATTTATAAGTGTATACATGTGTGTGTGATATGTAAGATCTTGTTACATTTAGAGAATTGTCAAAGGAGAATAATGATGCCTGGCTCCTACAAGTAGAAGCCCTCCAGTGAAGAATATCATGGTAGAATCACCAAGGTATAAGGATCCATTCTTTGCTTTGCTTTCTTGACATTGAGTTTTGTCAGTTTAAGCAGTTTATCAAACTCTAGAGAACTTACTAAGTTAAACCTTTGAGATACTGATTTTAAACAACAACAACAAAACACATCAAATTCAAAGGCAGTTGTACTGTAAGAACAATTAACTTCACAAATCATTTAGGCCACCAAGGAGATCACATTGCACATCAGATTGTTGCTTAGAGAACAAAGATCTAGAACAAAGGGAATATTTTCATTAAGCTAGCATAGCCTAATAAATACCACTGTAATTAATTAATGTTCATAGCTATTGTTTACTGATGACTTCCATGTGCCAGAGACTATACTTTGTGTTTTATTAACAGTTTATAAATATTATTTCCCCTGATTCTTAAAACAAGCACATTCTTAAAACAATGAGATTTTTATCCCATTTTAGAGATAGGAAAATTTTGACTTAAATAAATTACTCCTCTTGATTACTCTCTTAATTCCTATCCTGTGTCCTCTACAAGGTGACTCAGACTAGTCCTTCTCATAATGCCGAAAAAATACTGGCAAACACTTGTCTATTTTCTGGAATTCATACTGATTATCATTCTTTGGTTAATGTATTTTTCTATTCAGACAATACAATCAGTTAATTTTCCATTTGATTAGATTCTTCACTTGCAAAGGATATACCTTGGTTGTATTTATAGAGTTGATGATTTATAATGGTCATCATTTGTTATGATACTTAATTGCTTTTTTCCAGAGGACAATTTTGCCTTCATTTTACGCTCCAATTCTAAAAATATTCTATAGCCCAAACATGTGGCAACTGTCCTCATTATAATTTCTAAACTTGTTATAGGATATTATGAACAGCCCTATTGATTTACTGTTTCCCATTTTTCTTCTTTATACAATTGAATTATTTATTTTTTTAGCATCACATCTCTTCAGCCATTTTCCCTTTTGGGGTAGATGACCAATAATTCAGGTCATTCAGATATACCTATTGAAATCCCACAATAGCTGACTATTGCTAAATGCTAAATATATAAAAGCAAGTAAAACCAGGAAGCTAAACATGGTTCCTGCTCTCAGTGAGTTTATAGTAGGAAAGTGAGAGAAGTTAACAGCAAAAACTAAACCTTCCCTGAGCTTGCTAATAATCTGCTCTTCTAAATTCATTTCCTATGACTGCATTTTTTTTCACTCTTACTTACTCTTAGAGTGACACGATAACTTTCTCCCATGATTCCTGTTATTTACAGTTTATACCAAACAATTTGGGTTTTTTGTTGTTGTTTTTCTTTTGTTTGGGAAATAATTCTGGTGGTCAGAATTATTTCCAGATGAACAATGTTTTTCTTAAATTGTCTGGGTTTAAATTATCAACAAAGGAATTCAAAACTTTATTTTATATATACTTCTTTTAGTAGACTTAGCATGCTATATATAAGAATTTTAGTCAGATTATCAAGAATATGATTATAGTAGAAACACAATGCAAATTTGGCTAATTTCTTGATAATTTAGAAACATTTTAGCATGTTGCCATATAAAGTCAGAAATAGGGCTAAAGTTAATAGCATAAAATAGTGTGTGAAGGGAAGTGTACTTGAGAAAATTTTGAATATTGGTGCTATTATGGATAAAACTCTGAAAGCCCATTATTTAGCCACGTGAAAATTAATTTTTAAATGTCCTAATTATAGAATTAAAGTATACTTGCTGTATACCATTTGCCATTAAAATTAAATGAACCATCAGACTCATATGGTCCTTTTGCAGTCAGTTGTCTATTATCTCATGTAGATGTAACTAAGAAAGTTCTTCAAAACTTTTAATATGTGAACAGGTTGCCACAATTTATTAAGTTAATATTTTAAACATTGAATTATATACAATTATTTTTTAAAATCTTAATTAAGATTTGAATTTGAGATAACATGGGTCCCTCCCATCCTTCCTCCTTCTCTCCCTTCCTTCAGCTAACATATATTTTAGCTATTGCTATGTATAATACAATGCCTGTTAAGACTCCATTTTAATAGAAATATTTGCTAATAATCCACGAACGACAGAAATAATCTTAAGTCTATAGTTCCCAAACTGAGCACTGAGGAGCCTCAAGATATCACAGTGAATTTCAAGAGCTCCTGCAGGGTATTTTATCTTTTATAGGGAAAAACAACAACAGCTGTCAGATACCACACAAACTATTAGCTCAAATGAGCTCTAAGTTTCAACATTAAATAACGTTTCAGTCTTTTCAATGAAATCTTTGTGAAACTGGTGTTTGGTAGTTGCTGTGTTTCAAAACAAGCACCACAAGAAAAATCAGTGTGCAACAGGAAATGAAGGTGGGGGTGGGAGACTGACTCCAGAATTTGAGAAGCTGTGCAGTGCCCAACGGGTGTACATATCCCATGCATAATTGTGGTTATTTAAGAATGAAATACAAATATTATTACTCTTTTAGTTTATGAGTATTATATTTTCAAATAGCTATTAAGTTGTTAAGATGCTAAGTATTCATTGAGTTGTTTAGACCTAACTACTTAATAAACAGAACTGTTAGGTATTTCTCTTCACCAAGGAGCACTATGAAAAAATTACCGAGGCACTGAGGGTGCCATTGGAAAAGTTTGAGAACCTCTGTCAATCATTTTAAAAACCCAGTAGCTTTAGCATACTTTTCTAAATACAACTATCTTTTGTTATTTTTAGATAAACACATTGAACCTGGAAAGTTTCATAATTTATACAAATTATCCTGATTTATTTTCTTCAGCTATTCATATGTCCCTTCTTTTTCTGGACCCATAGATTTGTTTTTCAAAGTTCCCAGTTTTTGTTTTTTGCATTATTAGAGGGATATACATTCTGTAGGTAGAGGCAGTGTATGTGTGCACACTCTACATGTGAAGAAGGCAGCTGTATAAAGTTCAGTGATGGCCATTAAATCAAATGCTTGTAAGCAAGTACCTGACTAACCACCTACCTTTCTTGTTAACATGGAGTAGATTTGCTGTGTTTAAAAGCTACCTTGATTTATTTTGAGTATAGTTTTACCATTATTGTTCTTGTTGATTTGTAAGATACCCACTTGCAGCTATATTTTTACAAATAGGGTTGCTTTCAAATTAGTTTATCTTGAATAATTAAATAGATCTTTCCTACACTAGAATTCTCAAATAATGCTAATTTATATAATCAAAATATATTTTATAATTTACCTAAGATGAATAAACCATAAATTATTTTAAATTGAATGATATCAAACGAATATGTTAGCTAATACTATATTTTTTTTAATTTACAAATTAAGAGACTGTTTGTGATGGTGTGCTTAATTGGTAGGAGGATATCACTGGCCACTCCTCGACAGCTTTATAAATCTTCCAATATGACTCAGCGCTGGCAACGAAGGGAAATTTCAAATTTCGAATATTTGATGTTTCTTAATACTATAGCAGGTAAGATGTCTCATTCTTTAATCTCATAATGTTTATATTCATCAAAATCTTTGGTAATACGACTTGATATAATACATTTTTCATTTTGGGATTTAAATGCAGCATTAGAGTAAATTTTGAAGCATTCACATTAAATTTTATCAGAAACTGTACAAGCTAATACCAAGGTTTAGATGCATTTATTGCTGAAGAGGCTTTTCCTTGCTCTCCTTCTGCCATTTCCTTTGCTGACAGCTTTGTCTGAAGGTTTATTAGAGTCAACAAACCATTGCCAGAGAGTGTCTGGAAATAATAATGGTAAAATGTAATTTCACTACTTTGTCATTCTCAGCAATAGCAGCTAGACAGGAGAATAACAACAGGATTCTGCCTAGTACAGATGTCACCTGGATTATGGCATGATTAGGTTACAGCATCCTTTTTTTCTTAAAATAGTCAAATAAAAATAAAAAATCAGATTACATTTTCTAAATGATGAGTAACTGCCATCAACCTCGGCAGTACTTTGCTTGTAAATCAAAAGGAGGTAGTGGCTTTCTTTTTCTGCTAAATCAGTGGTTGTCAGTGGTTAAACATGTCTATGAGATTTAAGCACTTCATTCTTTTTTCTTTAGTTAAGCTCCAAAAGCCCATATTTGTGTTGAATTACAAAGAGTTTACTTCCATAAATCAGACTCTACAAAAACTTTTTGCAATCAGATGAATTTAAATAACTACATAAATAAATATGTTTACCTGTGATTATTGTTTCATTATAAATGAATTCTTACAACATGAGTTTAAAGTAGTGTTCTTTTTATGATTCATTGCTTTAAAAAGATAACTGTAATATTATTCTTTTTAAATCTATCATACATAGTGTGAATATGGATACTATAGGTATATATTGAATGTGAATGATATAGCTATGTATCAAACAGGCAAGAGAAGTTGATTTGTCAACAAAAGGGGATAAAGCTATTTTAAATATTAAAATGTTTTTGTATTTTAATCACTTAATGCATTCATATATATTCATTTATTCATATATATAGCAAACACATATATCTTAAAGAAACCTATTTACTCCTGCAAAGATAGAAGAAATGTGTTATTTAATTAGCACATTATTTATATATAATAGAATGAACTTAAATAGCTGAATGTAAAGAACTCAATTTCATTAGCATATTTAGGTAAACAACATGAGGTACAGAAAGAATACAAGCTTCAACACCAAAAGGAAGAGGCATAGAATCCCAGATCTGCCAACTCTGTGTCTTCGAGCATAAGCTGAATTTCAAGTTTTAACTCTACCTTGAACTTTTAATCTTTCAGTAGCAATGTTTAATATATTTACATTTATTGTAATAACTAGTACGTTTGGTCTTATATTATCTTGTTTTATACTGTTATTTTTTATGTTTTCTTGCTTTTAATATTGTTTTGTTCTTCTTTGGCCATATAAATACTTTTTTGCTCACCTCTAGAGTGATTTAGAATGTAGGCATCTTATTATTAATTCTCCTAGAGATATATTTAAATTTTTTAAAAGCCTTCTAAACTATATTTCTCTTATTTTTGAACTAAAAATGAACCAACATTTTAAAATCACTCCTATGTAAAATAAAAACTTTAACTCAATTTTACTCCTCATTCATTGCTTATCTTTGTAAATATAATTTACTAGCCAGAATCCAGATTATTATTAACTTCCTACTCTTTGGAGTCCATCTCTTTTTGCATGTTAAGAAGGATTTCCAACTTTTAAAATTTTATTCTTGTTCTTACAGTATATTATTTTCAGCTAATGGGTCTTTACCTGCTTTTTTAGGATACCGTTCTCTTTACATTCTTCTGCAGTATTTTTTCCATATGCCCTATGTTAGGTTTTTTTGTTATTTGCTCTCTAGAAATCTATCAAGACTCAGTGTCTGCCATTAGATGGGCTTATGATTTTTTTCCTTGGCTCTGCTAGCTATTTGGAGCTGTTAGATGTAAAACTGGAGATCAGGGTGATATACCTTGCTTCCAGTTCAGTTTCCATTCTAGCAGGCATTCATATTATTAATAAACAGTCTGCTATTCTAAGATGGCATTCTCTCTATCCTCTGGATGGAAGGTTTTCTAGTTCATTGTTTTAAAGGGCTCTTTTAGTCTCCATCCCTTCCCACTGCATTTTCCTCACAACCGATAAATTTCCCACAATATGGTACAGTGCCATCTATAACCACCACGCAGTTCATGCCTGTTACTTTCTGGGGGTGTCTTTCTCTAACTCTGGGGAGATTGCTCTGTCTAAATCTAGATAACATTGTAATCCCTTCTAAAAATTGCACCTGAGCAGTATGGAGACCGATATGCTTTTTTCTCACAGGGACAGTCTTTAAGTTTCTGAGCCAGGCCATGCAGACCATGAGGGAATTTAAAAGTGTCTTCCTATTCTTTTTTGAATCATTGGGGCCTGTTTTATTTGATAATATGAAGAATATATAGGCCACTGACTCTTTTTCAGAATTATTGGGTACTTCCTTTACAATTATAGCTAAACATTAAAGGCCTGACTATTGTAGGCAATGGGATAAAAAGAAGAATAAAATAAAGACTAGGAGCTTACAGCATCTTATAATCTAGATGAATAAATAAAATATACATAAATGAGAGCATTTTAAGACAGCTGATATTACGTGCTGAACAATTGCTATAAATAGTGAATGCTGCAAAAGCTAAGCAGAGGGGAGGTATTTAAAAATGTGTTTGGAAAGAAAAAAAAGAGCAGAGCTCTTACCAATTTCTGCCAACTGGATGTATATAGTGTGTTCAGGAGACATGAGTGTCATATTTTGACTGGAGCAGAGAATAATAGATAATATCAGAGCTATAGGTCAGAGCCAGATTATAAAGAGGCTTTTAGGAGTATAGTTTTGGAGAAGGGAATGCAATATGGAATTTTAGGAAAATTAAACTGATAATTATGTATGACATGAATCAAAATTGATTACAGCTTAACATTAGAGAGAACAATGAGGGAAGTATTATAGACATCTAGATACGAAGTCAATTTGTTCATTCTTTCAGTAAATAGTTACTGAACATTTACTGTGTGCCACACATTCTATTTTGTACTGAGAATACAGAAGCAAGTAAAATACGGTTTCTGCCTTTGAAAAGATCATAGTATACTCAGGAAAACAGACATGTACACCAGCAATTCCAGTAAAAAGTTGTGGAAGTATTATAGTGAGAGCATATATGAAGCCATTTGAGGTCAAAAATCTAGAAGCTATTAATATTACTTGTAACCTAGAGATCAAGAAAAGGTTCTCATAGATGATATTTAAAATGGGAGTTGAAATACAAATAAGAATTCGCTAGAAAGTAGGCAGAGGGCATTCCAAGAAGAAAGAAAATGCAGGGTAAAGATTTGAATGAGAGTAGTAGAAGCAGATATGGCAAAAAGAGAGAGAAGCAAATGATACTTTGTTATGTTACCATAATGCAAAAAGTATGTCACTGTAGTTTACTCTAGTTCAATGGTTTTCAGAGTGTGGTCCCCTCACCAGCAGCTTCAGTATTACCTAATGCAAATTATCAGATTCCTTCGCAAACCTAGTGAAACAGAAACTCTGGGGATGGGCTAGAAACCAGAAACCTTTTTCACCAAGCCCTTTAGGTGGTTCAGATGCAAAAAGTTAGAGCATTGCTGTAGCCATTTAAGATCTAATTATCAAAACAAGATTTGCATATAAAAATATTTAGAACATATAAGAAAGTATGCAATTAAGTGTAATAAAAGTTTAGAGAAGTGAGAGATTAATATGATATAGTCCACTTCAGGAAAGCTTCATAGAAAAGATGGGCTTTAAATGAACTCTTCAAGGGTTTTGTCAGATGTAGATGATTATCCATTCTACTTTATAAGTAGAATGACAGTTGAAAAAAGTTATGAATATAAATATCCCTGGACATGTTCCTATTAATTCTTTCCCTGCCATCATCCTAAAATTTTAAATAGGAGTACCAGTTTATATTGAACACCAGCATTGAATATTTGGGTAATAGTTTTATAGAGAAGCTGCACTAATGCCAACATTGCATAATTGTTAGGGCAGCAATTAGAATTGCCTGTTTTCCTAATTTGTGGAGAATACTGTGTATCCATTCGTCTCTTCTTATTAAAACACCTTTAAGAGTTCTCTTATGATCCTAGAATAAAGGACACTCTAAAGATGTTAAATTGTGCCAATATTACTTTTACCAACATAGGTTCCACTAATCATATTATTTTACAACACAGTTTTAGAGATATAGTTATTGTTCAGTAAGTACCTAATTTAATTGATTGAAATTTAAGATTAATCATTTCGGCCAGGTGTGGTGGCTCAGGCCTGTAATCCTAGCAGTTTGGGAGGCTGAGGCAGGAGGATCATTTGAGGTCAGGAGCTTGAGACCAGCCTGAGCAAGAGTGAGACTCCATCTCTACTAAAAATAGAAAAAATTAGCTGGGCGTAGCAGCACATGCCTATAGTCCCAGCTACTCAGAAGACTGAGGCAGAAGGATCACTTGAGCTCAGGAGTTTGAGGTTGCAGTGATTTACAATGCTGCCACGGCACCGTACCCGGGGCGATAGAGCAATTATTTAATAATAATTAAAGAATAACTTCTTTAATTATTGTTGATGTCAAGATTCAGAAAAAAATTAATAGTATTTTTATTACTTCTGTGTTTTATTGTTTTTGAAACATTTCTTTAATTATTAATATCAACATTCAGAAAAACAGTAAATAATAATTAATGTTTATTGAATGATTTACAATGTGCTGAACATTGTTCTAAGCGCTTTACGTGAATTTACTCATTTAATCCTCACAACTGCCCCATGATTAGGTTCTGTTCTTTTCTTCATTTCATAAATGAGAAATGAGGTAAACAGAAGTTAAGTAAGGTACCCAAGTCACTGAGCTAATGAGTGACAAAGTCAGGATTCAAACCTAGGTTGTTTGGCTCCAGAATCTTCACTCACCCCCTGCATTGTACTGCTCCGGGATATTCATGGTACTGTTCAATTTCATCTCCAGTCCACAGCCTTCATTTATTAACTGCTTTTATAACTTGAACAATTAATGATTTAAAATAACTTTATCATTTTCTTTTACATTTCCTCAAAAGAACCCTTTAAAGTTTATTTACTGTCATGACTTTTGTAGATACTGATATTCTAGCACTAGATCTGGGCCTAGAATTATTTTATTTAATGTGGAACCTGGTACTGTTTTCAGCAAGATCTTAGATGCAGAGAAACAAACTCTGAGACAGAGGTTTGCTCAAGGAAATTTATTGGAAAAGGCCTCAGGATTAACATTTGGGCAGGGGGAGTGAAGAAAGTAGAACTGGGTAGAAGGAGAAGTTGAACCACAAATGTACTTGTGACAAGAGGCCTCAGCAGATCCCACAGGGAGCCTGGGGCTGGGGTCGGATTTAAGGCCTTAATTACCTCCACTGTGTAGTCATTGGCTGCAGACTCCTGGAAGGAGACATGACCCTGGATGAGGGGCTTTCTTCTAATGATAGCGATTCTTGGAGAGGGATTTAGCTGAGCAGCACCAGTCATCAGCACTCCCAGCATCCATTATACTAGTGGTCCTCAGACTTGGGCACATCAGAAGTAGGCTTGCTGAAACACAGATCATTGCCCCCACCCCCAGAGGTTCTCATTCAGTAGGCTTGGAGTGAGGCTCAATACTTTGAATTTCTAAAATGTCTCCAGTTGATGCTGATGCCATTGGTCTAGGGACCACACTTTGAGAATTACTGCACTGCACCTATATTCTTTATAAGATATATCCAAAGGTAATTCTATTAATCTTCTACATCACTCACATCTTCTATAGCACTGTCTATATCACACATTTTGATGCTTATGACAGTGTGTCCTTAGCATTTTATGCCTATATCTCATCTTCCCAGTGAGAAAAAAGCAGTTTTGCTCAGTAAATACCCATGAAATGAAATGATTTAATATTTATGCTTTGTAAATATTTTCAAAATTTTGTAATCCATTATGTGAATTCACTAGAATTGCTGAATGAGGGATTCTTTAAACTTTCTGGATTAAAGAGATTTACAGTATTGAAATCCGGTTGAGTAGATGAAACAATGTTTTCTAGCCACACATTTTAGAAAATACAGGTCAATGTGACATAATAAACTTTATATTTTCTATAAATATTTCTATAAATATTCTGTAATTATTTCTCTAATACTTAGCCAAAAACAGTTTCAAATTCTATATTACATTAATGGTTGTTGTCTTCTACTTTCAGATTTATCTTTTTTCCCAAAAATATTATTTTAGTATGAAATACAGAGTATTTTATGACCCATTTCTTACTCTCCACTTCTTAAGGCTTCTCATACTTGACTGATTTTACTTTTCTCCTTTCTAGATGCTTTTAAAAAATAAGACTAAATAAAGCTTATGGTCCTAGTGTCCTAGTATTAATGCATTATATAGACTTTTTAGTAGACCTTCTTGTGATATGTGTGTATATATATATATACAATTGAATATAAATAAATATACCTTTGATTATATGTATATAAGTTTTGTGAAGATACTTTCCATAGTAAAAAAAGTTTGTCAAATCTTCAGAAAACATACTGTTTTTAAAAGACAGCTACCTAAAAGCCCATAAATGTGTTTATAGTCTTTGTTGTGTTCTATTTATAAATTTAATAAATATGCATTACAGAAAATTGGGAATATGGAAAAATATAATTTAAAAAATTAAACCATTCATAAGCCTCGCCATAAATATCACAGTTGACATTTTGTTATTTATCTATTTTTCTTATTCTGTATACGGTATATCATTGGGAACACATACAAGTTAACATGCTACTTTTTCCATTTCATTAAATATTCTTCAAAGCCTTGATTTTTAAAACTGCATGAGAGTCCAACTTTGAACTGTGGTATAATTTATTTAACTATTTTGTAAACATTCGAGATTTTTTTATTTTCAAAGAACTCTAAGTTTTAAAAGATTATATAAAAGAATTTTAATGATGCTTAGAGTTCTATTAAAAATATGGTTTCAGCCTCTGATTCCCAGGGTTGACCTGATTTCTGTTTATTGGGTTCTGAAAGATACAACCCATGCCTCATTTTATGGCTTATTAAATAATACTATGAAAAAGATGTTAAAATCTGGCATTCTTACATTTAAAAAAATAGTAGAGTGATTGCTAACATAGCTTTGTGTAAATGATCCTCTGTTAGACTTGAAAATTTTTTTTAAGGGAGTTTGAGTTGTTTTTCATACAATCAGCTAATGAATTCAGCACAACTTCCCCAACCCCAACCTTTTTCTCCTGTTTAGCATTTTCCACTTTTTTACTCTGTGATGAACAAGCCCTCCCTGGTTAATTATGTATATATTTAGCTACTGCATGTGTTGGGCTTATTATTGTCATCTAATTAGATGTAACTTGAACTGCTTCCTTCTAGAAAAATCATTAAAAATTCTTTCCTAATGACCTAGAGATGACAAAATGTCTGTAAAGTGTGAAGAAGCAGACAAGCACAGGAACATCGCTCTTAAAGAGTGTTAATCCAGATGCTGCAATCATCTAATTAAACAATATTTTGCTGTCATTAACATTTTCACCAAGGAATTGCAGTTATAATTTCTTTGTCAGCTGTCTCTAGATCACTTTACCTTCAAAACTAAAGTGCCATATAAAAACATTAAATTGGATGGTTTAATTAAAAAGTTTTTTTTTAAATGAAGCAACATATCCAGTGTTTCTGAGATCTCATTTACTGTGCTTCACTTTTATTGTTTGAGTGGATTAGTGTCATAGGCTTGCAATATTTAATATTCATCTTCTAAGATAAATCCTTATAAGCATAGTTAGCAAAGAAAAAAATATATATATTTATATATATTTTTTATTTTATATATATATTATATATATAAAATTTTCTCTATACTTACCACTGCTGGAAAAGGAAAGAACCTTACCAATTATAGCATAAGTATATTTACTAAATTTCAACTATCCTAAAGAAAAAAAACAAAACATTAGTAAATAAATATCCAGACATGCCAGAACCTAACAAGCATTACTTTGGAAATATCTCACTTGTTGGACAATTTAATGAACAGTATTGTTTTTCATTTTACAAAGATGTTCAGTAAAATAATTAAAGGAATAATGCCAATTTGTGGTTAAAACTTATGAATGCAAAGTTCCAAAGTACCACTTAACCGTTCTTTTTCTTTCATGTGACATTAAATATATTGTGTTTTTAATTCAAATTAAAAATATATATTGACTGTCCATGTTGCAAGAGTTTGATGTGGAAATTTTTATTAAAAGCAGGTTTTAATGTCATTATATTTATTTATAAAGTTTATGGTATTAAAATTAAGATGGTGCTGTAAAGGTCTAGTGATTTAAAAATTACTAAATTTTTCTTAACATTTATTTTCAAAGAACCCCACAAAGATTATTGAAAGTAAGTTTTAAAAATGCAGGACAGAGAAATAGCCATGAGCTGTGACTGTTGACATCAATCATTTTGTGTGTGTGTGTGTGTGTGTGTGTGTAAATTTTAAAATGATGCTTTCTTTCCTTTGTATTTTTTCCAAAAATAACATATATTTTCCTTTATTAGAAAATCATATCTATTATATTAAAAGCTAATGTCTTTAAATATGGTTTCTATTTTTTATGCTATTTGTATTTATACAGTACATTTAAGTACTGAGTTAATGTAAATTGGCTTTTTATTTATTTTATTTTGACAGTTTTTTCTTAGTATATGTTATAAAACATTAGAAATTTTTTAACAGTTGTGGTATCTTTCATCTGTCAATTGATTTATATAAGTAATATATGTTTTATATATACACATATATATGAACCATCAGCATTGTTCTATAAAAAGACACACACTGGAAGACCTACTTTTCATTAAGATATACAGATTTTTAAGTAGAACAGTTCCCCAGAATATGGCAGAACACTAAACTTGCCATGGACCTATTTAGGATCCCAGAAATAGCTCTGCCTGGCCAGTCTATACTCTCTTTATATATACATGTATTTAAAACAAAATACTGAGCAGGATCAGGTGTCCTATATTAGCATATATAAGAGCTACCAATCAATAATACATTTTAAATTTTAGATTTTTACAGCTTGTATTTTACAATAATAGTACTGTTTTAGCAGACCATTTTCATGTACAAAAGACTTTATTAAAGGCTCTAAATTGTTGTTTATTGTCATCAGTACTGTCCTTCATGGTAGACTTTCATAAGCACAAAGCAAGTTAATTGATTGTTCGAGCTACCTAAGCTGTGGACATTTTCTTCTAGTTTAGCATACACATTCACAATGCCATTCTCCTCTCTCATGCATACTTCTATTCCTTTGCATAATTCTCATCCTCTAAAGAGAATGTTCTGCAGTTTTCCTTCTTTATGTGGTTTATGTTTGTTCAACTTTTGAAATTTGGCTCATTTTATTACATTTTATCATGTGCATATTAATTCCACCAACAAACATTTATTAGGTAGACAGTATGTGCCAATACACAGAGATTAAAAACAAAACAACCCAGCCCCTACACGTGTGAGTTTACAGACTAGTGGGGAAGCAGACAAGTAAACAGTGATATGGATTAGGCATAAGAGAGGTCTGTCTGAGAGCGGTGGTGGGAGTGCAGGGGAAGCCCTAATCTAATGCTCACCCATCCCAGTAAATCTGCTTTCTGTCAGTTACCTACATATATATTATAAGCCCACATTGATATACACACTTAAAACTATATGTAGTTTAGTTGTAAAATGCAAAGCTTCATATAGTAAATAAATAATTAGTCACCCAATAAAATGTTTGCTAAATGAATTACTTTGCTTTGATGCTTATAATAGTGGATTTTAGTTCTTACTCATATTGTGGGGTTTTTTTCTTATTTTATAGTCATGTTTACCAATTGCTACAAGTGTAGGTATCATTTAATGTCATTTATTGCTGACAAACAAGATAGTGTCTGCATATCCATGTTACTATTATGATATATATGGTGTGTACACCAAGACACACTGGGTGAAATCTGTATCAGTAAATACCAGTGAAATAACCATTTTATGTGAAATTGAATGAAAATTTAGAAAGTTACCCCTGATCAGAGCATAACACATTTTTTTACTAAAAAACAATCTTGTCCAACAAAAGTTTTCTTTGGACTCTGTTTCTTTAATTGTGATTCTCTCAATTCCATCTGCTCATATGGTATATCAGTACCAGTTTATGGGGGTGGCAGTGCTGTGCTCCCCGAAATTTACCACATTCCCATGTGCCTCAATATACTTACCTGAAATATTTAAGTCATTTTACCAAAAACTAAACAGACAAACCCCACCTAAAGTCCAGCAGGTCTCCACTAAAGTAAAACAATATAATACAAAAAGAAAATGAATGACCTTAAAAGGATGGAGGCTGGGCACGGTGCCTCATGCCTGTAATCCCAGCACTTTGGGAGGCCAAGGCAGGAGGATGACTTAAGGCCAGGAGTTCAAGATTAGTCAAGGCAACATAACAAGACCCCCTCTCTACAAAAAAAATAATAATAAAAATTAGCCAGGCGTGGTAGTGGCACATACCTATAGCCCCTGCTACTTGGGAGGCTAAAGGAGGAGGATTGCTTGAGCCCAGCAAGACAGGGTTGCAGAATGCTACATTAGTGTACTACACTCCAGCCTAGGTGATAGAGCAAGACACTGTCTCAAAAAAAAAAAAAGTGGAAATATATATGTTTGACATCTGCCTCTGTACTTTTCATCCTGGCTTCAGAGTACTTCAGTTCACTTGCAAATTCTCTACATTGACTCTTGATATAGTTTAATATAGTATTCTGTGCATCGGGAATATAATTTCTAGATATATTTTCATTGTAACAGAATATCATCACATAAACTGCAAGTGTGCAGGTCAGCAACAGGGTGACCTTCTCCATAATCACTTCTGGGGGCTCTGGCTGAAAAGACTCTGCTTCCAAGGTTGCAATATTCTCTACATCAGCAGAAGAGAAATTGAGCATGGAAACACACATGGGTTAATAGGAAGTTTCAGTGGACCAAGACCCAAAGTGCCTCCGTTTATATTTTGTAGATGGAACTAAGTCCATGGCCATAGCTACTTGCAAGAGAGGCTGAGAGGTGTCATCCAGCCCAGGAAGAAGATAATCAATTACAACAAGCAGCCAGCAGTCGCTGTCACAATCTCATATTATAAATCGTAATTCTAGTGACTTTTTAAAAAAATTATTAAGTAAATTCACTTGAAGCACATTGTTATCAGGGCACTTTTGATTAAAGGCATGGTTCAATAAAGAAAAGAGTTACTTTTCTTCTGAAATTCATAATTGCCTTATAAGAACAGAAACTATTTCATAAGCAATTAGTGTATACAAACTTTCATTTCTGTTTTTCTTTATTAGGACGGACATATAATGATCTGAATCAATATCCCGTGTTTCCATGGGTATTAACAAACTATGAATCAGAAGAATTGGACCTGACTCTACCAGGAAACTTCAGGGATCTATCAAAGGTACCTTTGGGATATGTAGAAGTCAGAAGTCAGTTTTCTTCATAAGAATATAGTCTAAAAGCATTTCTGTCGAGAGAGAGAGTGTGTGTACATAGATATATATATCTCCAATTAATGTTTGTAAGAAACTAAACCTTGTTGTCTTCTCCTTTTGTATTCGGTGTTTAAACCTCATCAATTCTTAGCACAAGAATTAAGCTACAAGAAAATAAATTAGTACTAGTATAGGCCAAATGAAATGAGTATTTGAGAAAGAACAGATGCGGGGAAAGATTGCTTAGATATCTTAGGCTTTAAAGTCAAAAAACTGTGAAATTATTACAAAATATGGTGGCAAATCATTTCTGTGATGTATTCCTTAGATATAAGGCATGTCATCTTTTTTTTTTTCCTTTTTTACTAAACAACACTGAAGAAAGGCATTTTATCTTGATCAAAAATACACATACCCTGAAGGCAAGCGTAATGCTGAAAAGAAAGTCCTTTAAGTTTATCAAACGTCTGTTTAGATAGGAGAGAAAAGATATGGCCCCAAAATTGGCAAGAACATGATACATAATGGGGATAATAAATATAAAGCAAATTTTTGGTTAGTTTACCTTATTTGTCCAGAGGAAACTTAAGTGGGATACTAAACTGTTTGAAATTCAGTGAAGAACCAGGAACTAAGTTTCAAAAGCTGCTCTATAGCCTAAGCTTACATCAGAGTCCAGCCCCAATGTTTATGTGCTTTAGCCATAGTGAAGCCTCAGCCTATTCACTTTGAATTTATCTCTCTTTTCTATCAGACTTGATTGTCTGGGTTAACAGTCCACAGAGGGCTAAAAGGTATATGTGTATACGTTTGGTTTCGGGGCGGCAGACTTAAGGGGCTCTTAGCCAAGGCTAGCATAAGCCCTGCAAATTAGGGAAGCATCACTGAAACCAATTTAAAATTAATCCCACAAATTGTTTTTAACTCAGCATGCCTTCTCCTGCCTCCATTCTTGCCTTTGAAAGTTAGACCTGCCCAAGTTGAAGTTCTATATTGCACTAATTAACTAGCTGTGTGACCTAAATCCCATTTCTCTTTGCCCATTTGTAATATGAGAATAATAATACTATCCTGTCTCATACAATTGTAAGGATCAAATGACATGTGCATTTAAAGAATGTAACATAGTACTTGGCACACAGAAGCACCTCGTGAATATTAGCTATTATTATTACACATGGAATATTTCTTAGCCTGTTTGTTTTTTTTTTTTTTTT
>VBSM01003176.1:71882795-71966539 GCA_008086735.1 Cheirogaleus medius | reverse complement strand
TTCTTTTCTGCAGAGACGCTCTAACTGGCGGTGTTTCTCGTCCGCCATCTTCTAGAAGTTTCTTAAGAAATGTTTTTTTTAACTTGAGCACTTTTAAAGTATTAGAATTTCTATTTCTTTTTTTCCTGTTAATTTAAAAAATGTTAGATTTATATCAGTGCCTATTTATCACTGTAAACCAATCAGAACAGAACACCTTTAGTTTATGGGTGGTAATAATTAGTACCCTCCAGAGGCAGAAAAACACTTCACACTCACACAAGAGGTAAAGGCTTTCTGAATTACAGACACACAGTCACATAGAGAGTTTACATCCTCTATCTTGCAGTTTTAGCCACAGATCAAACAGAAAAACTTACCCAGCAAGATCACAAAGAGTTTCTTTTCTTTACAATGGACATAAAATATATTCTTAATTGATTTGAGCTCTCAAATAGGCAAGCATACAAGAAAACAAAAGGCCTAATAAGTTAGATTCTCTGATCACCAGATGATCAGACCATAAAGACAAAACTAAATTTCTAATCATTACTGCCACCAGTGGGAAATGATTTAATGTTGTGCATGAGCCAGAAACAAACAAACAAAAATAAATCAGTAGCGGGAGTAAAATTAAAAACTTAGAAAAAAGAGTGTCAATAAAGTTAAAGTTCTGTTTGCTGCTTAAGATTCACCTCATTAAGGCAAGAAAAGATGTACCTAGGTCTAAGTGGCCCATAAGATATACTTAAGCTACATACTTTATTTGGCTTCATCAGGTTAGTCCAATGGAGCTCTCAGAGTGACCTCCAAAACTATTACAGAAGAAAATTTTCAGAAAAAATGTTGAAACCAGCTGGGTGTGGTAGTTCATCCTATAATCCCAACACTTTGGGAGGCCAAGGAGAGAGGATTACTTGAGGCCAGGAGTTTGAGACCAGCCTGGGCAACATAGAGAGACCCCCCCCATCTCCACAACAAATTAAAAATAAGCTGGGCGTGGTGGCATGCACCTGTAGTCCCATCTACTTGGAAGGCTGAGGCAGGGAGATCCCTTGATCCCAGGAAGTAGAGGCTGCAGTGAGTTATGATCGCACCACTGCACTCTAGCCTGAGCAACAGAGCAAGACCCTGTCTTTAAATAAGAAAAAGAAAACATTGAAACCAAAGATTTTCAACCTTTGAGGTCTTTTCAGGCCTCAGGTTCTTTCAAAGACTCATTGCCATAGTAAGCCACTGCTTTGCGGGGAGTAGGGTGCCTCTTACAGCTATTTGGGGCATGAAAAAAGTCAGGAGTCATTTCTAAGAAAATGTTATCAACTGGGTTATTTTGAGAATTAAATGTGAGTATATAAGTGATAGTATTTTAAAATATGTAAAGTGGTATTCAGTAGTTTTTATGTAATCATATTTACAAGAATTATTCAAGTGAATTCACAAAAATACTTGCTATCAAAAGCCTGATTTAAGTTAGCTTTCCTCTATCCTTAATAAGTTAAATACTTTCTCAAATCATAAATCATAACTTATCCTTAAGTTGATTTATTATTGCAGTAAAATGGAATACAAACTTGAATCTATGCAAGAGTATAGCAGAATAGTCTCTATATATTTATCATACACATGATCTTTTAATATTTTCTATAGTAGTGTTGCACAACAGAAATATTATGTAAGCCACTTGTATAATTCAAAATTTCTAGTAGCTACTTTACAAATAAAAAAGAAACAGGTGAAATTAATTTTAACTAATATATTCGTTAACCCAATATATCCAAATTATTATCATTTAAACATGTAACCAATATAAAAATTATTAATGAGAGAATTTTTGGGTACTAAATCTCTGAAATTCAGAATGTATTTTATATATAAAGCACATCTTAATCTGAATTAGCCACATTTCAAGTGCTCATTAGTGACAGGTGGGTAGTAGCTACTGTGTTGTACAGAACAGATGTATAGGAGTGCTTTTATGGAGACTCAGTCCAAACAGCTTATATCATGCTGTTATAAATGGAAGTATGGTGGTCTAATAGCTTACTGAGTGTTAAACCTAGTTAAATGGCCCAAGGAATTGTGATTTCCTTACACCATCCCACGGAGTTTATGAAGTAGAAAATGCACTAAAATTTGTGTCACTAAGAATTTGTTTATAAAAATAAAATACAGGTTAAAATAAGTATCCATCCTATACTTTTCAACCCTTTTAGACCTAAAGTCATTAAACTCATTATTAGTTTCAATCAATGTACTTAGTATGGCAATGATACTAATTGCTTAAAAATGCTAATTAACTACATACTTCATTACTTTAAATTAAAAAATATTATTTTAGACAAACTACCATAAGCACTTTTGCAAGTGTTGTAATTAAAACCAAAAGATAATATTACTGAATGAAATATTGTTGTCATGTTTGTCTCAAATACTAATATGCTTAAGGACAGTGCATGCTTTACTTAGAGGAAGATGAGGAATACTTAACCAAGATTCTAGTAGATACTTCTGGGTTCTTTCAAAAGCAATGGGAGGTCAGACACAGTGGCTCATGCCTGTAATCCTAGCACTCTGAGAGGCCAAGGCAGGAGGATTGCTTGAGGTCAGGAGTTCAAGACCAGCCTGAGCAAGAGCAAGACCCCATGTCTACCAAAAATAGAAAAAATTAGCCAAGTATGGTGGCACATGCCTGTAGTCCCAACTACTTGGGAGGCTGAGGCAGGAGGATCACCGGAGCCCAGGAGTTAGAGGTTGCAGTGGGCTGTGACGATGCCACTGTATTCTACTCGGGGCAACAGAGTGAGACTCTTTCCAAAAAAAAAAGAAATGAGAGAAAATAAACTTCTGGAGTTAGACAAAGGCCAGTGGAAATAATGGTTCCTCCATTTCTTAGACTGTGACCTTGAATTTTCTCAGATATAAAAGAGCAGTAATTATACCTACTCTAAAGAATGATAGTGAGGATTGAGCAACCAAGATCAGACAGTGCCTAACACAGAAAGGTGCTCAGTAATTGTGACTTCCTTTCCCTTTGGTCTCATTATGCTTCCTACCACTGCAAATATATTAAACACATCTTTTCTTTGCTATTGTTTTGTCCCAGGCACTACCAATTTCCCATGGATGGGGTTCATTTTGGGGCTTTTAAATGGAAATAAGAGAAGGAAAAGAAAAAAATTACAAGGGGAGAAGGATTTAAGAAAAGAGTCTTAGGACATGACTAAGCAAAAATCATATAAGACAGAAGACTAAAGGAGTTGGAAAAAGGGAAGAGGGAACAGGGAACAGCCTTACATTGCTCACGATGCAATTAATTGATCTGTAATCATTGAAAGGCAGGAAAGGTTCATAGAGTCTGCCATGAGCCATTAATATTGCAGGATCCAACCTGAAGTTTTTAAAGCCCAAAGTGCTAGTATTATAATTTCTGAAATTGCTATTTAATATTTATTCATTCATACATCTTATCTCTCAAGCTGAAAGCTTTTCTAGTATAATGATAAAATATCTAATGTGTTGATATACATATAGAAAATGGTTCAATTGACAGGTGTTAGGCAAATAAATATAAAAGTTATTTAAGGTTAACATAGCAGCTGATCCTCTATGTTAGTCAGACAATATAAGTCAAACAAAAAAGAAAGGTCTTGCACTGTTACCTTGAAGGTAATAAGGAAACACATGGAAAAAAGTAATCTCCATGGTAATCAGAGCTTGTAAGATCAATGCTTACTTATAAACAAATAGGTTATCAATTTCTATTAGTACTCTACCACTGTAGCAGCTGGAGGCCTTCAGGAGTAATGAGAATATGTGTCAGTAATGTAGTATATGACCCTAAAACAGTTGTTAATCAGATCTTTTTGAAAGCTACTTAAAACAATGAAATGTGGAATTCTGCAATATTCTCTGCTTTTGGCTACCACCAGATTCATTCATAACTTTGTTATCAGAAATAAACATAATTCTTCAATTTCAGATTTCTTTTCACCGTGCCCATCAGTGCTATTCTTGGCATGTCTTTGTTAAGAGTTGAAAATTAGACAGGATTTTATAATTTAGGTTGAGGTAGAGATCAGCTTTTAGTGGCTGATGATAAGAAGGCTTTGCATGTATAAATGGGTCTTCACTCACATCTGTTTAATAGGTTAAAAAACCTAGAGACAAGTCTGATCCCTCTAAATTAATCTCTGCCTACTACCTACACAGAAAATTAAATGCCTTAAATCACCACCCTAGAATAATGAAGAAGTGAGTTCTGAAAATACAACTTTTTGGTCAAACTTCTAGTAGTTAAGAACTGAAAATAAAAACTCCCTCTTATTCTTACCCACCCATAGCACCATCTCCCAACAGTACCTTGTATGTTTAGGTATATTAAACTAGCATTTATTAAACATGAACTATAAGCCAAGCACTGTGCGTGGTGCTGCAGATACAGAGATTAGTAAGACCTAAGGAACTGAGAGTCTAGTCAGAGCAAGCAGTGAACTGGCAGCCTGGTGGAGAGGGCAGCAATGAATATCTGGCACAGGCATACAACTGGTAGACATTCTTTTATAACTCTGAGTCAGGTAAGATACATCAAGCTTTCTCTATGTTAGTTTATTAAATCTTCTTTAATTCCCATAATCACCCCCAAGGTATTGTCATTCCTCATTTACATAGATGAAGGAATGGAAGAGACACAGTTACTTGAGGTTAAGTAACTTGCCTGAAACAGATAAATAGTTCCACCAAGATTCAAACTTAGATCTGTCATATTTCATTTAATTTACCATTGCTACTTCTAGAATTTTTATATACCCATTCCCATTTTAATTAGTTAATTGATCAGATATGCTACCTTTTTTTTTATGGGAGACAGTGTCTCACTTTGTTGCCCAGACCTCCTGGCTCAGTGGCTCAGCCTCCTGAGTAGCTGGGACTACAGGCATGTGCCACCACACCTGGCTAATTTTTGTATTTCTTGTAGAGACAGAGTCTCACCATGTTGCCCAGGCTGGTCTTTAACTCCTAGACTCAGGCAATCCTCTCACCTCAGCCTTCCAAAATGCTAGGATTACAGATGTGAGCCACCACGCCGACCCTTTATTTTTAATAGTAAAAGTCTACAAATCAAATTAATTAGTGAAAGACATATCATATAATCTTTTTCCTAACTTAATTTTGGTGACATCTGTTTGTCTCTCATATCACTTAAAATCTTAAACAGCAATATGGACTTGCTGGATACATAACTGCTTTTCAGATGAATTTCAGGTGATTGTTATATCATTCTTGATCTTAACTCCTTCATTACAATTTTCTGTCATCCAACACTGAACATGAAATGTTGACGACATGTTATAAACTTACAAAATTGATGATGTTTAGCCACACCAAATATTAGGAAGATATTGAGGAAGGTGAATATTTGCAACTGTTGCCCAACAGCCAGCTTTTAAGGCTAGTAGCAAGAAGGGGAATTTAGAAGGACAAAGTAATCTTTAATGAATATAAAAAATGAACAGAGATTACCTATTAAAGAAAAAAGACTAAAAAAGACTAAAATATTTAGGAAAATGTCATGTAGATTTCTTAGCATTATCAAACCTGGGAATGACATGTCATTTATCCTGGACTTCAGAGAGAATTAAAGCCTGGAAAAGCACATATGTATCTATCTTTGCTATACTTGTAGTTAAGTAAGAAATCCTCAGTAAGAATAAATGTTATTTAATCCTTTTAAACTTGGGAGCAAATTTAATGACATCAAAAACATAAGAACAACATAAGAACTCCCAACATGAGAACTCCCAATATGAGAACTACAGATAATAAAAGCATTAAAACTAAATATATCAGGACATTGCGATAAAGTTATTCCTAGGTTTCCTGCCATGGGAACATATACTGGATGACAGAATACAAGAAGCCCTAGAGTTTATCCTAGTCTCATTTGCACTTACTTTATATCTTCATTTTAACAGATTATATATCGAACAACTTCTATGTACTAGGAGTTGTTCTAAATGTTGGAGGTAAAACAATGAATAAGATAGATATGGAACCTACTCGTGGTGGTGACTACAGACAAGTTAACAGTCAGTTACAAAACAGTGTAGTGCTTCATTCATGTTTGAGGAAATATAGGTTGCTATTTGAGCATACTGCAGAGCCTTGGTAAATCAAGGGAAGTCTTTCAGGAGAAAATGACATCTTGGCTGAGTCTTAAAGGATAAAAAGAACTTAGCCAAGTAAGGATAGTGAGGAAAAGGGATAAGTTTGTACCAGGTAGAGGGAACATCACAGACAAAGGACAAGAGGGGAAAGCATTGTGTCAAGATTTTAGACTATGAAGAAGGGAACAGTGAGAAATAAGAGAAGCAGGTTCCAGATCTGGCAAGACAAGTAGTTTAGGCTTTCTCATAAGAGCTCTCAAGAGCTGTTGAAGGGTTTTAAGCAGAGATTTGCATTTTTAAAAAATCAGTAGACCATAATGTGATGCTAGTACCTTAGTAGTCTTTCATAGGTAATCTGAGATGGACATTCCCTACCTACTTCCACACAGCAGTGATCAGCATCAGAGTGATTTTTCTTATTGAAGTGTTAGTATGTGTGACCTTAATTATTAGAAAGAAAATCTGAGTTATAATTGACAGCAATGCAAAATCATTTGTCAGAAAAACCATAGAACACTGGGGCCTCATCATTTTATAGATGAGAAGATGGAAGCCCAAGAAGCAAAATGACCTGCCAGAGTGGCAGGTGCTGCAGGGGCCCAGTCAGGCCCGGCCCAGCTTCTCCTGACGCCTTGGTGCGGGCATCTTTCTAAGACCCTGCACTGCTTCTGCCTCAAGAAGGTTTCAACATTGGTCAGATTTGACAGAGGAATGAGGGCAGCTGTGTTTAGACTGGTCAGATTCCTGATTCTGTTTTTTTGCTTAGGAACCTTTCACAACCTTCTTCCTCAATGCAAATGATGGAAAATTTGACCATCCAGATCGAACCTTCTCATCGGTTGCAAGGTCTTGGAGAACCAGTCAGAGAGATACTTCTGATGTAAAGGTAGGCACTTTTATTTGTTTATATTAATTGGATTTCAAAATATGTCGAAATTTTTATTTTTAAGTGGATGCATAGGACATTTTATATTGTTGCTTTATTCCATCATATTAAAATTATATGGTACATCTAACCTTCAAGGAAATAATTTTGAGCATCACAGAAAATGATTCAGGATTCTTTTATAGCACTCAGTGAAGGTGTTTTCATTATTTCAAAAAATTCTCGTCTAATTTAGATCGAATAATCAGGAGATGGAAAGAAAAGCCCTTAAATTGCCTTTCCTGCTGTTAACTCAATATTTGGCCCATTCCATAAAACACAGCAGGAATTGGATTTGACCTTAATGTGTCATATTGTTATAGCTTGCCCAGCTTTGGGTTTGCCTAGCCTGGGGCAATTAATAAAGCATTAATGACAAGACCCATTTAAAATGTGGGCTTTTCTGTATAGCCTTAGCTTTTACTTGACTGCGCCTGGGGATACTGCGCAACAATACACAGTAGATTAAACCAACACACACACAATATCCAGGAACAGCCAGAGAGCAGAGTAATTTTACAGTTGGTACTACTAAACTATTGTTAAATACCAAGATTTGTTATTCATATATATGGGCTCTTGTTTAAAAAAAAAAAAAATTTTGTATTGAAAGCAATAAAATATATTTGTTCTCTCATTTTTCTCCCTGATAATAAGATTACATGACCAGGTTATTGCATGTGTTTCTTATTTTAAGCCCTTTTTCTTCAAGGCATGTTTTTGTCCCATCACTGTCACTCAACATAAAAATGTTATGGTATCATTCCATTTAGGGTCTTAATCCAACAAAAGATAGTGAGTTAAAGTCAAAATTGCCATTTGTATATTTATGCTTATCTATTGCAGAACATTTATAAAAGGCAATTACAGTGTTACTGAACTGTAAAAAAATCAGACGAATACAACTTGGGCTCAAAGCAGGAAACAAAGAAAATGGAGCCAAGTAGAGTGTAGCATATCTGTGTGTTTTATTTGTTGCCATCATAGTTTACATATATAAATATTAATTATATATACAATATATTCACATTTGGAAAAAAGTAAGAGAACTTAACATATATTCTTACTATATTAAATTCTGAAGGCCCACAATTTTCCTCCTAACAGTCTTATAACTTTATTGAGGAATTAAACTCTGAAATATCCATAAGCCATCATTTAAACTGATTTGCTACCAGTGAAATCAGGGAGGGAGTCTGTTTCTTATTTAATAACACTTTGAGAATTAATACATAAAATGGGAGTCCATAGGCTCTCAATGAACAGTAGTTTCTAGAATTAGCACAATGTTCAGAAAAAGCGCTAAGTATTTTGTATGTGAATTAAATATTCCTATCTATAAATGAAGGCTTCTTATCACATTTAAGGTTATTTATATCTCCAGTCAGAGCTATATCCATATTATATCAACGTATTTCAAATAAAAATGCCTACTCACTGATATTTGACATCACAAAAAAGAAAATTGGCTTTTCAGATTAATTCAAAGATCCACTCTCACATGCCCACACACATACTGTGGTCAGTCATTCTAATTTATGTATGTAGATGGAGTTTTAGACTTTACTTCCTATCCTGAGAATTTTTTTAATGCTTTAGACCTGCAGTCCCCAACCCCTAGGCCACAGACCTGGACCAGAGCTCCACCGCCCCCCGCACACACACACCCCTCCACATCTGTCTGTGGAAAAAGTGTGTTCTATGAAAGTCAGAAGGTGGGCGCAGCAGGAGGTGAGTGGTGGTGGGCAAGGGAATAAGCTTCTTCTGTATTTACAGCCTCTCCCATCCCCACCACTTACTTCACCACCTGAGCTCTGCCTGCCCACCCACCCACCCACCCACCGTCCCTGGAAAAATTGTCTTCCGTGAAACCCATCCCTGGTACAAAAATGTTGGGGACCGCTGCTTTAGACCACCAAGTTACATGTCAGTCTCTGATGACCAACGCCTTAAGTTTTAACACATGGTTAGCAAAACAATTACTACTCTTAGTAACATGTTCTTCCCTGCCAACTCACGTATTATTTTAGAGGGAAACAGTACTGTATACTTTAATCAATATATTTAATCGTGAATTTAGAAAATTCTCAAGTTAGCTCCAGTTATTACCCAAAAACTTATCTTCTAACATTCAAGAGGACCCTCAATTCTGGTGCTATAAAGAGAAAGATGAGGTGAGCCACCACTCACCTCCTGCTGCACAGTCCCCCTTCTCACTTCATGGAAGACAATTTTCCACGGACGTGGAGCAGGTGAAGGAGGGTCGGAGGGGAGCGGCAGAGCTCTATGACCCAGTCCCTAGCAGGCCATGGACCAGTAGCGGTCGGTGGCCCAGGGGTTGGGGACCGCAGGTCTAAGGCTCTTCCCTCTAAATTCTCCCAGCAGTTTTCCTGTTCAGAACCTTTTAAGAAACATTAACATTTTGTTACTAATTGTGTTTTTTGGGTTCCGGGGGCACATCATCCTGGAGAACAAAGACCAGTGTGGCTCTCAATAACTTGGGAGTTTTTTTGGGTTTTGTCCTCAAGCAGCCATACGAAACACAAACATGTTTCCCTAAGACTTAATCAGTTCATAAGAAGCTCCTTTCCCCAGCCTGACATTACACGGGTTGCTCTCATCTTCCGTTCTCTTAACACCACTCCTGAACCTTTCCGACTGTATGATAATACATCTTTACTATCTTACTGTGTAGACCTAGCCCTTCCTTCTTAAAGGCTGCATGCTACATACATGTACAATAACTTATTTAGGCAATCTCCTGTTGATGGACAGTTTGCCTTTCTCTCTGATATTATAAACACCAGGCCGCAGTGAACATCCCTGCACAGACATCTTGTGTATGTATGTAAAGGGCAGTTCCTGTTAAGGGGACTAGTGGCTCAAAGGCTATATACATTTTTAAGTTTTTAAGATATTGCCAAACCGTCATCCCCCCAAATGATAATTCACTCCCTGCAGCAGTGTGCGAGGTGCCTCCTTCCCCATCCCCCATCATCACTATTGTAAGAAACGGGAACTTTTGTAATCTGGTAAATGAAATGTGAAGTTGTCTTTGTTTTGGTTTGCATTTTTCTGAGTGAAGACGAACATTTTTCATGTATTTATTGACCTGTAAACTGTGTCATATTCTTTTGCTCATTTTTCAGTTGAGTCTTTTTCTTATTGATTTGAAAAAGATTTTAGAAATTGCAAAAAGTTACAAGTATGGTTTCTCAGTCTTTTAGCTTTCTTATGTTTCATTTAATGTGTTTTTACATGTGTGTGTATGTGGCCAGCCAAATGTATCTTTCCCTTTATAGCATCAGAATTGAGGGTCTTCATAACAGGAATGTTAGAAGATAAGTTTCTTGGGTAACAACTGGTGCTAACTTGAGAATTTTCTAAATTCATGATTAAATATATTGATTAAAGTATACAGTGTTGTTTCCCTCTAAAATAATACCTGATCTAGCAGGGAAGAATATGTTACTAAGACTAGTAATTGTTTTGTTAACTGTGTGTTAAAACCTAGGCTTTTATTTCTTATCCCTAAGCTGCTTTAACACAGCATATAATATATTTTTAAGGAAATGTATTTCCATTCCCGGAGGAGAAAAGTATCTCTGCAGTATCTACTAACTTAGTGAGATAATCATACGAGAGAGAAATAGAATGCAGTAGATGGTTTTATTCTGTCACTCTCTATTAATGTCAGCCTCTTCCTGTGCTAATGAGCGCAAGCTGGGGAGAAGGCGTGCTGCTGAACTGACCTTTCAGGAGAAAGGTCTCCGGAGTTGAGTCAGATCAGTTAGTTTGTACTTTATTATTATTTTTTGTTTCTCCCTTCTGTATAGTCTTGGTAACAATGACATTCAACTTACTTAAGTTCTTATACTAATTCTCCTTAATGTCTTCAAAAGTTGTTATATTACTTTTTGAATAGCTACGGAGATGTCAGAAAAGGTAGCCATGACAAAATGTCATTAAGGTGACATAGTGTAAATTAATATAGTTAATGGAGGTGCTCGCCACTGACTCATTGACCCATTATGAGCTCTCACGGAATTAATGAATGCCAGGGCATCAATCTTTTGGAAAAAAGGAAGAAAAGAGATGGCAGCTTTAAAACCTTGCAGTGAATTATATTAGAAAAGTAAAACGTCTGGGTTGGATTTGATTTCACTAGGAAGCCATAAAACGGTATGCTCTCTCAGCAAAATATATTAAACTGAAATGTCAGATTTGATGCAATAGGTATACAATTATGATAGTGTTAATAGTGGTCTTCTATCATTCTAAGACATACTTTCAAGTCCAATTTCTCAGCAGCTTGAACTTGTCATAAGCTTATAAATTAGAAATTGTGTTTGAGGATATTTTCTTATTTTTGACAGAATGGATATAATACTATTAACTGTACCATGGGATTTTAGTATAGCTGTTAAAATAAACTAGAAATCACATTTACAGATACAAAATGCCTGTTATAATATTCATTTTGCCATTTCTTGAATAATATTTGGTGTTTTCTGTACTATTTTTTATTTAGGAAATTTTAAACTACTTGGGATTTTTTCTTAAAGAGAAGCTTATTAACAAAGCTATCAATGGGAAGAGAGTGAGCAGAACAGTAGTTATTTTAAGTAGGCAAGCTAGTGTCTAATGTGCCCTATCGGAGCATGCTAACATGTTATAATAGAACTCATTTTTTTGAAATAATATTTAATTATTTACAAACATGCTTTTTGTTGGTTATTTGATAAAGTCCTTAAAACAGTCCTACTGAGGTGGCTATCATTATCACTATTTTCTAAAGGAGGTCCATAGATATTAAGTGACATGCTTGGTCAGGTAAAGAGGAAGCCAGAACTATCACTGAGTCCTTTCATTTACTTTCAGGGCTTCAATTCTTCTTCATGACCATGTAATCATATCCAGGCACTTGGACTATTTTGGAGTAACTGACCAATCAAGTTACACTTTAGTTACTTAGTGCTGTGTAACGAACCACCCCAAAACTTAATGGCTTAAAAAAGTAATAATAACCATTTATTTCCTCACAGTTCTGCTATTGAAGCAGGTTCCTTGGGTACAGTTTGCCTCTGATCCACGTGGGAACAACTGGGTTGGTGTGTTTGGGTCTAGAGGTTTCAGGATGACTCCACTCACTTGTCTGGCACCTTCCTGAGGTTGGCAGGAACAGCTGAGGGCTAACTAGTCCTCTTTGTCTTTACGTGGTCTTGCTAGCAAGATCACCACACTCTTCTTCATGGTTGCTGGCTACCAAGAGGATTTAAAAAATGGGAGCTGCAAGGCCACTTAATGCCTATGCCCAGAAGTCACATAGTGTTACCCCCACAGCCTTCTGTTGGTCAAAGCAAGTCACAGGGCTAGCCCAGGTTAAGGGAGAGGAGAAATGGACTCCACTTCCTGATGAGATGGGCGACAAAGTCACCTTTCAAAATGCGGAGGTTGGAGGGATTATTGTGGCCATCTTTGGAAATAATCTATCACATCCTCCCTCCATTCAGAATCCGCATTCCTCCTCCATGTAAAATATACCCAACTTGTCTCCCGGCAAGTCTCGTCCCCATATTGTATCAGTCTCAAAACCTAGTATCTTGAGATCTGCATCAGCTCCAGACAGATAAGAACGTAGAGATAAGAACTTGAAAACCTAGGAACTAAAAGGACCAGTTCATAATCGTCTACTCAGCATACAGTTGTAAGACAGGAACCAGGTAAACCTCGATAGACTTTCTGATCAAAGAGGGGAAAGTGTGGAAGGCACATAGCAGGCACTGGTTCATAGCAATTCTGAAATCCAACCAGGCACAGGTTGCCAGTTTCCTGGACTGCAAGGGCGGGGGGGCAGGGACTGACTGTCCACGGATTAGGGTCCAGTTCTGCTCTCTGGGCATGAATCCCTAATTTATTGTTCCCCGTGGTTCCTTGTTACATACGTCCTCAGAGACCTTAGCTTTTCCCTCAGAATCATTCTGTCTTTTCCATAAGAAATAGACCTGTTTACAGCTAAGTATCTTTCTCGGCATACTTCCTGACCATACAAAGTTGGGGCCAAGGCCTCATTTACCTATATTGGTATAGCAGCTTTGAAAATGTATGGCCTTTCTGTGTATCAAATTATAGTTCACTATTAGAAAAAACTCATACTCACAAATCCTTTTGAGACAGGATTCTCTCTTTCAGCTATAAATTAAGATGCTGTTTATAATGCCCTTAAGATTCATAGAATCCCTTTATGTAGCTGTGTAACACTATCAGTAAGTAACACTGAACTGTTATGAAGGGTTTTTACAACCACACCCTTGATTTGAGATTTACCCTATGGCCATTATTTTATTTGTAGCACCTTGGAACTGATGTTTGTCCTGAACCTATTTCTTACTTTGAGAATCTTTAGCCATCTGAAAAGGTTGCCCTAGGCCCTTATACTTCTCAAAATACTTCTTTAAAACTGAACAGTTTCTTTCTTACTTCCTCTCTCTCTCTCGCAGTACCTTGTCCATATACAATTAAAAGAAACCACTGGTCACTTTATGCATTCTGCTTAGGAATCTGCTTAGTCAGAAGCACAACTTCATTAGATACTCTGAATCTTTGCAGGAGATGGTCTTGTTAATTTTTCCACCACTACTTCACAGGTTGCTTGTCTCCTGCTTCCAGTAACAACTTCCTTACTGATCTTCCAGACACCACCCTTCCAGCCTCCTCCCAAAGCCAGTAACCACTGTTTTACGTTTTTATTCCTTCAGCACTCCACTTCAAGGCTGCAATTTCTGTTTCATTCATTTCTTACTGTGTAACAAATCACTCCAAAACTTATAGGCTTAAAACAACAACTATTTATTTGTTGGCAATTGTGCAGTTAGAGTTAAGGCTCAACAAGGACAGCTCACCTCCGTGCCACACAGTGACATTGGGGCTGCTCGGCTGGCTTTACTCACATGCCTTGCACGTCATCTGAGATCGCTGGAACAGCTAGGGACTGTCTGGGCATGTCTGTCTCTCACATGACCTCTCTAGCAAGGGAGCCACACTCCTCATGTGGTATCTGGCTTCTAAGAAGACAACAACGACAGAAGCTGCCGGCCCTCTTAAGTGTTAGGCTTCCCCAGAAGTCCTGCAGTGTTCCTCTGTCACAGCCAGGCCATATTCAGAGAAACTGACTACGCCTCCACACAGGAGGAGTGGTAAAGTGGAAATGCCAGAGGGCTCTCGGGATGGGAGGGACCCTTACAACCATGTCAGAGAAAACTCTACAAGTTACCAATTTTAAAAAAGTTTTAAGTTCCAGTTTGGTTTATACCATTCTATTCAACCTGATTGCACATTTATACATAAACCAAAATCTGAAGTGCAGATAACGTATGAAATATATCCGATTAGTCTAGGTAACATATGAATTGGTCCATATATTTGTCGACCTTAAATAACAAGATTCAGAAAATATGATTAAGTATAGAGTTTATTGGAGCCCAAAGCTTGAGAATGGCCAGCAGAGAGCACAGATTCAAAATGCCCTGAATATACACTCCCATTAACTACAATTACAAGTGGGTTTTTAAGGAAAAAAGAATAGGCAGTTTCTAAGTTGTTCATCAAGAAGTTACATTAAAATAACACAGGCTGTTGATTGGCTATACATTGTTCTTTGTAACACAAATCCTAGGAACAAGAAGATAATGGTTGAAGCTGCTAGTCAGGAGCAAAATACCTTTGAATAGTTGCCCCTAGGCATGGGTGTGACTGAAGTCCCACATTCTGTCTCTCTGGGCCCCATAAATTTTGCATACCTCACATAGCTCACACTGCTCTGAGCTATTTCTTTTTCTTGTATTTGATAAAAATACTTGCACTGTCTGAATTATCTATGTAAGTATTCACTCAAATACAAACTTCCAAATGACAGAGCTTTTTTGCTGAATTACAGGATGCAGTTTGGTACTGGGTACACTCAGCAGTAACATTTTTGAGCTGTATCCTTAAAAAAAATTGATAGAATATCTTCTAAAATGTATTTTATATGAAGCCATGAAATGCATTATTTTACAAACATTACTCTATTTAATCCTCGTATCTACCCTATGATTTCACTGCTATCATCATCACCATTTTTCATATCAAGAAATTAAGTTTTACTTCAAAAAGTTAAGAAAGCTTCCCAAGCTAGCAAGAAGTCTGATTTAAACTCAGATCTGCTTGACTCTGATGCACATAAAGTAGCACTTTCTGAATGAGGACGGGACTGGACAGTTCCCAAGCTGCTATCTGCTCAGCCTCATTTATCTCCAACCAACCCGTAGCCCTGAGGTTCCTCTGCTTTAATGAACAGTTCATTAAAACCAGGGCCTTCGATATTTATTATCAATACTTCATAACTAAAATTGAGGATAGGGTAAACGAGCAATATTTCATTCGTTTTTAATTCCACAAATATTTATGGAGTACATATGTCAGGCACCATTCTTAGCAAGAGAGTGGTGTGACAAGTCAGCAAGAAAGACAGGGTCCTTACTGTCATGGGATTTCCATTATAGTGGGACATGCAAGCATAAATAAATAAAATAGAAAATAACAGTTGCTGTGCAGCAAATTAAAATAGAGTAAGTCGTATAGAATGGCGGAGTTGCTACTTTAAAAGGCATAACAGAGAATGTAAGAGCAGGAAGCCTGGATTTAAAGTGTCTGGGTTTGAATCCTGGCTTTACCACCTATTTGCAGTACGGCCGTTAGCAAATTACTTAACCCCTATTTGCCTCAGTGTTCCTGTCTGTAAAATGGGAATAGTGAGAATAACAACTTCGCAAACCTTTTGTGAAGATTAAGAAAATACATGTAAAACACTCAGAACAGTGCCAAGCCATGGTAAGATACTATAATAAAAGTAACCTGCTGCTTTAAGATCTAATGACCAGAGGTAACATTGAAGCTGATTCCCGGTCTTGGAGCACAGATGTAGGAATTGTCCTCTTCTTGCATATAACCAGTTGAATCTCAGAGATGAAACTCTCTAATTCTTTGGTTTTTATTTTTAAAACAGATCTTTTAAATAATGTACGTGGGAATGTAAATTATATACTAATATCTTACATTTACATACTAACTTTAAATAAAAATTGTTATTCGAAACAAGATTTCAGAACAATAAAACTGAGGCACAAAAATGTGCACCCACTCTGCCGCTTCAGCTGCTTCTCCCTAGGATCTCTGTGATTTTACTCTGTCTTCTTTTCCCTTCAGAAAACCCCAAACTGTGCCCAGCTGCAGACTTCAGGTTCAGACAGCTTTGGTCACTGATAGCTCTGGTATTTTGAAACTTCTAGGGGCCTTGCCAATAAGCTGCGCCGCAGGAATTTCTTCATATCTGCTTTTAAAATGTGTCTGTTCAGTGATTGTTCTCACTGTGAGAAATCTGGAAGAGTTTCTTCTTCCCTTCAAACGCCAAGCCTCTAACAGCTGACACCAACATCTTAGCTAATTTATGATGGCATTCTGGTCGGCCAGATAAGAATGGGGCCGAAGAAACCATCTTTAATTAGGAGGTCAACCTGAAGGCCCTGTTAACACTACTTCTTTCTATGACTGCCCCAATTAGAGCCTCCTCGAATGTTCCTACTGGAGCACTGTCCTTGCCGTCAGGGCAGACGGTTCTAGGCCTGGCTTTGTTCACTTTGGTGCAGGCCAGCTTTTAGTGCGCTTCCTTCTAGTGACCCTCCTGCCACTTCTGCAGTTTGGAAACAATTCTGCTGGCAACTTTAAAACCAACTTTTTCTGTATTTAAATTGAACTGCCTTACACATTTGAACCTTTTAAATATAACTTTAATAAACGAGATAACATTGTTTAAAAGGCAGAAGTTTCCCCTCAAAAGGTGCAGATTTCATTTCAGGGTTCATCTTTTTCTTTTATTTAATAAAGTTTTTCATTGGCTCTTTTCCTATCATGAGACATTCTTCCAACCATATGCATATTCCCCAGAAGATTTCGAGTGATATTAAAATAACTTCATCTAATATCTCCAATAGTTTAATATTTAATGAGCACCTGCTGCATGCCAAGTATAGCATCAGGAGCTATGAGGGATTCAACGAAATGTAAACCTCACAAAATGAAGCTTGAAAATTTGCATTTGCCCAAACTTTTATTAATATGAAATCCTATGTTTCTTGTGCCTTTGTGAATATAATTGAATGACATCAGTGAAATTGTATTATAGTAGTAAGTTAATGATAACCATGTTAATTTATCTGACCCTATACCACAGGAAAGAATGGGAAATAATATATGGAAAACATTATAGAGTGTCAAGATATGGTAGAAGATAAATTAAGACTCTTTGGGATGTTGAAATAAAAAATAAATCTATCTTGCTTTATCCATGTAGATATACGTCTCTTTCTGTCCTCAAGGAAGCTTCTGTAGTCTAATTTTAGAGCTAGGACATGATCACAAATAACTGATGAAAGGCAGTAAGGGAAATCCCTGATTTATGTGAGTCTGTTACATATAAATTACCCTCCGACTGGAGCAACTGCATGCACTCCCATTCTTTCCTTCCTTTTGGACCCTTTGGCATGTTCTCACTGTTCCATGTTGCATAAAGAGTGGGTAACATACAAATAGCAATGGTCTTTGCCCTCTCTTCACCTTTTTCTAATTTTCCATGTTTTCCCAAATGTTGAGAGTAAGAAATGAAGAAAACTGTGTTTTATATTAATGCATTGAAATCATTAGATAATAATCATTTCTTATTGAATATAAATACATACCTGTCTCATGCTTCAATTAAGCCATGTCATTATTGGCAAATAAGCCTGTTTGTTTACCATATGTTCTTTCATTCGGCCCCTTCTCCATTTTCCCTTTCACATTCAGGTCATTGAAAATTGACATTAATTTATATTAATTTCACTGGAATTCTTTCCCATACAGTTCATTGTAGCATTGATATCTTGTACATAGTTTATGATTAATACACATTTGTGTCTCCGTGTGAGCCATCTCATTCCGTCCCTTTCTACACGTGCCTGGGCCCACCTTTCCATGACCCTGGCAGCTCTGTTGCAGATTACCCTTCTTGATAATGTCCCACAGTTTGTCTCCTTACTCTCTACACTTGCCCTTCCCTCTTCCCTCCCATCCTTGCTGCTGCCGGCTCTCCCTCTCGCCACAAACACGTATACCTCATCTCTACCCTCTCCAGTCTATCCTTTACTTTGTCACACAGTATCTTGCTATAAAACAAATTTGAATGGGAAACTCTTCTTTAACATTTCTGAACCACTAAGACAAAATCCAAACAGCCTGGCCTTTCTCAAACTTCCTTCATCACCTGGCCCCATATACCTCCCACCAGCTCACCCCCATCTTGATCTACTCCTAATATGCCCTTCCCTCTACCCACACTCACCTCTCCTTAAGTACTCCCTGAGCACGCCCTGCCCTTCTCCTGGTCTTGGTCTTGGTCATGATCCAACTCAAACATCCCATCTCCAATGACATTGTTTCTGACTTGTCCAGAGTTCCCTGCTCTCTCCTCGTGGCTCTGTTCTTCCACGGTGTTATTGTGTGTTATAACCATCTGGCCATATGTCTGCCACATAGACCAGACTATGAATTACTTGATGGTAAGGCCATGTCTTGTTCATTTTTTGTTTTCTGAGTACCCACTATAGTGTCTGGTACTCAAAACCTTTGCTATGTGAATAAGTAAATGTCAGGGGAATATGTAATGGATTTTAGAAAAAATTCTATTTACATGGTTTAAATAGAAGAAAAACTCTGATTCTTACAAAGTTTAGCTCCATTTATCCAGAAAATTCATTTATATGGTCTGGTGATGATCCATAATGCTGGAGAAAATGAACATTATTATATTTTTCTTATGGTTCAAAATAATCATCATAAAAATGGATAATGATGAGATTCACACAGAGCATACTAAGATAAACACCCACTAATGCTATAACAAATACATTGGTTTTAGTGGGAGAACCCATGAAGAGAAAGATTTTATATACGCCTTTCTTAGAAAGTTAAGGATCCAGTTTATTTGAAGACCCCAGTATCTGGTAGGTTTAAGTTTTTCTGCATGTATCTCCAGAGAAGACGACAGTGAGATTTGAATTTCAGGTGCTGTGCCCTCAGATGTGGATCATATTACACAAATAAATGTGTAACCTCAACCTCATCTTGATATTTGAAAAAAGATGGCATACATAAAAACTGCAGCATTTGTTTTGTTTTTCATTTTTTTCAGCTACTTTTAAAACAAACAACAAATAAAAACTTTTAGGTTCTTAAAAATCAGTTCATTTCTGTATCAGATGTATTCTAAAGTAACATCAACCTCATATTAGACATTGTGCATCAAACACAAGTTTGCCTTGAATCCAGGTGTTTATGCCATACTTACATATAAGTAACACAAAGTGTCTTTGCATCCAAGTTATTAACAACCTACCATTCCAGGGGCATGCATTAAATATTTAAAACTGGGTATCATATTGCAAGTCATCTCTTTATTGTGTTAAGTGGTAGGTATACAAATAATTTATTTTATTAAGTCAAAAATAACATATGAATCTCTTTATAAAAATCATGTACTGTAATTGCCAACATAGTCAAAAACAAAAGTAGAAAATATGTGATTTTTAACAAATATTGGCAATGACTTTTTTAATTTGGATAGTTCATTAATAATATTCAGAAAAGGATTTTGAATAGACTTGTTGATATAGCTTTACATATTTGTTTACTAATGCTATTATAAGTTAATATTATAGGATTAATATTAGTATAATAGTGTTATACTAATGCTATTGTTAATTTGTGTACCCATTTCTCTTAATTAATTTATGGTAGGATAAGATTGAAAATGGATAACATTTTAAAGGATATATCATAAACATACATTTTCAAGTAAATTATTCAAGAGAAATATTTCATCTTCTCTTAGACTCTTAAATAAATAAAATTAAGTGAAGAATAAAGTAATGAAATATTGGCTTTAAGTAAATAAATTGTTAATTTCATTTATAATTATTAAGTTATAAGTTAACAGCTTTATTCAACTAATTTTTATAAAGTGGTTTAATATGCTACATGTTTATTCCTGGCAGGAACTAATTCCAGAGTTCTACTACCTACCAGAGATGTTTGTCAACAGTAATGGATATAATCTTGGAGTCAGAGAAGATGAAGTAGTGGTGAATGATGTTGATCTTCCCCCCTGGGCTAAAAAACCCGAAGACTTTGTTCGGATCAACAGGATGGTAAGAGAGATTTTGCTTTTGCTTGAACAGTCATCAGGAAGATACCATATTCTGTAGTTTGGTTTCATTTTGTTTTTAACTATTACAAATTGCCACTTAACATCAATAAAGACAAGGTTAAAATTTAAGAAAAAAAAAAGAAAGCATTTTACTGTGGTCTTTTGACAGCATTCCTTTTTGTAGAGTGGATTTTCCTTTCATGAGGACTAATAAAGGAATGGTAATTCAGTTATCTTTGCTCCCTTGGGAGAAGGCAATCAGAGGAGCATCTGTTGGCTAATATTACATATTCTAAAGTGCTTAAAATAAATGCCCATTCCTTATTTTGTCTACTGCTAAATCTGTACACTTTTTTCAGTCATAAAAATATTCAAAACAGAAAAAATTATATTTAGAAGGTATTTATATGTAGGAAATTTCAGTTTTGAAACATACCTTATGATGTAATATATTTGACTTCAAGAGAACACATATCTCATAAACATTCTTAGGTACAAAATGTCATTACTTGTGAATCTGTGTGATGAATGTCTGGGTGTTCAAATAAGAAATGTGTAAATAGTATGTTTGCATGTGGGAATTTTACAGATTTTAATATATTTTTACCCTTATTTAAGGAGATTTTAATCTCAATGTGGTGATGGTACATGAAAATGAACCACTTTGTGAAACAACCTCTCTAGTGTACTATTATTCTTGGTCATTTGAGGAAATACATCGATAAAAACCAGTGACTCAGAATATATTCTTAACCCTATTTCACTTACTCCCACTTACTTTTTCCAACTGTCTCATAAATTTGTTTTTTTTGTTGTTTTTATAGTTTATTTATTTGAATCAGAATCGAAGTCCGCATATTGTGATGCAGTTCACATATCCCTTACTCCTTTTTTATAAGAACTTTATTGAGATATAATTTACATAGCATATAATTCACTCATTCAAAATAGAAAAAGCAATAGGTTTTAGTATATTCAGAGTTGTGCAGCCACCACCACAGTAAATTTTAGAGCATTTTTTATCACCTCACAAAAAAACCTCATATCTTTTAGCATCTCCCAGCTTTGCCCCAATTTCCCCATCCCCACCCCCAGCTGGCCCGAGGCAACCACTATTCTATTCACTCTCTATATAGATTGGCCTATTCTGTACACTTCATATAAATAGAATCATACAACATGTGGTTCCGACCCCCTGCCCCCTGGTTTTGTGTAACCTTTTTTTGTACTTCACTGTCAGTCACATGCTCCCTTCTATTTTCTGTCTCTAAGAAATATTTTATTTTTAATATACTTTCTTTTAGAAAGCTGTTGCTGATGTAATAGACCTATATTTAAAAGCACCATCGAGATAACCTATGATGCATTCTCCCCACTTTGAGAGAATATCATGTATTGTACAAATTTTATGTATAATCTCTCTCATTTCTCAGTCTGTTGAATTGGCACTTTATCTTCAGGTATGTGGAGTTATTTCATACCACCTCCTTGAACAATAGATTATTTTTGCAATTTATATTTGCAGTGTGAAGGGTTTATACTTCAGTAGTACATACTTCCAAAAAGCTCTACTTCTTTTTAGAATTGGTAGTGTTCATCATTATAATATACTTATATACTTGAATGTTGGCTATAATATCAGTGTAAAGCTACCAGCTCTACAAATGCAACCCTAGACACCCACTATCTATCAAAATCTCTCAGTTACATCATTCCATTGTGTCTCCAGAGACCAGAACTGTGCCTGGCACATAGTAGTTGGTTATTAAATATTTCCAAGTGAATGAATGAATGAATCATGGATGAGGAGTAATCCCATTGCTGTCAGCACATAGTCTAGTTAAGTCCAAACTAGTCAAACTGAATGAATCCTTCACACAGACAATCAAAGTAGCCAAAAATTGTCCTATCAGTTTTTGTTGCTGGTGCTATTGACCAGAAATTCTCATGTGGTACTAGGTACTTGATTTATTTTTTTAACATTCATAAGGTATCTTGATTTTACAGATAAGAAACGTGAGGCCCAAAATCATTCCATAATTTACCCAGGGCAATCAATGGCAAAAGTAAATTGTAGATCCCAGATTCAAGTATAGGAAAGTTTTTAACTCCCAAGTTATACTCTTCCCAGTACACCAACTGCCTCTGATATTATCTCTTATTTGTGAAATTCCTTGAATTACTGAAACTCTACTTTTAGGTTTATAATTGTCAATTGAGATCTTATTTCTTTTTTTTTTAACATTATAGATATCATTCATGCAGATCATTCATAGATAAAGATTGCATATTCACCAACCTTAACCATGCATTAAAGAGAAATAGAGTAGTTATCTTTATTCTTTGCTAGATATTTCACATTTTTTAATTTGCTGATGTTTAGACAAAATTAAACTGATTGTTTACCAGGAAGTGTGTATGGCAGTTTTTAGACTTCTGAATATGCAGCAATGCAGGCTGAGTGAGCAGGAGGCCACTCCTGTTTCCCAGCCCCAGGATGAGGTCACATTTCCAAGTAGGAGCATGCTAGTTTCAGTGGCATCCCTTCCATGATGTGTATAGATACTTTAGTAAAGGGATTTGCATTCTTAATAAAAGACTAAAAATTTGAGAAGAAAGTTTTAGGATGAGACAAGTTTTCACTATGATATAGTGAAAGGACTTATGTTTTAAAAAATTGGGAAAATGACCTCTCATGTATACTAACTATCCCACCTTGTCTTAAGTACCTAGTAGAGGGCTAAATTAACTAAATTTCACTGTGAAAAGCTTAGGAACATTTGGTTTTAATAATTTTAGAAGCAGTCATCTCTCCAAGTTCAGTTTCTCATTAAAATGATTTAAGCAGAGACTTTTGATATTGGAAAGAAGTCATGAGAGAGATAGTTGGTGTGTGGGAATGTCCTCTTGTTTTTGCAGCAACTACCTTATTGCTAATAGCAAACATCAGAGAGAACAAAAGTAATGAAGTATTTTAACTAATACTCAATTGTAATAAATTTGTTACTTCTCCAAATAGAGGTAGCCTGGACAGAATGCTGTTTGGAAATAGGAACACAGCTAGTCAGTGGTACTTGGTGGCGAGAAGCTCTCTGCTCTGTAAATAAGCCAAAGTCATGGCAAAGACAGGTGGAAGTAAAGGTCTTTGGTGATATCTCTTCCTTCAAGTGCATCTGCACTAATGCTTCCAAATGCAAAAGTAGAAAGCAGTGGACTAAGTGATTGGTCAGATGTCCCCAGATTAGTTCACTGAAAAATAACGTATCTACTATAGAAATTGGTCCCCACAGTCTTTCCTCCTTGGTGCCCACAGCTCACTCTGGTTCTCAGCTGTTCTGGTCTGTCCATTGATTTACTTGATTAAGAGACATGGCAAAACAGGGCTTTAAAGAGAAATTCGCATCCAACAAATGGAAAAGTTGGAAATCTGTAAGCAAAAAGGGAGGGGAGACCTCAGTCCTTACCTCACACCATATTCAAAAATTAACTCCATATGCATAATAGTCCTAAATATAATACCTAAAACTATCAAACTTCTGGAAGAAAACATACAGGAGGAAATCTTTGGGACCTTAGGTTAAGCAAAGATGTTGTAGGTATGACAACAAATGCACAACCCATAAAAGAAAACATTGATGAACTGGATTTTATTGAAACTAACCTTCTTTGAACCACTCTGTTAAGAAAAATAAAAGATAAGCCACAGGCTGGGAAAAAAAAATGTTTTCAAAACACACTTAATAAAGGACTAGGATCTAAAATACGTAAAAAGCATTCAAAATCAATAATAAGGAAACAATAATTAGAATAGTTATTTATTTATTTGTATCTTGAGACAGAGTGTGGCTCTGTCACTGACACTAGAGTACAATAGTGCGATTCTAGCTTACTGTAACCTTCAACTCCTGACCTCAAGCAATCCTCCCACCTCAGCCTCTTAAGCAACTAGGACTGCAGGTGCTTGCCACAACAGCTGGCTAATTTTTTTATGTTTTGTAGAGAGGGGATCTAACTGTTTTGTCCAAGCTGGTCTCTAACTCTTGGCCTCAAGCAATCCTCCCGCCTTGGCCTCTCAAAATGCTGGGATTGCAGGCATGAGCCACTGCATCCAGGCTTATTTTCAATTGACAAATAATAATTTTGTATATTTATGTATAATGTGATGTTTTGATACATGTATACTCATCGGGATAATTAGCATATCCATCACGTAAAATATTTATTTTTTTCTTTGTGGTGAGAACATATAAAATCCTCTCTTTTAGCTATTTTAAAATATATGTATATAATTATTATTTGTTTCAATAGATTTAGGGAATACAAGTGTTTTTTGTTACATGGATGAATTGTATAATACTGAAGTTAGGGCTTTCAGAGTACCCATCACCAAAATAGTGTGCATTGTACCCAATGAGGGATTTTTATCCCTCATACCCCTTTCATCCTCCCCCCTTCTTGGTTTGGTTTTCAATGTCCGTTACACCACTTTATGACCATAGACACCCCTCTTCTAGCTCCCACTTATAAGTGAGAACAAGTAATATTTGTTTTTCCATTATCTTTCCAAGATAATGGTCTCCAGTTCCATCCAAGTTGTTGCAAAAGACATCTCATTCCTTTTTATGGCTGAGGAGTACTGCATGGTATACATACACCACATTTTCTTTATCCACTCATCATACATTATGATTAACTGCAGTCACTTTGCTGTGCCATAGAACACCAGAATTTATTCCTCCTGTCTAACTGTAACTTAGTACCCATTGACCAACATCTCCCCTTCCCTGTCTACCCATCTCCCCCGACCCCGCCCCAGCCTCTGGTAACCACCATTCTACTCTAATTTTATGAGTTCAACTTTTTTAGATCCAGTATTTGTCTCTCTGTGACTATTTTACTTAGCATAATGTCCTCTAAGTTAATCCATGTCACAAATGAGAGAATTTCAGGTTTTTTAAGGCAGAATAGTATTTCATTGTGTGTGTGTATATATGTGTGTGCGGATATCACATTTTTTAAATCCATTCCTTCTTTGATGAACACTTAAGTTGTTTCTGTATCTCGGCTATTGTGAATAATGCTGCAATGAAAATGGGAGTGCAGCTATCCCTTCAGCATACTGATTTCAGTTTCTTTCGGTAAATACTCAGTAGTGGGATTGCTGGATCATATGGTGTTCTATTTTTAGATTTTTTTAAGGAACCTCCAAACTGTTTTCCAAAAAGGCTGTTCTAATTTATAATACCAGCAACAGTGTATAGTGTTCCCTTTTCTTCACATCTTTGCCAACACTTATCTTTCATCCTTTTGGTAATAGCCAGTCTAACAGGTATGAGGCGATATCTCATTGTGGTTTTAACTGGCATTTCTCTGATGATTAGACATGTTGAGCATTTTTTCATATATCTGTTGCCCATTTGTATGTTTTCTTTTGAGAAATGTCTATTCAAGTCCTTTGCCCATTTTTAGTAGAGTTATTTGTTTTCTTGTTATTGAGTAGTTTGAGTTCCTTATATTACAGTTATCTTTCTAAAATTTATTACTGTGTGTTTCTCTACCCTGATATACAAAAGATGGAACTTAATTCTTCTCTTAAAAATTCATTTATATCCCTGACCTGAGTAGAGTGGCTTCTGGTTGGTGGTGCCACCTCACATCAGCTAGGGACAAAACAACCCCTTGTTTATCCCAGCTTGGCTTTTGGCGTGTGCCTATGCCTGGTTCAGGCCTTGAACACATGGAGAAAAAAAGAAAAAAAAGTCAAGTTTATTACCCTGAGTACTCACTATTATTCTATGATGTGATATAATTCTTTATCTTTTTTTTTCCTATTTTCTTCTTCAATGTCAGCACAGTTCCCTTTGGTATCCCTCAGCCATACTGATTAGAATGTGTTGCTTATAATCTCTTCTAGACCACAAAACTAGATAATCCATTTTATCAAAGCATTATGATAAGACTTAAGAATCAGTCAATGAGGCCCTAGAGTAAATGTAAACTTTGTAGCTCTGATTGGAGTAACTTTAGCTTCTACTTCAGGTTTCTTTGGCCATTGATGGATTGATTCCAGATTTGGGAGTTATATGCTGAAAGCTGAAGTGACAAAGCCCTGTCCTTAGTAAGTGCAATGTTAACGTAGGCAGTACCCAATTTATTATGCCTCTTCTTACGTGCAAACAGCTAAATGGCTGTCCTAGGGCCCCCTTCTCCCTACTTTCCTCATTCCAAGACTTACTGCTGACAACTGCTACAAATGAATGGATTCCCTAATCTTAGTCACTTTGCCCCATACCCCAGGGATAGACCTGAGTCATCCCAAAGTGCAGGTTGACCAAAGTAAAATAAAGACAGTGATAGTGCTTATAGCTTATGCCATTTTTTGAGTGTTAATTCCTTGCCAGATTCTTTTAATCCTCAAAAAAGTCATTCTTTGGTCCTCAAAATGTCATCTGATGTTAAGTATTAACATGAAACTCAGCGAGGTAGATTAATTTGCCAGATACCACCTACTTACCCCAACAGGCAATATTCTTCAATATTGTTACCCTTTCCACAGGCTCCAGAGTAGATAAGTGGTGGTGGGAGGAGCTGTGGGAGGGGAGGAAAGGGAAAAGGGAGGGAAACGAGAAACTGGTTCCTTGGGGTGAGCAGAAAAAAAGAAGAGGTGAGTGGGAACTGACCAGAGACCAGTGGTGTGGCCCAGTCCCAGCAGCTCCTGAGACCTGACTTTCTGTGAGCCCCATTTCTACCTCTTTCATCCTCTGGCCTCACCTTGTAAGGCTTATTTTGCAGCCAGGAAAACCTCTACTTAGAGCTGAGGAAGTCCCAGTTCCCTTTGCCCATCTGGTGTGAGAGGAGGGGTGTCCTTCAATTCTACAAATGGAGGAAACGACATTCATTTATATTCTGAGTTTTGGAATCACAGGATTTTAGAGCTGGAATGTACCTTTAGTTGACTGAGGAGGCTGAGATCCAGATAGGCAAAGTGGTTCATGGAAGGTCTGAACCCAAGTGCTCTTTCTAAATGACCTGCCTGGTGTCACAGGTGGACGCTCTGAATGTAATGTCCCCTAGACCCACTTAGAGTCTTTAAAATTTCATCTCTATTTTGAATTACATATGTCTTTATAGATTGCCTTGAGAACCAAACCATATTAGAAGAATACTGTTTCTGCTGCAAGATATGTTCCAATCACCGAATTATAAAGGAATTTTGGAATGTAACCTGTTTCTTATTTATAAATTATCTGCATCTATCTATGCCTGGATGACCTCCAGATACCTCACTGTGACCCAGACTTACAAGTCCTTGCTCACCAATGGCACTCTGGCCTGTCTCACCACATAAGTTCTTTAAAATCCATTTTAAATACCTGATTCCTCACCAAATGAGAATCATATCATTTGGTTTTAGAGAATTAACAGATTCTTCATTGAAAGGAATAGCCTGAAAAATGGTATAACACTGTAAAGACAATTTAACTCTAAAATAGCTTTTTTTCCTCTTACTTTAAAAGAGAATAAAATATATGAATGCAAATTTCAAATGACAAACTTTTTTATTTATAATTGCTCAGAGTACTTCTATTGCATATAAATTAAATACAACAAATAATTTACTCCTGATACTAACATCACTAACATTCAAGAACTGACTTCTCTTTATATGCCTCTTGCCTGTTATATCTTGTCTTTAACATCCAAAGTGCTACTGAGCAGACTGTAACGAAGTCCAAATGATGTGCTCCTTTAAAATAAGCCTCCCTGTGTAGTATCGCTATAGACACATACTCATGAAGCCAGGTGTGTGCCATGCATAGGAACTGTAAGGATTGCGTGTAATTTGGTGAAATCACTGTCCCTTAAAGATTTACTCTGACATATTCAAAAGAATTGTTTAAAACTGACTAATATATGAGAGATACATACTTGTGCATCTCTGGAAATATCAGAAAACATTTTCAGAAATGAATAGTACGTTTTTACTATAAGTAATAAGTTCCAAGTTGTGTTCATGAAGAAATGAAAGAAGGAAGGCACTGTGGTTTCTCTCTATTCTAAACCAAATTCCTGTTACAGGAATTAGTTAATCTGCTAAGATTTGTTAACTAAACCTTATTACTCCATGAAGCAAAAAGCTTTATCCAAAATACTGCATATTTGGGGAAATTAAACTGCCCCAGTCTTTGTTCTCTGCATTACCCGGAAGCGGTGCCAGTTTAAATAGATCGCATGTGGGAAGTGCCTAGCTTGAAAAGTGCTTATTCTTTCTTTGTTCTTCTCCTGGGTTTTCCTTGAAGGAACCCTGTAGAATAGACAGGGAAAGCTACCTGTGTATCAGCAAGATGCTATGTCTTTAGTAGCCATTCTTGGTTGCTTCAGAATTACAGCTAAAGGACAAGCCAAAACTGTTGCCCCTGGAAACAGTCTTAAGCATCAGAGTTCTGCAAAAGACGTTTCATAGAATGTGGCTGCGTGTCTCTGCGGCTGCCTCTCTCAGTGTCTCCTATGCTGCTTTTCTTCAACTTAAAGTTCTCCTTCATATTAATAGCACCCTTTTCATAGTTTCCTTTCCTCCAACTTCTGGTCAGAAGTTTTCCCATCCTACTGGTGGCAAAGAATCATACTCATGCAGAAATAATGTCAGACATCTTTGTTAAAACCAGAAAACATAGCTATGTATCCACACATTTCCATCTTTTGCTGAAAGAATATTTATTGGGTGAGTATTTCTCTAATATACAAAGCTTAGGCACTAATATAAAATATAGAAGTGTTTAAGTTTTCCATGAATTCCATGGATACAACCTTAATTTTTTATATTGTTTTGTAACATTAAAAGTTTCTAACTTTGTGCTGGCTGGGTAGTTCATAAAGGATTTAGTTCCTATGAAATAGGTTTAGAGAAATGTGCTGTAGTATAGTTATAATTTGGACTGGGATTATCTTCATTTATTTGAAGGAGTTCTTTGTAATGAGCCTAAAGTATAAAATGAAAATGTCTTACATCCCAAAGAAATGACATTCACAGTGGTAAAAAGCTTTCCTTTCTTTGTATGGATTAGTATTCTGTATCCATGAGCATTCCCTCCTTTTTCTTTCAAACTGTCATTAAGAAAGTCAAGGCAAAGAAGACAAAATATTATGAAAAAGGGATGATATCATTGATTATTAAGTGCTCAGTTTATTATTGCATGCCAACAATTGAGCAGGTATTTCATGCATTTTTAGCAGGCTTTACATGTCTACAACTTAATTTCCTTTTCTTATTTTTAAAAATGAAACAGTTCTCTGTTGTTGTTTAAGTTATGGACAATAACATAAATAATTGGTTGGAATTGTTTATGTTTTGTAAATATAATGCCAAGAATCGTGTTTCACTGAAGAGCTTGAAATACAAAATTTGGTCTTATTAGAAAATCTGGAAAAGTGACATAGACACTTTTGGTAGACATTTCAATACATTCTAAATGCATCGAGTTTATACATCAAGAATTGGCTTAATTTATCCACACGAAGCAAGGCTGATTACGACTGACTTACTCATGAAACATTAATAAAGCATTGTGCTCAGTTCTAACATGATTATAATCTGACCTCCTGACAAAGGACAGAAATAGAAAGTATCTCTGATAACATTACCCTAATGCTGGGTTCATCAATCATAATCTACCCTTTTTTTAATTTGTTTTAGAAAAAGGCCTTTCATGGATGTGCATTGATAATCTCATCCAGCTCTCAGCCCAGCAGACTCCCGGTGCTGCCGGGCCGCATGCACAGTGCCCGCAGTCTGCAGAGCATGCGCAGTGTGCCGGGGCAGAGGGAGCTGGTTCTGCTCTTACTGTATTACATCCTTTACAAAGTGTTCATATTTTAAAGAAAAAGTCTCTTTTTTGATAAGTAACAATTTGCATTCAGGATATAGTCTACTAAAAAAAACCCTTGCTTTAGAAAGAATTTTAAGCAAATAACATAACATTTTGGGAAATCTATGCAGCAACTCAAAATATTGAGGTAGATGTCTTGTGTTTGAGTGCCTGCTCTAGACCACCTGTTAACCATGACACTTTGGACAAGTAAGGCACCCTTATCTCTTAGAACTTCAGTGTCCTCCTTATTTCTAAAATTGGGGATTGAACTATCTAGTATGTTAGAAGGTGATCAATGGTAGAAAGAAGCAGTGTAAGGGAAGGGGACCAGGAGTGAGGGGAGGGTGGTGAGGATTGCCTCCCTGAGAAGGGGAGATTGAGCCAGACCAGGAGGAGCTGAGGGAGGGAGCCACGTGACTCTCTTGGGGAAAGAGCGTTGCAGGCAGAGGGAACACTGGAGTCAAGCCCTGTTGCAGGGATGTGCTTGGCAAGGAGGCCAGTGTGCTAACGTGGAGTGGGCAAAGGGGCACACAATAGGGAAAGAGGACTGAGCCATAGTGGGGGGCCCATGACACAGTGCCTTGAAAGCCATCGTGAATGCTTTACCTTTTTACAGTGAGTAGATGGAAGGTCATCGCAGTGTTTTGAGCAGAAGAGTAACGTGACCTTACTGATGTCTTGAGAGGATCACTCTGTCTGCTATGTTGGGAATGAATGATTCTACAATGGTAGAATGAGGGGATCTGCTGGGAAGTGTTGTGAGATGATGGTGGCTTGGACTGGGGGGTAGCAGTGAAGGCAGTAAGAAATGATGAATTTCGGGCATATTTCAAAGTTAAAGCCCACAGTCTCCCTCTGCAACATACTGCCCATGACCATCTTCCCTCAGATCTCTCTGGTTTTACAGAGGCAGGTGAACTGTGGGGGCTGAGTGTGCAGAGTGGTGATGGCTACAGCAGCGGAGCTGGGTGGATCCACCACAGTTTAGTGAGTTCTGGTAGGATGAGGGCATGAGTGTTTCATGCTTGTTGTCAACTTGGTGCTTTAGCAGAAATTCTAAGCCGAAGGAAAAACCAGAGGCAACATACTTATCTCGCAGTAGACTGTAATATTTTTTCAGGACGTGGAATGCTAAATTATCAGTGTATCTTCCAAGGCTAGTGTCTGATTTATGGTAGGTGGTCAGTGATTTGGGGCAGGAGAGAGATTAGACTATATTCACCTGGCTTATTTGCATTTCAGTGGGATGTGCTTCTGGAGATCAGAGGTTTTGTCTTGTGTATCACTATGTCTCAGGGACTAGAACACTGCCTGGCACATAATTGGTGCTCCGTGTTGAATGAATGAAAAAATGAATGCATGTTCTCTCTGTCTGACATGCTCTTCTCCCATATGTCCTTAGAATTCATTTCCTCTTTGGGGTCCTTAATCGACACAAACTCAGAGAAGCCTTCTCTGGCCTCTTCCTCTAAATCAGAAATCCTCTCCCCAGCACACATATTCCTTAACTCCCCGCTCTGCTTTTCTCCTTTCCTTTGCACTTGCCACCTACTGACATGCTCTGTATCTCACTAATCATCTTGGTTTTTGTCAGTCTCCTCCCGCTATAAGGTAAACTCTCTGTCAGGGATTTTGGTTGCTTTTGTTCACTATGATCTGGAATACTGTCTGGAACATAGCACATGGTCAGTAAACACTTGTTGAATGAATGAATGAGCTTTTTCCCCATCCCTGCCCTCATTTCCTGACATTCCTTTTATTCCTTCTTCTTGTGACCATCACATCTTTTCCATTGCTTTACTTAATCAAGCTATAAATATTTATTAAACACTTATTATTCAAAAATAGGTTAAGATTTGTGGGAAATGCAAAATAAGAATTAAAGTCCCTATCTTTAAAAGGCTTATACTCTAATGGAGGATGTAGTATTACACTTTCAGAACAACGAAGGCTAATTGGCAATAATTCCATTCCTTTGTATAGCACTTCACAATTTGTCTGTAAATGGATTTCACAAGTAAGTTCATATGCATTATCTTACTATGTTAAGTAATAGGAGTATACTAATGTAAAGTGTTGTAGAGGTTCATAGGAGGAAACGGAGTGAGAGGTGGAGAACTCAGCAAACACTGGACTAGAGTAAGAAGGATGGGTATGACTTCAAAAATAGACAGGAGGATGAAATGCTTTCAAGTCAGGGAGAAAGGAGCAACAAAGGTTCTGAAATCATGCTAGCCGTCATGTGCCCGATGGCTGTGAAATGTCTGCGCTAGGGGAGCCAAGGATATATCTCAGGAAGTCCTGAAAAATAGCGGGAAATGGCAGGATCAAGGTTTGAAAGGCCTAAGTCAGGTAGGGTTTACACTGAATGTGTTATGCCAGGAGGAGCCAGGGCAGGCTTGAAATAGAGAATGGCAATGTGAACACAATGGCCTGAGAAGTCTGTCCCACCGGCCGGGCACAAGGCCAACAGCATTACAGAAAACGGTAGAAGTCTATTGTAGTAAGTAGCCAGTGTAGAGAGCCGTGAGGGCTACGAAATGATCTTCTGTACTATACATCCAGTAAACAATAAAGTATTGGACAAATTTAAGAGCCTCAAATTAAATGTCAGAGACAACTATGTTGTCTCTACTTAAAACAATTGAATAATTGAAGTTGTAATAGCTATAACTTCAGTTTCACCATGAAGAGAAACCAGCATAGGCACTACAGAAGTGGCAATATGATTTTCTGATTATCTACTTGAATATATGCAACTCCCTTTAGAGAATTTTTTAATACCAAAAGTAGATTTTTGAGGTAATAAGAGAAAGGGATGGGAAATATTTTTGCTATGGTCTAGAAAAGAGATAGGAATTCAATATTCTTAAATATAAAAAACCAGGAGGAATATTCTCTCCTCAGAGTTAATTTCAGTAGCCTACTTTCCTTTATCATAAGTTTTAGGGAAGCTTTTTCCCAAACCTCCTAGAGAAATAATTTTCTACCATCTAATACCCATGGGACAAAACAGAAATTAGAATTAGGTAAGTATTATCCATCTAAGAGATATCCTCTCTGGTTTAACTCTCACTCTTTATTTCCTTCCTCCCAGGTCCCCAGGGTACAGTTATGGATTGGGAATTGGTTTATCTAGGCTTAAAGCAATTGCTTCTGCCTTTAGATATGCAAGTAGAGGGTAAAGAAAGCTATTAAGACCATTATAACACTAATAGCTTAGTAATCAAGTATTTCTTTATATTTTTTCCAATGTAAGTATTGTACTAAAATCTTATTTCAAAGTGCAAAATGCTTTTGTCCATGAAAACAGTTCTGAAAATAACAAAATAAGCAGATCTGTATTTAGTAACAGATTGGCACTCTTTATGGTAAAGAGTCTTAGTGTCAGGCTTCAGTTTTAGATAGGTTGTTATACTTTAATTATGTGATAGCTAATGCCCCATTCTTAGATAAGATATGCATTTGATCTTGAACTAGATTTAGCTTTTAAATGTTCTAAAATGAATCTTCTTTTCTTTCTGCACAGTGAATAGCAAAATAGAAAATATAGAAGACTTTTGTTTGTTTAACCTCCTACCTCATTGTTTCTTTGTCATTTAATTTTCTAAACAAAAAAACTAAACAAAATTATTTAACTACAATTAATTATTGACTGAATCATTGTACTGTCTAATACATAGAATAGATTAAGGTAAGTACAGATATAACAAAGATTTTTTAATTTAATCAAAGATTATTATGAACAACTATGAACTAATAAGTTTTAAAACTGAGATGCAGTGGGTGAATATTGAAAACAAATACAGAAATGCCAAAATTGAGACTTATAAGCTTTAAAGAAATTTTAATGGTAAAATCTTCCCATCCCTCCCCAAAAGCCAAGGCCCATATTATTTTACAAATAAATTCTACCAAATTTTCAAGAGACAACAAATTTGTTTTCTTATACAAGTTGTTCTAGAAAACATGGAAAGCTATTCAGCTCATTTTATGAGGCTGGTGGGACCTTGATTCCAAAAGTGGTTAAGAGGAGGAAAAAGGAAAAAGAAATAGGGCCCATTTCATGTGTGACTATAAATATAAAAATTCTAAATAAAAATATTATGATTGTATTAAATGTGTGGTATGAGAGAGAGAGAGAGAGAGAGGAGAGTGTGTGTTTGTGTGTGTGTGTGTGTGTGTGTGTGTGTGTGTTTGTATTGCATCAGAACTAAGTGGGGCTTAACCCTTTAAGATCAGGAAAAAGGCAAGAGTATACCATATCACCACTGCTGCTTTACATAGTTCTTAAAGCCGAGAAAAATACTATAGAAAAAGTAAAGAAGTTATTATATAAGTCTAACCAAGAGTTGCCAGAAACACAATCAACTTCTAGAAATAAGTAGCATTGTTCTACATCATTAATAACCAAGCACAAAATACAATTTTTAAAATGTTACAATTGCATCAAAATTTATGAGGTACCTGGGAATAAACTTAACCAAGAATACCAATAATAAAATTTTTGTGAAGAAAGTTTTAACCTTTAACTCTAATAAAGGACATAGAAAATGATCTTTATAAATAAAGAGACACTTGGGGATCTTGGATGGGAAAACCTAATGTCAGTGTTCCCAGATTTATTTATAAATTGATTGGAATTCCAATCAAATTATTTTGATATATTTATTGTAAAAGTTATAAGGAAGAATAAATATACATGAATAGCCTAGTTAATCCTGAAAGAGAAGAATAAATTCTACCAGGTATTGAGACATATAGGAATTAAAGATAACTAAGATAAATTAAGGTAACAATAGAAATAAGAAGCATAGAAAGCTGGACGTCACATATCTAGATAGATACATGATAGATAGATACCTAGAAGAAAGAGTGAAAGAAAAGAAATAGGAAGGAAGGAGAGAGGGAGGGAAGGACAGACATACAGACAAATGGACCTTGGATTTTTCTAGGTAGATTGTTATATTATCTGTAAATAATGACAGTTTTATATCTTTGTTTCAAATATATATTAACGCAGTAAAGATGACACCACACATCGCAGAGGAAACAAAGTTTTGTTTAATAGATGGTATTGGAAAAACTGACTCACTATATAAACAAAAATAATACTTGACCCTTATCTAAACCATATATGAATGAAAAAGTATATCTAGATGGATTAAAGACCAAACTGTGAAAAGTAAAACCATAAACATAAAGCTAATTGATCAAAATATAAAAAGTCATCTTTGTAACTTCAAAATAAAACCCCAAGAGCATAAACATTTAAAAATGATTTGATTATCTCAAAATTACGAATTTCTACCCAACAAGAAACATGGATAAAGTTAATAGACATAAGACATTTGGGAGAATGCATTTGCACTGTTTTAAACCAGCAAGGAACTATTATCTAAAATATTTAAAGGACTTACAAATCAACACTATAAAGATAGGAGCCTCCATTAAAAACTGATGGACAAAAGGTATGAACAGGAAATTTACAGAAGAGGAAACCCCAAAGCTCAACAAACATATTTTTAAAATGTCAAATTTGATAATCAAGGAATACAAATTAAAACAATGGGATATTGTTTTGTATCTATTACATTGACCAAAATCAGAAACCTGGATAAGGCCAAGAGTTGATGGGGATGGGGACATACAGACACCTGCATGCCATGCTGGAGGGAGTGACAACAGGGCAGTCATTCTGCAGAGCAGCTGGGCCCTGATGACTCAGATTAAGTATGTGCACTCCCAGTGGAGTGACACACCAGTTCTACTCCAGATTGCAAATCCCAAATAAATTCTCACAGAGATCAAAAAATGATGCTTGAAGGGGCTTTCATTACACATAGCCTTGTGTCACAGGGAGTTAGAGGCAACCTAGCACTCCTTACTAGGGGAGAAGCGATGGACTAGCACTAGCCACACACAGTGGCATAGGTAGATCTTAGAAACAATGCGAAGTGAAAAAAGTAAGGAACAAAATGAAATCTGTGACCCTATGCCATTTTATAGATCAAAAATATGTGCACAAAAGAATGAGTGATATTTTATAAGAGCACATACAAACAAAAAGAGAAACATTCAACACATTATAGTCATTGCCTGTGGTAGAGGAAGGAAATGAAAATAGGGGATGTATATAAAAGAGAATAAATACATTTTAAAAACTCAAAGTAGTGAAAAGTCATCATTCCCTCCACCCCTCATGATTACATTAGGTGTTTTATTCAATAATGGTTTTACTCTAACAGAATAATAGTAAATGTCATCTATCCTTCCTTCAGCAGTATCTGTAAGATTTATTTGAAATGGATGCTGCTTAGCTGATCATGTTGGTAAAATCTTCCTTTAAATGTAATATCTGATTCCACAACTGTTGTGAATTCCTGTAACTAGACCTGGGCAATAGCTACTCGATAGTGAACTTCCATGCATTCATTTTTTAAATCCTTTCATTTATTGCAGCAAGCACTGAAAATATTACTGAATAATTAGAATGACTTTTTAAAATTGACTAATTATACTGCATTGACAAAATCATTTATACAAATTGACCAAACTGATATTATAGACATAACTAATATAGAATTTTAACCATCTCCTCTTTTATACCTTTGTCTTATTTCCTGTGTTCTAATCTGAACTGTTATTTCAAGATCAGTGAGATACAGAGTATAGAATTCTGTTTAGTTTTAGTACAGACACTCCGTCCCTTCATAAAATCTCCTTGTTTACATTTCTGAATGAGAAACATCCACACTAATTGGTGTAAATAAAATACTAATGAAAAATTTTGAAAGGAGTAAATCAGGAAAGGGGTTGAGAGGAGCAAATTACTAGTTAAATATGATTTTAGGAAAAATTGAAAAGTATTATTCAGAACATTTTATATATTTAAGAGATGAAATGCAATTTTCAGAGAGCTAATTTAAGAAGTCATTTGTTAATTAAGTGAATTCCAAATGGGTTTCAACACCTTAGAAATCAGGGACATGCAGCCAGAGAATGACTACATTCACGTATTTAGTGACAGCTGTAATTTACAAAAGTGTCTTATGTGGCTATGCGTAGCTGAAATTTAAGAAGCTAGATGTACGGCTTTTTGTTCATGTTGTTGAAATCCTCTTTAAATCAATGAGAAGTTGATGCTAAATGATTTGCAGTCAGTGGGAGGCACAGTGAGCCATGCACATCACTGCTATTCTCACTGGCCTGAACAAGACTACAGAATACCTCTAGGAACCTTCTTAGGAAACAAAAGGGCCTTCTTTTTTTCTGAGTTTTTATGGAAGCTTAGTGTGGTTGTTGATTCTCAATAGTTTACATTTGTTTCCCACTAGCTAGCAAACATCCAGAATTGCCCAGTGATTCCCAAACTGGGTAATAGCTGAGTTAATTCATAGCAGAAGGAAGGCATTCCTTTCTAGTCATCTTAGAGGTAAGCTGGAGGACTTTAGGCAGGAAAATCAATGTATATCAAAGTTTCTTATAAGATCATTTAATTTCAAACTAATGTTTAAAAAGTAGAAATGAATTTGTTATAAAATGTTATTAAAACAGGAATTGCAAATTGTTTTCCTTTTAAATACCAGTGTGTTTTTGTAAGAAATTTATTTAATGTTAAAATTCATAGGGCACATGCAGTGACTCATGACCATAATCCCAGCATTTTGGGAGGCCGAGGTAGGAGGATCACTTGAGGTAAGGAGTTTGAGGTTACAGTGAGCTGTGATTGCACTACTGCACTCCAGCCTGGGCAACAGATCAAGACCCTATCTCTAAAAAAAAAATAATAAAATCCATATTATATACATAATGGAGCCAAGAGAAAGTTTAGCATGTTAGAAAGAGAAATTTTTCATTTAGATCTATGTTTTATTTAAGATAGTATTTTGCCATTTCTAGGAACTGAAGATCTGATACATATAGATCAAACATGAATGTAAAGAACATATTCTCTTTATTTATACAGAATATTTCAGAAAGAGCTTTGCTAAGTTTGGACGGTCTGTCATTTCTTTCTTGACTCATTTCAGGCACTGGAAAGTGAATTTGTTTCTTGCCAACTTCATCAGTGGATCGACCTTATATTTGGATACAAGCAGCGAGGACCAGAAGCAGTCCGTGCTCTGAATGTTTTTCACTACTTGACCTATGAAGGCTCTGTGAACCTGGATAGTATCACTGATCCTGTGCTCAGGGAGGTAGGTGTTAAGTCTCATATTATTCTGAAAATTTCTGTCATCTCTCAAACACAAATTTGACTTGCTATCTCTTTCTGTGTACACTTCCTTTCAACATAACTTTTTACAAAACATAGGTTTCAGGTTCTTGACAAATGTGGAAAAGTGGTTATATGTCAGAAACAAGTAATCAAGTAAAGAGACCAGTATCTTGTTCCTTTTTGAATTGCAGACATTTTCAATGCACTTCCATACCTCTATTTTGTTTTTCTTCAGAATCTTCATTAAAATGTTTAATGCTTGCTTTATGTGTGTTATTAATGATTGAAACCTAGTTGATTATTTGAATATGAATAGTTCACATTAAAATAATCTTCTAGTATGGGTATTCTTAAAAATAAAGCAAAATTGCAACCTTCTTCTAGACAGAATGCTCAAAAAAATAAATCAATGAAATAGATGTTTATACTATTTTATTCCCATATGTTTTCAACCTGAAATGTTTATAGCCGGCAGTTGGGAATTATGTACTATGTACTATGTGTATAGTATTTTTAGTGAAAATATTCATTTATATTATTTAAATCACTTCCACGTTGCACAAAATGATTTCAGATAGGTGGAAAAGTGAAGATGCAACAGCTGTTACATAAGTGTTACTACAAGGAAGCTATATCCAAGTCTTCCATTCTACCAGATAGCTGCCATCTGCTGTATGCAAAACAAGTAATCATTTCTACATTTCCAGGCAGTGGAATGTTTTTTTTAATTTTATTATTTTTAATTTTAGAGGTGGAAAACTTGTAGATTTGAGAAATGGAGCTCTATTAAAAAATTTGTATCCTTAAAGTTATTTCTTATATACCTCTATAAAACTAAAATGACTCCATTTATATGGCTTCAAGCAGAGAAGAGGAAAGGGAAGGGAAGAGCCTCATGGTCATTGATCATTGGACCCTTAGGGCTAAATATTCTGAGAACACATTGCAAGCATGTTATTAGGGGCAACATTGTACCATATTGTATGCAAGAGGAAATAAAATTATTGCCTGAAGCCCAGAGAAAAATATAGAGACAGAATGAATGAATGAGAAGCCAGGTATTATGAAATTGGTTGGTAAAATAAGGGATTTTCTCTACAAACCATTACTCTCGCCCAACTTAGTATCCCCAGTTGTGTATACACCATACTCAGATTGTTTGGTAGGAGACATTTCTGAGCTTGATTATTCTCTTAACTATACACCTTTGCTTAACACATGCCTGTTCTATAAATTCCATATAAACTAAAATTTTCTTTCAGAACCAATACCTTTTAGAATCAGAAAAAAAAATAATTATATTCCAAGATCAACTGCAAATTGTTTTTTGTCTTTTAAATATCATAAACATTTTTGCTCCTGGATGTTTTATTATACATTTTTAATCACATTATAATAAAGTTCTGTTCTTATAAAGAAAGTTGCAGGTTAATCCTGCAAAATAAAAATACATTAAGCATTTTATACAGGATGAAAGTGCAAGGCAGCATTAAAATTGACAGAAAAATTGCCATTTTTTCATATTTAAATGAGGGTAAAAAAGAAATAAATGAAAGAATGAAAAGAAAATGGAATTAGAAATGGGACTTTCTTTATATACAGTGTTTGTTATTTGAATCTTATAAAAATACCTGTTTCTACAAAATATTGCAGCATTGCTTTGGACAGTGAAAAAAAAATCAAAAACAAATGTGTATAGGCCTTATTGGCAAACTGTAAAACTTCCTGATGAAACACTACATGAAAATGTATGATTAAATTTTTGTTGTTGTTGAACAGTAATGGTTCAAGCATATGTTTGCATATAGTATAGATGGCCTGACCAATACATTACAGCTCTTTATTACTCATAGCAATGCCTAGGGTGCCTTAGCTGAAGACTCTGTCTCCTTCCAGCATTCTCATTCTGAACACACAATTGCCAGACACTGAGGTTCCATTAGAGAGACTTCCAGAATCATATAGTGATATTTATGTTCTTTATCCCCAAACCCTTTGCCCACCTCCCAACTCAGCAATTCTAAACCAGTTCTTAGAATACTAGATGTGAGAGGCATATCTGGAATACTACTACCTCCCTTCCCCCAGCCAGCATAGGCCTGAGCACATACCAGCAGAGTTGTTTACCCTGACCCTATGGACCTGTGTGGACTCAAGTTTGCTTAGGAAGATACTTTATCTCCTTGTGACCACTAGGGGGCCATTTAGTGCAGTGTAGACATTAAATCATTTCAAGGAACGCTAGTTAATTTCTCCTCTCTCACTCCCCACCATTACCCCCCTCTAACATATTCCCATTAGTTAATGCCAATTGGCCAATTAGAACCTAACATTCCCACAAAAAAAGTTCTGCACTAACATTTAAGAACTTGAAGAATAGTGCCCTCCAACAGGTGAGAACCCACCTGAATCCTGTGAGCTAGGTAAATGTAGCCAAGTTAATCTCACTTTACTTCAGTTGCTCCATTTATAAAGGCAGAATAAGACATAACATATGTTCCCCGACATAAAAGTACTTGGCATATACTGTCACAAGAAAGAACCTGTAGGTAAGTGAAAGAGGTACAGCATATTCATTATTTGGTGGTCATTTATGCACCCTTACCCGTACGTAAAACCCCTGTGAGTGGACCATCTGGGAGGCACAATACCTTTTTCTTAAAACATCCGTGTTGAGTTCCTGGAGGTCTGCTCTGCTGTACCTTGACTTGAGAGAATTGAAGCCTACCTAAATAGTCAGACATAGGCTTTTGGAAAAAGCAGAGTTTAAAATATTAACCCTTTTATTGAGCTCAGTACATTCCTTTTATTTGATAATGTTTATCTTGGTATTTTTAAAATATGGCGATTGCACATTCCACATAGATAAAACCAAAAGGAAGCTAATTATGGTTATACCAAACTCCAACTAGACTAAGGAAGATGGATTTTTTTAATGCCTAAATGAAACACTGATTTAAAAAGAGAAATATTTAATATGTGAATATCTATATATGCCCCCTTTGTCAAAACAATCTGCCTATAACTTTGAGCTTTGAAGTTAGTGCTAAAATTTGAGAAATGGCTTAAGGTTATTGATTCATTATTCCTTGACAGGTGAAATCATGAAGCAGCACTAACCACAGCAATTATGGCATTAAAATGTCAAGAAATTAGAGGTCAGAATAACAGATAATTTTCTTCTCTATGTCAGATTAAAAATTGACATTCTTTGACAGTTTAGGAACTCTGGCTGAGAAAATTATGACAACTTCACTTATTTTATACTTGTAAAGCAGTAATTGATAATAAACTTTATCATGACAGCCTCTGGGAAGAAACATGACAGTACAGTTCTGGTACAAAGCTCTTCTTAATATGTAAACACTAGATCTGTTGGATAGTAGATATTATTTGAATTGTCTTAAGTCTTGGCTTACATCATAATCTTCTAGGCACTTTTTTTCATAGATAAGCTCAACTATTTGAGCAGTGTTTCTTAAGCATGATAATGAATATCCTTTCTTATCCATTTTTATATATTAAAAAATTATGTGATTTGCTTTATATTTCTATTTACTAAATCATGGGCAAGAAACTCCATATCCATATATCTGCTTAGGGACTAGAGTATTCTGGTTGGTAATCATCTAGTCCCGTGGTTTTCAAATGCCTTGGTGCTCAAATGTGGTCCCAAGCCCAATAGTATCAGCATCACCTGGAAACTTGTTAGAATTTCAGACTCTCAGGCGTCCCTGACCTACTAAAGCAGAATGTGCATTTAATGAGATCCCCAGGTGACCTGTTTGAGACATTCAAGTTTAAGAAGCACTGCTCTACTAAAGGTATGTTAGAATCATCTGGAAAGCTTTTTTGCCTATAAAAATAGAATGGCATAATGAAACCCCATGTACTTATCACCAATTTCAAAAATTTTAACCCTAGGAATCTACATATGGCAGAATGAACAAAAAGAAAAAGAAAAACATTTTAACCCATTTCAACTACATGCTGACCCCCACCTCTGTACTCTTTCTAAATACACATGCCACACCCTTCTAACTCCCCATGCACTGAATCCTCCCACCCCGTAGGCATCTCAGAATATCCAGGATGGGCTTCAAGCAGGTTTATTTTGGGGAAAAAAATGATTTCAGGAATTTCATATATATTCTCATATAAAAACCATTAATCTTGCCTAACTCTCTTATTAAATAAGAATATAAATTCCACTCTTATTAAATGAAATATTCTTTTCAAGGATATCCAGCTATATTATATAAGAGTTCTTAAGTTAGATTATCTTTAGTCCCATTACTCTCTAGGAATTCAAAGATAACAGAATATGTATGAAAACTGATTCATTTTAGGGATAATATTCTTCTTACTTCCAAAATGATTCTTAAAATTTTAGGGGAAGCCTAATGTGTATTTCCATTTCACTAATTCAGACTGTAAGGGGTTTTTTTGTGTGTGTTTTATTTATGCTTTTGAAAGGTAAAACTTTTCAACTCAGTAAAACTTTCAGCAATTATAGGGGGAAAATTAAGATGATTTTAAGAAAACTTTTTCAGCCATTTTGTTGATCGTTTGATCTAAATACTTCTCAGAAAAACTTATCAGTCTTTGAGGGTTCCAAAGGCACTATGGGATTATGTCATAGTTAGCAATTGGTTAGTAGAGATTATTAAATAAATGAATGCTACATAAAATTTTTTACTGTACTTTTATAATGAATGAAAAATACTTCATTCTAAACTGTTTTAAGAAATTATCACATTACAGACATAATTATTCAACCCTGTCTGCCCCAGAGTATGATTATATGGTATACAGGAGGCAATAAAAGTGATAGAAAGACAGGAATCAGGTTATAAATTGTATCACAGCCCCACCATTAGTATTTGAGTGACATTAAGTCAGTCACTTAACTTTTATGTACCTATGTTTTCTCCCTTAAAAAATGATGACAAAAATGATACCTAATTCCTAAGAGAAAAGAGATGTAAAAATACTTTGTAGAGTACTACACAGACATTGATCACTACCTAAAGGCATAGTTAAATAAAGTGTCTTATAAGGACTTTTGTTTTAATAACTTATTTCTGTATATATGATACCAAATCATCAATTTAATCAAAAACATCTGTTAGCAACAGATAAAATCAGTTGATTTATTTTTATTATTATTTAGTTAAAAGAAATAATGGTGTTTTTAAAATTTCTTTTCAGCTCTACCTCCAAAATTTTATAAAGGCAGCCTAATTGCAGCCTACTTGTTGCCAATAACAGTCTTTCTTTGCTCCTGATATAAATTAGTATTAGCATCTCTACCTTTTATTATTGTTTATATTTAAAATTTTTTTTATTTTAGTGGTATTAGTTTTACATTCATATTATCAAATGAATTAGCATAACTATGGTACTAGCATCAAAGTTTTACCTGTTCAGCAAGAGAAAAAAATGGAGTGGATATTTCAACAGAAGCTGTAAGCTCACACCAGACAAGTCATTGACAAGATACTAAGTTCTGAGCTTGTCATAATACTTGTCATCATACCTATGGTTGACAAAGCCAAACTGAAAAGTGATTTAAATGACTTCCTTATGACAGTGAGAGGTATGCACACAAGCCTGTCTTAAAAGGCTGTTCTGCTGGCAGCTATTAGAACACATGGACCATACAATTTTTACTTATACACATTTTTCTATGCTGGAAATATTAAAATATTAAATAGATTTAAATACTACCAGCCATAATAAAAAGGTGGTATTTTAGTCTACTTTTCTGTAACTAATATTTCTTGGTCTTCTTAGATTATATTTTGTTCTTTTATGTTTTCCTTTGATCTGACAGGGATAACAAAGCATCCCTTTGGATCTGAGATGGTAAAAATATGCCCACAGGAAGTAGATTAGTTCGCTTCCGTTTTCACTTTATTTCCTTGCTGAAATATTCCTCGCTACTACAGAGAACTGACATGATAGAACTGTCAAGAACCACCAAGACAGATGTGTCTTTAACCAAAACAGCTGCAATGCTGGCTTTTGAGAGATGAACTCATAAAACACTTTTAACTCATTAACACACTTTTCATCCTGATAATGTGAAGTTATTCGTAGTGACGATGTTGATATCCTTTGCCATCATTGCTTATTATTTCTATGAATTTGTTATCCCTTGGCTTTTCCTTCCCCTATTTCTCACTCTTTGATATGACAGGGGTATCAACACCACCCCCTGCATCTGCCTGAACAAGTTGTAGCGCAAGGTTGTCCATTCACAAGTGCCACGGAACCTAATTGTCTTCACCTGGGGATGTCCAGGGCTCTTCTCTTGGGCCATTATTCTGAGAAGTGACTGGAACAAATGATCAAAAAAAAATGGCTAAGAAAGATATATTTTAACCATTTTAATTTTCCCCTTAAAATTACTAGAAGTTTTACTGAGCTGAAAATTTTAACACATTTAAAAGCCAAATAAAAACAGAAAGAAAACGCCCACATTTTAATTATTGGACTGGAAATACATTAGTTGTTCTTTAAAGTTAAAAGATCATTTTGGAAGCAAGAAGAATGTTATGATTCCTAAAACTAATAAGGATATAGGTTCAATTGTATGCGTTATGTGTTTCCCATCTGCAGCATTGAGGCTTGCATTGCAAAGGTCTTATGAATAAAGTTGCAATATAGAAATTAGTATCAAGGAAATTAATGACACACATTTAATTTTGATTAGTGAATAAATCTTTAATTTAGGTTTATCTTTTCTCTTCGTAATTACTGCAGTCCTTTGCTCGTCCCTGGTCATCAATCGTCCACTAGAAAAGCATAAATAATGCAGCTAGTCAGAGTCAGATGTATGTCATTTATGTGAGATGTGCCTTTTTTCTCCTCTTTGTGTTATTTTTATTGTGTGGTGTTGAGAAGCGCTAATTATTGATTTTCAGAAATTAACAGCAAATGCTTTCACAAGCATCTAAAGTCATATTTCACTCAAGGGAAGAAGGGTGAAAATTGCAGCCTGCTGTTCGTACTAGAAATCGCTGGAAGGGATTTCCCTATCTTTTATTAACATAGGTTTCAGTTCTATTACACAGTTGTTACCTCAGCATAAATTAACAATTATTCAAAACATATTGCATGCTTCAATTTGTTGAAGTAGATATTAATCAATCTAAGTACCTAAGCATTTCAGTTAGATGTTTAGGACTCATTTTTAAAGGTTTTAAACATATTGGTAATGAGCCTGTTTAAAGCCATATGATGTCTTAATATTGTAAATCTAAATGATTGTTTCCCATTTACATCAAAATCAAAGAACATTTTGTTCTGCTGAATACATGCAATAATATTTTAAATCTGAATTTAGTTTACTAAAAGTATATGATTCCATTTTGGAATATTTATTCCAGAACCTGGTAAACCTTTGTCTCACATACCAAGCAAATCTATTTGAACTTTTATTATTTTTATTTTTTCCATGATCGTACACTCCCACGTGAACTTACAAAGGTCACCACCTGTACTGCTGCATCTCTCTCATTCCTCTTCCTACACCACCACCTCCCCCTCAACTTCTTTTCCTCCTTCTCTTCTGCCTCCTGAATCAGCCGGCATAGAGTTTACTTCATGTAAACTTATTCAGTCAGGGAGGATTTGACAGGGATGTTGTACTGATTCTTTCTTCTCATACAAGCTTAAACTTTTCTGGGTTGAATTCTCTACTTATATACTATATAATGATCAACCCCACAGTGAGCAAAGAATCCTTAAGAAATCATCAGCTAAAACATTTGCTTCCAGGTAGATCAATCTCTAAATTATTCAGAAAAGAGTATTTCAGTTTTCTTCTTGAGTATGAACAAATATAGACTGCAGAGAGACTCCACAACCTCTCCTAAGCAGCTTTTAGTAGTTTTTATCTCTAAAATATTCCAAATCCTCAGTGAAAATGCCTCTTGCTTGGATATAATCTTACTTTGGTCACTTCTACCCAGACATGGAACAAAAGGGTAAACAGCATTTCTCTCATTGGCTATACCTGAATACCAATCCTATTTGTATCAGCCAGGATCTCCACACATTACCCTCTCAGAGGGATAGTGGAGACTCCAAAGAAGATACACAAATGACCAAGAAGCATATGAAAAGATGCTCAGTGTCACTAATTATCAGGGAAATACAAATCAAAGCCACAATGAGATAACACCTCACACCCATTAGGTTGGCTACTATCCAAAAAAAAAAAAAACCCTAGAAAATAACAAGTAGAGAGGATGCAGAGAAATTGGAACCTTTGTGTGCTGTTGGTGGGGAAGCGAAATGGCATAGCTGGTCCAGCTGCTGTGGAAAACAGTATGGCAGTCCCTCAAAAAATTAAAAATAGAATTACCATGTGACCCAGCAATTCCACTTCTGTGTACGTATCCGAAAAAACTGAAAGAAAGAAGAGTTTCAGAGAGTTATTTGTATGCCCATCTTGATAGAAGTGTTTTTCCCAATAGCCAAAAAGCAGAAGCAACCCAGGTGTCCATCTGTGAATGGATAAACAAAACGTAGTGTATACGTACAATGCAGTATTAGCTTTAAAAAGGAAGGAAATTCTGACACATGCTACAATATGGATGAACCTTGAGGACATTATACTATGGGAAATCAGCCAGCCACAAAAAGACAAGTACTGTATGATTCCACTTATATGAGGTTTCTTGACTAGTCAAATTCATAGAGACAGTCTCCTATCCTGGGTGGGGAGGTGGAGAACGTGGGCGTGCAGGTCTGTGGAGGCGCGTCCTCCAGAGCCAGGGAAGGCACCCAGCTCACCCACCTGCTCCCCCTGGGTTGTTCCCTTCTCTCGGCTAAACAAACCTATTTAGAGCGTCCAGGGTGGGTCAGTCACAACCAGCTACATTAAGATGCTTGCACTCTTTCTACCTGAGTTGACTTAAACTTATTTTAAGTAGAAAAATTGAGTGAGCGTGTCACTGATGGCACTGACCTGATTTGAAGAGAAAATATTCTGGATGAAGCATTTTCTGTCCAGAGGAAATGGTGCTTATTTTTTCACTTTCATTTGTTAAGTCAATTATGTAATGTCACCATTATAATTTATCGTGCCAAGGAAAGAAATAGGAATCAGCAGGAGGGTAGGTCTCTTTTTCATTAGGGGCCAAGAACTGAGGCAGGTAACTGAACAAATCAGAATTCCCCCCTTCAAATCTTATCTAACACAATCTACTAAGTAAAGCAAATGTGATCCTTTTTTATGTGAATTACCAAATATTTGCTTAAATATTCTAATAATTTTGCTGGGATAGATTTAGCCTTAATGCACTTGATTGTTAAAACAAAAGGAAACATATTTGTTCTTCTGTTGTGTGGTTTCTATTAAAAACCTATGCAGTTGAATACAAAATAGCATTTTAATTTTTTATATAGCTTAATGTGTATAAAGCAAGAAATAACAAAGTACAGATATTATTTGCTTGATTTATTTTGCTTCTTTTTTTCCAGCATTAAAAAGTAATGCTTTATATGATCTTGTTTTATTACAACAATAAACCAGAAGCAAAAACTTATCAGTTAAAATACAGTCTTCCATTAAGTAACCTTTCCTTTTATCATTTCAGACTTCTCAAAATTCCATTGTTTTTTGTTTATTTTTTTCTATTTGGTATTGGTAAAATTGCAGGTGGGACATAAAGATGATATCAATCACATATCTATTTTTTATTGTGTGTCACATTTGATTAAAAAAAGAATTTGTTAAGCATTATAATAAAAGCATTGTAAGTAACAACTGTACAGTGAAATAAACACAATACTAAGGAAACTTTTTGAAAATTGTTTTTGCATTCTCAAGCAACCATTTTTACTACTTTTTTCTTGAATTTTCTGAAAATTGTTAGTGAATTGACTGGTCTTTGAACATGGTCCAATATTTTGCATTGTGAGGAGCATAACCTGTTGTACTTCATAAAATGCTGGTTTTTCTGGAAAACAATTTAAAAGCTTACACAGCCAAAAGGAACGGATGAAACAGGTCATTTGAGAGCCTACGTGATTAGCTCCCTCAAACTGTCTCTCCTGGCATTTCAAGTGAAAGATTAAACTACATTTACCACCTGCTCCCCCAAAAAAAGGCCTAACAGTTGTAAAGATTCTATGAGAGAAAAATGTATCTGGGTTAAATTTACCAGCATTGTGGAAAAGACAAGAATAACCAAGGTTTTTATCTACTGCATACCAGAGAAGGTCTCACTTCTGAATTGTGGCTTACCCATGGCCACATTTACTTTTACCTTGGCTGTGAAGTCTTTCATATTAATAGGCTTATGTATGACACACCTATACACACAGCATATTTATTTATTTCCTCTTCTGAGGATTTAATTCCAGGTATGTATCTTTGTACCAAGGAGGTAGAACTTTCTTGGAAGGGAAGCCAAGAATGAAAGAAAACAATTAAGCAAGAGGTGCAGAGGTCAAAGGACTAAGGTTTATGTCACACCAGGGCTTGCACGTTTAAAAAGATGTGCTACGTGAATGAATTCCAAAAGGCACTCCTTCCTCTGGGAATTGAGGTAGATTCTACCCCTTCCATGACCCCCAGCTGGGCACCTTTGTTCAGGCTTGGACAACACATCCATACACAGTGGCCCTGACCCATGAGGAAGATGAAAGACTAGAGAGAGCTTGTTGAGTAGAAGTAAGAAGAGAGAGGACTTTGATGAAGATATGGATAATTTTGTAGCTTATAGGTGGGTGTTGGAGAATTTTACAAAGGAGAGCCTAACAACACTAAGGAATGGGGTAATCAGGAAGTAGGGAGGGGGCAAAAGGGAAAGTGTCCCTAATAGAAACTTTTATAATGGGAGCTTCACGTTACAGATAAGCAGGTAAAACCGAGTGATGTGTCATATACGTGGATGAAATCTGAAAATTATGTACACTGTTCCAACTTACTTATTTTGTCCACTTATGCACAACTCAGTTCACATTTCCCTTTACTTCTCTGCCTACACCTACAGAATTCCATATTTTAGAACTTCCTCAAGGTGTTAAGCCTACTTTCTTCATAGGTCTTAGCTGGGGAGAAATGTAAATGCTAAGCACACGATAACTGCTCAATAAATATTCAACAAAATAATTTTTATAACAAGTAAGAACCTGCATAACAATTAAAATTTAAAACTCTTAAGAAACTAATTTTCATTCCTATCTGGATAATTCCTGGTATCAAAATAACATATTATTTAAATAATTTTTTAATGAAACACAGTTGACTTTGGATATGTAGGAGTTTCTGCATATTAATACCCTAAAAGACCACACAGTCTAAATCATTACTTTAGAGGCTGAGCGTGGTGACTCATGCCTAAAATCCCAGCATTTTGGGAGGCTGAAGCAGGAGGATCACTTGAGGCCAGGAGTTCAAGACCAGCCGAGGCAACATAGCAAGGCCCTGTCTCTATAAAAAATAAGAAAAATAAGCCAGGCATGGTGGAGCACATCTGTAGTGCCAGCTACGTGGGAGACTGAGGCAGGAGGATAGCTTGAGCGTGGGAGATTGAGGACATAGTAAGCTGTGATCATGTCACCGCACTCTAGGTGAGTGACAGAGCAAGACCCTATCTCTGAAAACAAAAATTATTACTTTATTTATAGCTTTGACCATTACATTCTGAGTTTACAAATATTTACAGAAAATAAATTTGACAGAAATACTAAACATATTCCTACCCTATGACTCAGCAAATCCATGTCTAGATATACAGCCAACAAAAGTACACAAGAATTTTCTAAGCAACTTTCTATATGAATAAAGATACAACCTGAAACTATTAACAACCCAAATATCCATCAACAGAAGTGATAAATTGTGGTATATTAATACAATGGAATACTACACAGCAATAAAAAAGAAAGAACTGACAAATACAAGAAGGATGAATCTTGCAGATGTTATGTTGATGAAAACAAAGCAGACAGCAGATGTGTACTGTATGATTCCATTTATCAGAAATTCAAGATCAGAAAAAATAATCAGTGGTGATAAACATCAAAATAGTGATTTATTTGACAGGGTATAGGGAGTGGGAATAATTGGCTGGGGAGGGACAGGAGGTTACCTGTATGTATGTATACTCATGTGACCACTACCCAGACCAAGATATGGAACCTTCCAATTCCATTCCAAAGTCCTGTCTTGATCTGGGTGTGGTTATAAGAGGAGAAAAAAACATACACACACACACATTCATCAAGCTATGTGCTTAAGATTAATGTACTTTATGCATTTTATCTTTCCTTAAAAAAATAAGAAATTGAATAAATAAATATAAATGGATGTACATAAGAAGCTTAAGTCTGAGATACCAAATTCAGCAGTTATAAAGGGCTAAAAAAGAATGTTATTTAAGTATAAGCCAATCCATATTTTCATGTTATCCCACCAAAGGTTTGGCCACCAGTGGATACATCGTCTTTCATATTTGTAAAACATCAAAGGTTTTGTCAGTCACATTTGTTTTGAAAAATTCAGGGTTGTAAGCCTATCACCCATGCTAGCTTTGTATGAAATATGTAAGACTCATAATACTGCTGGGGTTTTTTGGGTTTTTTTGAGTCAGAGTCTTGCTCTGTTGCCCAGGCTAGAGTGTCGTGGCATCAGCCTAGCTCACAGCAACCTCTAATTACTGGGCTCAAGCGATCCTACTGCCTCAGCTTCGCAAGTAGCCTGGGACTACAGGCATGCACCACCATGCCCGGGTAATTTTTTCTATATATTTTTAGTTGGCCAATTAATTTCTTTCTATTAGTAGAGACGGGGTCTCGTTCTTGCTCAGGCTGATTTCAAACTCCTGACCTTGAGTGATCCTCCTGCCTCTGCCTTCCAGAATGCTAGGATTACAGGTGTGAGCCACCGCGCCCAGCCACGGCTGTTTATTATATGTAAAAAGTTACTATAATTTGTTGATTCTAAGATAACACTTCATTTTCATATCTCAACATTCCAAATCACAATTGTCTAACAATTAATCAATGATATTCTCATAGTTTAATTGGCAGCATTTTTTACTTCTTAAGAGTATATAAAATAATGATGCTTCTAATAATGAATGGGCAACATCTTAGATTCCATGAAGTAAGTTAGATTGACAGACTTGTTTTCAAAGTTGTAGTCTTTTATTGGGTCACATAAGTGGTGGACATTGCAAAAGGGCAGCTGAGCAGGGACGCTGATATGTTATTGTCAGATCTGCTAATTTTTTGAGAGAAGCCAAAAAATCTAATTTATTATATAAAATTTCCTGACCTGTAAATGTTGGCTCAAATAGAAACCATGTTTGTAAGCGAATCTAGCCTGTGGGATGCCAGTGTGTGGCCTCTGGCTGCATGTAAGCTCTTTGGGGGTGGGAATCTTTAACTGTTGTGTTTGATGTGTATCATAAATATCTAGAATGGGATTTGGTATGTAGTAGGTATTCAATAAATATGTGTTTTATGAATGAATAAAGCTAACTTTAAATCTCTCTGACCCATGTAGAACAGCATTTAGAGAAATAAAAACATGTGCAATTTTTTATATGCCATGTCTGATAATATAGAAACAATCAATCATAGTTAGCTCTAAGTAGGGTTTTGTTGATCTGATATATTTGGAAATTATTGAGGGAAAATTTCTATATGGTAGAAAATCCTTGCATGCTGTTGACTAACTAATTCCTACTTCATCTTCAGACTTCAGCTCTTGTCTTTATCTGGAAGTCCCTTTCCCAAGATTCCTACTTCCCTTCCCCTCCGTCACTTTTCTGGGTCAATGGCAGTCTGGGTTTGCCTCCATTGTAGGCCTTCTCCCTACCACGTGCACCAGTGTCCTCATCTTCTGTATTTTGGGGACTGCGAACTTCCTAAGGGCAGTCTGCTGTCTGACTTTGTATCCCTTGGCACAGAGCAAGCATTCAACAAATGTTTATTAATTGCTTTTGTGGTATTGAATTATAAAAGTAAAGTTTTCTCCAGTATGGTGCTTTTCTTTTTCTAGACTAGCTTTCAGTTTTGTACCAATGCCCCACCATTGCCCCTGCAAATACGTTTGAAGTCTCAGTTAGGACTGCGTCACAGTCCTGACCTGCAGAGATTCAAGGTCTGAGCAAACAGACATCTATGAATAATTGTGTGTTAAATTCCATAATAAAAGGGGAAAATGTGCTGTGAGAATATTCAGGGCATTCATTACGATTTAGGGAGTCTGGGAAGGGAAGAACTTAGATCCCTGCCCAAGGTTAGCATTAAGGGAGGATTTTCTCCTACACAGGGAGTAGCTCTCAGAACAACCGCTTCATTGTGATGATTCACGGGTTCATAACAGGCTCCACGTAATACCGGGCAGCACTCCCGTGCACGGTTCCTACGGGCTTGGCAAGGAAGTCACTGAGGACTCCCTAGAAGTGGAGGAGGACAGAAAATATTGTGTGGGAAGCAGGTAAAGAAAGATAGTGAGTGCTTGCTTCCCATTCAAACGTTTTGGTAATGGCAAGAAATAGAACGTAGAGGAGACAGCTTGCTTTTTCAAGATGGGAAAGACCTGTACATTTTTAAATCAGAGGGTAAGCAATTACTGGAAGGCAGGATTACAAGGTAGCTGAAGGATAAATATTGGCATAAGATCCTTTGGGTCATGAAGTCATGTGAAGTAGATCACAAGGAAAAGGAATTTAGTTTAGTCTCAAAATAAATAAATGTTAAACAGGGAATAGACTGTCTTAATGAAAGGGTGATATTAATTGCAACTTAATCTCTATGCTGCTACCACTTGGGAACCATTTTAAATGCATATGCATGTACACTCTGCCTCAGCCCAAAAACCATCGGAGGCAGGACCCACTGAAGAGAACTGTGCAGAAGATTTCTTGAAATTATATCACTTTCTTCACATTTTCTAGTATAATTTTAATACTTCCCTTTCCAGAAACAAAATTAGAATCAAGCAAAGCATGTTTGCTGATTCATTCCTTAAATAAACATTTAAAGGCTACCCACTAAGTGCAAGGCCCTGATCTAGAGATGAAAATGTGTTTCATTTTACCCCCAGATCTTCATTCCTACTTAAGTCTGTTTTCTGGAGGAATAAAACCACAGGCAATAGTATCTATTGTTAGACAGACTTTAGCTGGTCCTGATACATAAAGCTCAGTATTGAACATTTGCTATCCAAGGCAGCTTTAACAATAAAATTACCACCTTTTCCCCCAAATAATTCTCGAGAGTTTATTGTTAATAATGTGAACTTAACCAGAAATGTTCTCTTCCCCCTTTTGTAATCACAAATCTTGCGCTGGGGAGACAAAGTATGATGATATCTATGTGAATACAATTTAGGTAAATGGTCACACTTTGCATATGAGTGGACACCAAGCAAATAAATGTATACATTAAAATCGGACAGCACTTAAAGAGATTTAATAATTCATTCCATTGCCTCTGCAAATAAAAGAACCAAACCCCATTTATGCGATTGCTGAAATATGGCAGATAATGACGCATTCATGTTTAATATTGCTAATAAATTTGAAAGTTCACATTTTTATTGATAAACATTTTCTTGAAATGCAGTCTAGGAGGACAGATTGTTAAATTTAAGTACTTTATAAATGAGAATTGTAGATAGCGATGTGATTAGTGGCAGTGCTATGTCAAGAGCCATCTACCAACTTACCTGCACTCCTCCAAGCACTCAGCGATGACTTTCATATTTCACTTTTATGTGCAACCAAATTGCACACAATTTTAGGGAAAAAAATTAGCATAGTAACAGAGTAATGATCATAGTAAATATTGTGCTTCTCTTTGTTGACTTAAATTACATACTTGCAATATTTCAGAAAAATATTTCTGTTAGTCCAGCTTTATATATTAAAACATTTTGCCTATAGATTTATATATAGAAGAAATACATAAGTCTCTTATAAAATTATCTCTTTGACACACACAAAAGTATATTGTACAGTCCATTTTTAGGGCTAAAATTATTTTTATTCATTGGAAACTATAAAATCTCATTAATATCTTCATATGCATAAGCTTTAATGAAATATTGTATAGCTCAGGATACCCAAAGAATTCTTTCCTTTTTGGGTGAATTCTTCCTAAAATTTCAGGAAAAAAAATTGAAAGAAGTGAATTTATACTTTATAACTAATATTCCAGAATTCATCTTAAAAATAGCATAGACAGCTAAAATATATTTTTATAATAAAAGTTTTACCATATTTAATTATTCTACAAAAGTCTCAATGTTCTTTCTACTGATTGTCCTCTGAATTGATTGGAACATATGCTTTTCAGAATTTTATTTTGTATCGTGGTGGACTTTATGTCTCATTCTTTTTTCCCATTAAGATTCCAGAAGCTTATTTCATTAGAGATCCCTATACGTTCCTTCTTACAAAGGATTTTATTAAGGTATATGTGTTACATTTAGTATTGAAAGTGTTCTTCGGTCTTTAGCTGCATGCATGTATTCACAGGTTAGCATTTCCACATTTAACCCCAGCTTCTGGAAATAAGAATAGTGACTTGGTTAACTGAAGCATGTTTGGAAGGAGAAGCAAAGCTTGTCTACAAAATACTAACACTTGGATGAATCTGCACCCTGAGAAAAGAGCACCCGGTGAATTTTCTGGACTTTTTTTCATGGCTGACTTGGGATACACTTGCATTGTCAAAGAGTGTGTTGGCCTCTCTCTTTGATGCATATTGATTGTGACAATCACCCTCCTTCCCCTGCAGGCCATGGAGGCACAGATACAGAACTTTGGACAGACGCCATCTCAGTTGCTTATTGAGCCACATCCGCCTCGGAGTTCTGCCATGCACCTGGTAAGACATAGCAGCGTGTTGAGATTTTTTTTTCTTCCCTTTTTACCTGGGTAGAGAGCAAACAAAATAGTGATTTTTGCAGCATATTTTTAAAGGCTTCTCCATTCATTGGTTAACTCTTTAGCCTAAGTACATACTGATACCCCAAAGAAAAACAGAGAAGCGAGTATAATTCTCACCTTTAAGTCCTGATTAAACTAGCCCAATTTTCGATTCATGAAAATAATTATCTTTTCTAAGTATACCTCTACAGAAGCTCATTCATGCATATACAGGCATAGAGATACATGCTGGCACCAAAATTAGATTTGATTTGTAAATTACAGGGACAAATATAAACACAATACAATATTGCCAAATTTTGGGGCAAGGTGGGGTGGGGAGTAGTTCATTTTAAAAAAAGGAAAGAAATATAAAGGTAATTTGTGGTTACTGCAGAGAGGATGTTGAGCAGTGTTTGCCCCAGAGCCAGACTTGGGCCAAACACCATCTCTGCACTAACTAGTAAATGATTTGGGCAAGCTCTTTAACCTCTCTGTGTTTGTGTCTCAGCATCTGTAACTTAGGGGTAAAAATAGTACCTACCACTGAGAATACAATGACTCAATACTATATATCACTTAGACCAGCACCTGTCCTATCCTAAGTTCTTAATAAATGTTAGCTGACATCATCTTCATTAGCTACTTGTGTCATACCTTTCATTCCCACTTTGCAATGAGAAAGTTATATTCTTCTCATTTTAATCTGAATTTTAAAAGCCCATTTTCTTAACAAAACAGCCCCTTTTCAGTTTATTGGCAAGTTGTAAACATTTTCCTCTTTATCTAATTTGAAGAAAGTAAAAAAGTTTTCTGAGAAACTTCCTTAGGATTTATTTGTAAAACTTGGCTTTTTCACCAATTTTTTACTTAAGTAAAAAATGTTTGAAGGTTACAAAATGAATTACAGTCCATCAGGTTTTCTAGGTGTTTATCAAGACAATAAGGGTACTAATGCTGGAATGCACAATTCTGGAATATGCTCCATAATTTACGTGTGAACAAATCTGTTAGCTGTTATTTTGTGATGGAAGCAATGTTCACACCTTTCATTTATTCTCTCAGTTACTTAACAGATTTTTACGGAGCCCCTTCTGTGTGTCAGATACGATGCTAAGTGTTGGAGGTACAGAGACAAGTACATCTTCTATACCTTCAAAGAATCAATAGTCAGACTCCTGGGAAACACAGAAATAAATATTTTTTAAACATTTTTTTTTCTCAAACTATTTGGCTCAAACCAAACAATTTCAGCCCCTTGATTAGTCACTAATGAATGAACTCTTCTGACTGCAGTCGGGCTTTCTGTGTGGCAGGACAGAAAGGTTTGTCCACACTCAAGTTGTTCCCATGTCAACCCCAGCCACAGTGCAGGCAAGAGATGTGGCTTTAGAGCCCCAAGCCTTGAGCTGAAGCATTTTTAATAAACTGTCCAGGCGAATACCTCTAACACTTTATTTTACAAAATGGCTTGGCAGAAGAGTTTTATTCCCATGTTAGTGTTCTCTGTTTAATAATAACAATAAAAATATTTATCCTGGAGAAATGCCCAGTCAAAATCCATTACTTTCCTAGGGGAAATTGTTAAGAAACTAAATTGGCGTGGAACTGTTTATGGAGAAATTCTAAGCTTTCTAAGTTCATGTAGCAGAGAATTCATATATAAAGCAAACAATCACAAAATATGCATGAAAGCTAAATAATGATTATTTCCAGCATCCCTATTGTGTGTTTCTTACATGGTAGTATTAATAGTGTTTTGTTGTACTTATCGTGTCTACTTTCTCTCAAGTCATATGCTAGATGTTTGAGAAACAAAAGTTAATAAAAAGAAAAAGAAGAAAAAATGTTGGCCCTTAGCTCACAGTCTAGAAGGGAGAAAGGAAACAGTGTCAGAACAGAAACGTGGGCAAGGCACTGACAGGGGGACTCTGGGCTGCTGCATGAAGGATCATATATTTTAATTATTTCCACTGTAGTTGTGACCCCAAATCAACCAGATAGAAATGAAAGTATTAGTCAATCTACTACTTTGTATTTCATGTAAACAAGGGCAGTAACTGATTTGCCTAATTTTCCCGCCAAACTGATTTTTTGACTGCAGGAAATAATTCTGTAGCATGGTGGGACATGTCTGTCAGCTGCATTGCATTGTAGTCTGGCGATATTTGAATTGAGGCTGGTTGTTAATGATTCTGTGTCCCTAGATCTGTGACTTCACAGAGCCCTTGCCCTCTGCTTCTGGGGCCCTCCTTAGGTGTAAGGTGCTCTAGTTGGGGCAGGCCAGTAGGAGAGTTCAGGTTGCTTTGTCCTCACTGTGCGTGCTCATACTAACCTTGTCTGTTTAACCTCACTCGCCCTAGACTTTCACTAACGCTGTTATTCCTTTTGTTTTCCTCTGCTCTCTTCCCTTTCTATTCAACAGTGTTTCCTTCCACAGAGTCCACTCATGTTTAAAGATCAGATGCAACAAGACGTGATAATGGTGCTGAAGTTTCCCTCAAATTCCCCTGTAACCCACGTGGCAGCCAACACCCTGCCCCACCTGACCATCCCTGCAGTGGTGACGGTGACCTGCAGCCGACTGTTTGCAGTGAATAGATGGCACAACACAGTAGGTACGTGTGCCTAAGCAAGTTGCTTCCTAAAGATTTCTTAAAAGCTACAATTAAGGTAAGAACAGTGTGCTGGGAGTTAGCTCCTGTGCCTTGTCATTTGCAAAAAACAGCAAAGTAAACAGTTGTGAAACGGAACTAAATGGCTCTGTCTACCGTATTCACTACTGCTGTATACTAATGCCTTTAATGCCTCACAGTATGCTTGGCTTCTACTTAAGTACTCATTAAATATTTGGTACATTGAAGCAGTTCTACAAAACAATTCAGGTCCTCCTGCTCTATTCTGCCACTGCTCCTACCCCGCCAAAACCCACTGTTACCTCATATTAAACAAAAGTGAGTTTGAATCTGAATTTTCTGGATGATGGCTTCAAATCTTCTTTCTGCCAGGTTTTATTTAGCAAATAATTGAATGTTAATAGCTGTTATGTTTCAAATGGTCCTAAGCACTGGGAATGCAGCAATGAACAAGGCAAGTACCATCTCTGTCCTTGTACAGCTTTGAGTCTTTGAGAAAAGACAAAAATCTAAATTGTTCAGTGGTTTCACGTGTGTTTTCCTCGAACTCATTCCTGAAAGTTCCAGCCAGTACACCTTGAAGTGATATAATGCTGTTGCAAAAATTTAGACATATTAATACTTATTTAACCAGGGCGGAAGTAGATGTGACCCAATGATCTAGTTGGCCCAGCTCACCACTTAAGGTCTTCCTGGAAGCCCCAGGACTCCCACTATCCCCAGAAGTGGACAAATGAGCCACATTGAAGTAGCCTGGCTCTTTCTATTCCACTGACCTCTACGTTGCTCTGAAAAATACAGTGATTTGTACAATGGCTTCTCTCCTGAGAGTTTCTAAGTGCACCTATTTTGTAGTCTTTGGAGATACCAACATGAGGCAGCACTACTTCCATTCAATCAGAAATATAAAGCAAACATCTTAAGGAAAATTTATGACTTTATCATTCACAGGAATCGTGGCCTCTAGAAATGTGTTTCATTGAGGAAAAAACTATAAAGGGCAAAGTTGTTCTTTAAAATTGTTCAAAACTATTACATATATAATCATGTATGAAAAGTTATGACTTATGAACTCAATCAAGACCTAAACATTAATCCCCTGAAAGTAGCTTTTAGTGAAATTAATATTTTAGGTGTGGCCCAATTTTATACCTTCAATTTACTTGTCATGTACTAAAAGATGGTCCCCTCAGGTGAGAGCCGCAGCTTCCTCTGCCCTGCCCCAAAGCCCAGGCTCACCTGTCCCTGCGTGGAGGCACAGCCTTGTCTTTGATTTCAGGCTCATTGGTTGCTTATGGACCTTAGCTTTCTGATGGGATCAAGAAATGTTATGATTTTCTATTTTATCCAGCCTCTTCTTATCATTAGGATGGAAACAAGACTCTTTCCAGCATTCTGCATTGTAAAAGGGTGCCTAAAAGCCCTGTTGTGATGATTTTTAAAGGCTCTCTACAAAGACATAATATGACTGAATATGATTATGATCTTAGACTAATTTACCAAATAATTTTTAAGCAAATATGCATTTTGTACAATCATCATAAAACACTGATCATTGGGAAATTCCTTCTGTCTGAGAATATTATGATAGTGTCTCTCTCTCTCTCTCTCTCTCTCTCTCTATCTATCTATCTATCTTTAGGCCTCAGAGGAGCTCCAGGATACTCCTTGGATCAAGCCCATCATCTTCCCATTGAAATGGATCCATTAATTGGTATGTTAACAAACAAAAATAAACTTTCATGGATACTGACACTCCACAGATTCTTACATGGTTATCTTTCACTAAAAATACTTTAACATTTATTCTGGCACAAAATTAATGTGCAAATAATCTTAAATTATCAAGCTGCTGTGCAAATCATAATATGCCACCTAGGAACTTTTTGGTAATAAAGAAATTATTCATAGCATTTTCTTGATATTTTAAGGGGTCTCTTAAGTTGGTTATAAATAAGGCAAATAATTCCAAACTGTCTTTTTTTCAGTCTAAAATATTCTTCAATAACTCTATACTATTTAAAACATAAGGATTCAAAGAAACTATTAAAGGAAACTAATACCAAAGACCGTCTTTTCTAGAAGCCTCTATTCAATAGGGCTAAACATTTTCTTGAAGTAAAGATTTTATATGATTCCAAACCAATGAGCTATAACTCTTTGCAGCAGATATTCAAAATATTTTTAAATAATCACATACACACTTATTAGCCATATGATCCAGAGTAAGCTTCTTAATCTTTCTAGGCCTCCAATTTCGTATCTGTGACATGGTTTATGATAATATTTGTTCTACCTATCTCATGGGATTATTTAGAAAATTAAATTGAAGAAAATTGAAGATGCTATAAGAAATTATTAAACTATGTAAAAGTTATGGTGTTCCATTCTTAGATTAAGTCACCCTTCTTCTTTAAACCCAGAAATAAGATAAAATACAGCCATTTCAGCTGGTTATTTATACTCCTATACAAAATAGCATTTATGTCTTTAGGAGGATATAAGGTTTTGGACTAGGAATATTTTTAGCATCTAGTGTAGCTATTCCTTTGTCCAACAGACATTGGCAATAAAATATACAGCTAATGAGTAACCATGGAAAAATTAATAGTTCTATTGTAATTAATCAAGGACCAGTTATATAGTTTTCAAATGACCTAGGATCTTTGGTTTTCTTTTTCCATAGTTCCTTTGCTTTGTTGTCATTTTTGGTGTATATTTTTTTATTGCTTACATTCCCCAGCAATTATGTTTATAGCGTTAGTAGATATCTACAAATAGTAGCACTTAGATTTAATTGGCGTTAGAGAGTGGTGACGGTGACCTCCTACATCTGCATTTTCTGTTTAAGGATTCAGCCCAGGGATTTAGCCTGAAAGGATGGCGTGGAGGAAGGGACAGGCTGGCATGCAGACAGGCACTGGGGAAATCATGTGGTGTCTCTGAGTTCCTGGCTTTATTCAGATTCAGTCCCAGTGCTATGCACCGATCCTTTGCCTGTCTCTTTCCTCCCCAATCCCTCTCCCATCCTTTTGTTCCTCTCCTCCTTGCTGCCAGCCCAATCTGGAAAGGCCTCTGTTTGTTGACAATCAGGTCTTTAAAGCTGCTGACCTAAAGCTCCCTGTGGGGCTGCCCACATAACAGCATCCCTTGCTCAAATCTCTACCCACCTCTTTCCACATGAATTGTAAATACCATCAGAAAATGACAGATTGGGGCATATATTAAGATATTTTTTCCTTGTATAACATACTTCATACAATATTTATTTCTCATTTGGTTCTTATGAACTAATGAACTTTTGCGTTGTGAACATCTGTAGAATTAAATGCATTTAAATATTTTTATTGTGTTTTAACTTCATTATCTTGAATTCCTCACATTGTTTTTATTTATCAGTGGAGAAAGAACTTAAATTTCTGGTATAATTTTTAAACATGCAATATGGTTCATAAATTATCACTGCTACTAAGGAAATTTATATTCCTCAAGGGAAAAATGTTAAAATCTTAATAATCTTGTAGCATTAAAAATCTATTTCTAGATAAATGAAGCATAAAAGTAGTCTTTTCCTTCTGTAAGTGCTTGGTGAAACTCTTGCGGAATCTTTCTTTAAGAGTTTTTTCCTATATATTTTCCAGCCAATAATTCTGGTGTGAACAAACGGCAGATCACAGACCTTGTTGACCAGAGTATACAAATCAATGCACATTGTTTTGTGGTCACAGCAGATAATCGCTATATTCTTATCTGTGGATTTTGGGATAAGAGCTTCAGAGTTTATTCCACCGAAACAGGTAATCTTAACTACAAAATACCTCATTCTCTTCAAAATGACTGTTGTTACAACCAAAGCTAAATATAAAACTCACTTACTAGTGTAGACATTTTCATCATTTGTCAACTTGAGTGGTCAAGATTGAAATTAAATGTTCACATTTAAGTGAAATAACTAATTATAACTTCATCCATTCTGAACTTTAACGTGATCCCCAAGTTCATAAGACAAATGCAACTATTGTGCCCTGCTCCAAAGTCATATCTAGTAAAAGATCTTAAACCTCCCCTTACAATGGCCCAAACCCTGAAGAGAAAAAATCATGATTGTGTTATTTAATAAGTCCTTTCCTTAAAAATCCCAAATGATATTCTTGTATCAATTTTCAGAGGCAATACAAAAATCACCTGTAGCTAGATTTGAATTACATTATAAATTTGTGAGTCTGATAACATAAAATTTTCTTTAAAAGCTGGTAAAATAAATTTATGCTTATTACCATTTGAAGATTAAATGAAATAAACCTGTCATTTCTGTCTTACAGGGAAATTGACTCAGATTGTATTTGGCCACTGGGATGTGGTCACGTGCTTGGCCAGGTCCGAGTCATACATAGGTGGGGACTGCTACATCGTGTCTGGATCTCGTGATGCCACCCTGCTTCTCTGGTACTGGAGTGGGCGGCACCATATCATAGGAGACAACCCGAATAGCAGTGAGTGTTTGACTAAAATTGTCCTGTCAGACTGTAAATTCATTTAAATATATTTTGCCTTTTTGATTATTTCCTAATAGAAAATATGAAAGCTTAAGTGGCAAAAATCGTGATCGGAATGCAGCTATATTTGAAGTGTAAAAATGAGCAACTACTGTCACCCTCAGCCTGGAGAGATGCCCAGATCCCCTCACATTGACTCTCTGCTCAGCTGCCTTCCCCAGTCTCCAAATGGCCCCATCCTTTAGAAATTTTCTTCCATGTCATTTCATCCATTAAAACTCATATGATTGATTTCTCTTAGCTGAACACAATCTTTCCCTTCTCTGAATTTCTGTAAGATTTATTTGTGCCTTAGTCAGAGCATTTACTACTTTGTACCCCATAGTATAGTAAATTTCTCTGTTTATTCACTTAACAAATGATCAAATACCCCTTTCAGATTAGGCACTGGCGATGCAAAGACTGAAGAAGACAGTTTCCTCGCTTGGGATGATGCTGCAAGTGTGTTTTATTGCACAGTAATCCCTTAGATGTCCTGTGGGGGAAAAAGGGGAGACTCCATAGTAAAATAATTGTGGAAAAGAGTACATATACATGAAATCTGCACGTAAGCTCTGAAAGTCTCACAGACATAAATCTATTGACATTTGTTAACCCCACAGTCCTGAAACTTCTTTTTTCCATGGAACCCTTTGTTCACGTAAGAGCATGGATTGTAGTCCTGACAAAACACTGAAGTAGATCATAAGTGTCTCCCTTTCCATCCTAGGTCTCTAATTCCTGGCACATGACACACACACTAGGTTTTTAATAAATATTGTTATATGACTGAAGAGCTGGATAAAAGATTGCATACATTTCCTGTAAAATATTGGGTGGTTTTTGTGAAGTGTTGATAATGACAAGTACCAAAACCAGTGTTATTCAAATTATAATTCATACATCAGTCACAGCGTAAAAAGTGCTCCTAAATAAACATGAACATAAGTTTGGGGAATATTTATGACACAACAGAGATAAGCATTTCCCAGGAACCCTGTGCATCTGCAACTGAAATATTATAAAAGTAGATATGAAATGTATAAGATACCATGTTTTGGGGGGGTTGTTTGTTTTTATTGGGTTTTTTTGGTTGTTTTTTTTTTAGAAGCAGGGTTTCTCTCTGTCACCCAGGATGAGTGCAGTGCGTCATCATAGCTCACTGTAACCTCGAACTCTTGGGCTTAAGCGATCCTCATGGCTCAGCCTCCATGCCTGGCCAATTTTTTCATTTTCTATAGAGACAGGCTCTCACTATATTGCCCAGGCTGGTCTTGAACTCCTGGGCTCAAGCCATCCTCCTGCCTCAGCCTCCCAAAGCGCTGGGACAGCAGTAGTAAGTCACTGCATCTGACAAGGTGCCATGTCAGACTGCTGGGCTGGAGGTCGCCACCTGGGGCAGTGCCGACCTGTGAGGTAGCTGGGGTAGAAACTGAATTGCATGTCCGCCCCTCAAGTCCCAGTCCCTCCTCCCTAACTCATGCATTTTGACAGGAATACTGCAAAAATAGGAAATGGCATTTGATAAAGAAAGGCCACAGGAGAGAATATAGAAATATATGTGTTTGAGAAGATAGTGGAAGATTGAACTAGATGTCCAAATGTTATGTGAAGTCCTCTTCTTGCTGCCCATAGCTAGAGGTAAAGAACAGTGGATAAAGAAACTAGAAGAGTGTTGGGAAGTAATATATGTCTCTTGGCATAGATACTGAATGAGAGAAAGAGTGTGTATTATACACATAAGTCTCAGCTCTAAATTTTGAGCAAGACATGATACTGATTTGAGGGGAAAAAAATATTCAGTGTTGCTTGATTTCCAGCCAGTTCAAATAATTAGCTACCAATTCTACTTTATTCATGAACATTATACTGTAAATAATAATAAGTTAACCTCCCTATTTACTCTTTTTAAAACTATGTCCTTAAAAAATTTTTATTTTTAACAGAATTCTAGTGTGTCTGTGTTTGCATGTGTGTATAGACACTTGGCCTACCATTGATGGCCTTGTTATTCTCAAGCATAGTACAGTATCACATATATTTTTTCTAAATGTATTTTCACATACTTCCAAATGTTCTTTATTTTCATAATAGCATAGCATTTCTTTGAAAAGTTTAATTAAACAGCACATCTGTGCAGTGTCTTCCACATTTATTAATAAAAATTAGAAGTTATTAGATAGAAAAAATTAAAAGAAACAGAATAGACCTTTAAACCTAATTAATTACAATCTTCAAAATGAAGCTCAAAAATGATACAAGTATTATTTCCAAAAAAGAGATTTATTTCTTAAAAGCTGGCATCTGGTAGCAGAGATAAGTGTTTTATAGAATATACTGCTATGAGGTAAAGAATTTTAAAGAAAAATGTTAAATTATAGTAATTATCTGTGTTAGCTATTTTACTTTCTAATGGTTTTGTAAACCAAAAGATGGTTAACTATCGATTATAGCTTTGGTCCATCAGTTAGCAGGAAAAGTTAAATATTTGAAGTGTTTAAAGTTCCTTACAACAGAAGCTATGTAAATACAAAATGCTTCTGTTAATTAAGAACAAAATTATGAATATTATATTTGTTAAAAAGCAGTATTTTAAGTTTTAAATAAGGGTAAGATTATCTTTAAGAAATTACGACAGAAGATTATCAATATTTTTCATTATTGCCTCCATCTATAAGAATTTATTTTTTAGCCAAAAATTGTTATCATCATTATGAACCTAAACCAATTCCATAAAACCCACCCTGTCAAGACTTTATTGGACAGTCAATGTGAACATTTATAGTGTTGCTTCCGTGAACCTTAATGTAAGGGAAAAAATGCTCTTCTAGAATAAACAAGATAAACACCTACAGTATTAGTCCAGCAACAAATCTGTGTTGAGTGCCTACTATGCCCGATCCTACTTCAGAAGCTGGGAATGGTAGAGAGTCAAAGTCTCTGACCTTCTGCAGTTTACAAGAATCTATTTTTCAGAAACCGGGTCTCACTCTGTCACGCAGGCTGGAGTCCAGTGGTACAATCATAGCTCACAACAACTTCAAACTCTTAGGCTCAAGCAATCCTCCTGCCTTAGCCTCCCAAGTAGCTGGGACTACAGGTGCATGCCACCATGGCTGGACAATTTCTAAAATTTCCTTGTGGAGATAAGGTCTTGCCATGTTGTCCGGGCTGATTTCAAACTCCTAGCCTCAAGCAATCCTTCCACTGAGCCTCCCAAAGTTCTGGTTTTACAAGTGTGAGCCACTATGCCTGGCCTTAAGAATGTATTTTTATGCTGATCTCAAAACTGCTTTTTCTGCTTGGATATACTGAGGATGTTGAGTACTTATTATATGAATCATGAATTGCTATCAGATAATATTTTATACCGTAAGTACTTTGAGCATCCATAAGATGCTTTGCTTTACAAAATCTTATGCACAAATTGATGATTATGTAAAAAATTGGTTTCAGCTTTTTGCCATAAGGATAATCACAATAGTAAAAAAAGTAAATTAAATAAATAAGTCAGATTTAGTATTTGATTGACTCAACTGATTTATGAGTCACTGGTCTATTAAAACAGCCAACCTAGTGGCATGTCTGTGCCTGACCAGAGTAGCCATATATATATTGGTCAATTCACTTTTTTTAACAGCAGTCACAGCATACACTGAATTGACTGTCATATCAGTGATCCGGCTGTGGTGTTGACATAGACATAGTCATTGCCACCAGAAAACTCACAATATGAAAGAGATTTTTATTGTGTTTCAAATTAATCTACTCTAGCCCCAATTCACAGGTCAGAGAATCAGGCTGTATGTTTTCTTTCTCATAGTACATTGCTACTCAAGGCCAAAAAGCTGCTTATGTCTAAATTCATATTAAAGTGTGCGGCACAATGCCCTTAGGTTTTGGAGGTTGTATGTATTAGCCTAGACTTGAAGCGGGAAGTCCTAGCATAAAACATAATATCCCAGCAGCTGTTATAATTCAGGGATTGGTCTTGATGTGGACATTGAACCGCTTTGCATGTCACAGAGGCCAAATCATGTTTGTTTATCACAGCATTATGAAATGATAGATTTATCATCTAACCTTGTGTGCACGTCACAAAGTATTCTCAAGATAAACTCAAGTGACTTTAATATCTATTTGTTTCTTTTGCATGGTCATTATTTTATTGTAATGGATAGCTCTACTAATTCCACGAAGAAAAAATAAGTTGTGTTTGTGGATTGCTTTAGGTGGGTATAAAAAGAGTCTGTGGTTTCATTATGTCAAATACATTGTTGTGACTAATTTAGACATTACACAAATATTAGTCTTTTTCTAATTATTCTTATCATTTTAATGACTTTTTCACAAAAGCAATGAAGATTTGCGAACAGAGTATTACAAAGAGAGTTTCAGATCACAGACCATAAAAGAGACAAGCAAAGGCTACCTAGCATAGGTTACAGTTGGATTGTAGTTGTTTTATTAATGTATTTTATAATAATAATATTTATTGTTATTCTTTCAAACCTATGGCTTTGAACGTAGAAATTATCTTGCAGACTTTAAATAGGTCCCTAACTAGATAACAGAACTGCAAAGATGTGAGGGCCAGATGCTTTCATCTGAAACAGACTTTTACACAAATTCTGAAACTAATTTGGAAGTGATAAAAATTAATTTGCGCACTTTAATTGGAAGCAGCCTACTGCATGAAAGAAAGCAGAGCAGAGCAGGCAATTTGTGCTAAAAGCTGATTGAATTTATTGTCAGGTAGGTATCGTGGACTTGGCCGCTTATCCTCTTGAGCCTCTCTCTGCGATATATTACAGCCCATCCCTGACTGGTGTTCTTTAAAAGGATCAATGCTATTCCTGTTGGATCCCTAGAGTCCAAAATTTCATTGATCTTAGGACTTGACATTTCTTATTACGTGCTGTAGCTTCCAACAAGATAGTCACAAGAGGGGCAGGTTAACATTGTTGTCTCTTCAACAGACACTTACAATGCATTGGGACCTCAGCTCAAAAGCCAATCTGCTTGTAAAGTATGTAGTTTTAATGTTTATACCAGATATAAGGTGCTTTATATAGAGTTTGATATACATACATAAGAATTTTTTAAAATCATAGCAATATGAAACTTTGAAAGAGGATTTACCATCATCTTTTTTAATCACATTTACAAATATTCATGGAGTAGTATGCATAAGACATTGTTATTGTGCTGCCCTATCCCACTTTTTAAAAAGGCTTTTAGCTCATGCACAAGCATTATGCAAACTAAGAAAAGGAGAAGCCAGTCGAGAAGGAGCGTCCAGCTCACACACCTCTGGGCTCCCCTCCTGTGCGCCTCAGCTCCGGACACTGACCCTCCTGCCAGCCACAGCCTGTCACAAAACATCTGCCAAATCACATCCCTCTCTTTGTTTGCATCCAGCCTTCTTTTAAAAAGACTGTCCTGGTGCCCGGCTCCACAGCCACCACTAACTTAAGGTGAAATAATAGATGAAAACATGGACAACGACTAGCCCAGAGATATTTTTAAAGTACATTTACATTTATATATATGAGATGCGTTTGTCTCACTTCTCAGAGCAAGAAATCTTATCTGGAGTTTAGTAAATGTTATGTCATCATTTTATCAAGAATCAGAGGGAAGCATACTTTCCTATGGAGTAACGTTTACCTGTCAGGGCTTTCCGAGGACCAAATGGTCATGCATGTGATGGAATGTCCCTAGCACAAGGCCGTTTCCGTAGTAGAACCACTCAGCTGTCCTGTCCCCTCAGCCTAACATCGGGACACTTTATAGGGTACATGACTTAGAGGTGAGCTGCTTGCCACTTGGTCTCTGCTTTTCCTTTCCTTTTATGGAACTGTGGCTTCAGGAAAGGTCTTTGGCCTGGGTCGGAAGCAGCATAAACAAGAGATACTAATACGTTGTCCTGATCAGAGAGCTTCAGCTCACAGGCCAGAGGGTGTCTGGGCTTTATGCAGAGCCCAGCTTCCTGGGGAAAGGTAGGTGGATGATACCAGTGGTAGTTTTTGGACGGTGATGGTAGGACAGAAACATTCTGTGACCTAGATCCAGGTTCAGCACTTCACTTCATTGCAAAGGCAGTGCTCACAGAAAAGTGTAGTCGGTGTCATCTCTGAAGAGGAAAAAGAACTGAGAGTGAATGAGTAAATAGGTGTATCACATCTACCTTCTGTTCTTCACTGAACACTCTATGAGTATGTAATACGGTGAAACCATATCATGGGCCAATTTGTCATTTTCCAACCCACAGAATGTCTCTACTTGTGTTACTTTGTGACCTTGGGAAATGCAGGTCCAGGCACATTTGGCACTTGGGCCAGACCTTTGCGGCAGCCCTGCCAGTGGCCAAGGACTGGAATTGCGCTAGGGGACTCCTCACCCAAAACAGTTCTTCTCAGCTGTCCCAGCAAATTTCTAACGTAACATTTTGAAATAAATCTTGAAATCATAGTAATAATGCAATGACCATACCCTTCCACTAAATCCTTTATTCTGGGATTTTAAAGTTTTAAAGTCCATCATAGTTTATGTAAGTACAAACAGGAATGAAAATACCTTCTGCCATGATGCTGCAGTGACTTCACAAAAGTCAGGGATAAAATGTGAATGTCACGTAGCGAGAGGTTCGTCTTCCGACTGCGGCAGAACCGCACGGAGGGGCAAGGTCTCGGGAGCTCCACAGCCCTTGTGTGGCTGTGACCCAGAAGGACCAGAGCTTCCCCTGCGTAGCACTAGTGCCACAAACGAAGCTTAAAATAAGAACTGTGAGTTATCTTTGCTTTGACCATTTCTCTAAAACCACAGGCCATCTCACTGAAAAAGCTCGCCTTGTCAGGTCTATGTGAATAGCATCATCTAATACTTTTTTTCTTATTCACTTTGAGAATATTGAAATGATTTCTAATAAAAATGAGAGGGAATGTTTATTTTGAGCCTTTTATATTTGGAGTTTCCAAGTGCTTGCCTATAAGGAATCTCAAAATTGGGCCTGTTTGTGCTTTATCAGCCCTCGTAATTCCAGCACACAGAGAACTCTTCGCTGGAGGAAGAGGGTGGGGCTGAGGGTGCTGGTGCTGTGGTCCTCGCAGGGGGCCTCACCTGCACCTCCCTCTGCACTGCCCTTTCACCCTGAGCCACATCCATCACTGGTGATGTGACAGTGACAGAAAATTCCCAAGATTTTGAATGATTGTTGGGGTGTGTGACATCGTCCCTGGCAATGAAATGAAATATAGGAAATAGGCTTTCCCCTGGCTGCAGATTTCCTAACTCAAAAGGCCTGGAATAGCATTTTATTTACTTTTCTGTCACTTAAAAAGGGAAACAATAATTTTCGGGGGCCCTAAACAATATCCCCTAATAATTAAGTTCCACAGTTTATTCAAATGATCTGGGGAAATTGTAATGAAAAAAATAAAACATGTTAAACTATCTAAATCAGACACAAGCCTTTGAAAAAACTTATTTCCTAATAGAAAAATATATAACATACATAAGGAATATTTTTAATATTATTTTACATTTATTTTCAATTCCCTGCAATAAGATTAAATTGCTTTTTTTTCAATAGTATATAAGGGAAAGGTATCAAAAACTCTTTGTTTTATAGAAATTTATTAAATTTATAATTTCAGGGTTTTCAATATGCCAGTCTCTCCAAGACAAATTAATCATTTAGAAAAATTATGGGTAATATTATGCATAAAATCTTACTGATACTTTTTTTAATTTTTAGTTTTTATGGCTCATAATAGTTGTATATATTTACCGGGTACATGTGGTATAATATTTTACAATACAATTTTGCAATGATCAAATCAGGGTAATTGGGATATCCATCACTTAAACATTTATCATTTCTTTGTGTTGGCAATATTCCAAATACTCTCTTGTAGCTATTTTGAAATGTACAATAAATTATTAACTATAGTTGCCCTATTGTGCTAGCAAACACTAGATCTTATTCCTTTTATCTAACTGTATTTTTGGACCCATTAACCAATCCTTCTTTATCCCTTCCCCACTACCTTTTCCAGCCTCTGGTGACCACCATTCTATTCACTATTCACTGCCTCCATGAGATCAATTTTTTTAGCTCCTCTATATGAGTGAGAACATGGGATATTTATCTTTCCGTGCCTGGTTTATTTCACTTAACATAATGTCCTTCAGTTCCATCCACGTTGTTGCAAATGATAGGATTTCCTTCTTTTTATGGCTGAATAGTATTCTATTCTGTATATATCACACTTTACTTAGATTGATTTCATATCTTGGCTATTGTGAATAGTGCTGCAATGTACATCAGAGTGCAGATGTCTCTTTGATATACTAATTTCCTTTCTTTTCAGAAATCTTATCAATACCTAACCCTCATTTTACCAGGAAACTCAGGGTATCTTTGAAACATAATTTTATAAATTATATAAATATGTTTCAGACAAATCCAGGACTGCTGAAAATATAAATGGATATTCTACCAATATTCAAAACACATCATAGCAACATCCACAGATTTAGGATACCATGGCAAACTAGTGTGGACTGTTGGCCCACTTCTCCCACACTCCATCTAAGTTAGATGCCTGAAAAGCAAAACAATCTCAAACTCCTAAGAATGTGTTCTTGGACTCCTTGAACCCTAGTTTGAGGAACACTGATCTGATAAGCTCACCTTAAAGCATATTTCAATTTTAAATCTCCACAGCAAAGAATTATCACAGCAAATTTGACAGACATTAGAAAGAGGTTTTATCTTTATAACTGGTTAAAAAATATTTTCAGAAATTCATTAAATCTGAAATTTAAAATTTTTTATAGAACCTCTCACTCCCACACATCCCAGGGTACATTGACCCTAGTTCAAGACATACCAAGAATTCTCAAAGAGTTCTAGTTAGGGAACCAAATTACAACATACTTTTTCAAGGAGAAAAAGTAATAGTTAATGAAACTGGCAACTTAAAATGAAATAATGATATTTGTGTATACATACACAAAGGCATATTTATACTTTTTGCTATGAACCAATGTCATACAATGAGTCTGCTATAATTGTTTAAAAAACTAAAAGAGAAAGAGAGAAATGGGAGGATATAGGCAACATATAAGACATTAGCAAGTGTGATACAGTTAATGAAAAATGGAAATACTAGGGTATTACAAGACGTCATTGAATGTTTATTGACTCTAACCGAGTGGTTCAGGTCCATATTGTGCTGTTACTGAATGTTCCACACCTTTCCTTCTGATTGCGCTGCCCTCAACAGAGTTTTGCTTCAGTGAGTCAGGCCGTCATATACCATCCAGTAGGGCCAGCAATGGCTGTCTTCTCCCATCTTCCAAAGGAACCACCCAAAACCCTACCCAGGATGGCACCACACTCCATTTATCTTACACATTTCCTCTCTGACTTCCTCCTGTTTCCTTTCCCTCTACAATTCTCTACCCCAAGCCTGTAGTGATTCCCCATTTCCATCCCAACCCGGCTCCTCCCAACAGCTTTCCCAGTCTAGACGTGCTGGGCAGGTGCCCCGTCAGCTTTGCTGACCCTCTCACACTGTCTCTGTGCATGCAGCGTATTCACCAATATTCTGATTTTCTCTTCATTCCTATGAGGATTGTTTTGATTCCTGCTGGTCTCTGCACCTACATTTCTTCCTCCTCACACTTGTCATTGTTGAGTGCCCCAAGTGGTAGTAAGCCCGTGACAGGCCATGGTTGTTTGATGTGTTTTGAGCAGTTCCAGGGTACACCTTATACCTCATATACACCCACCTCCTGGCCCACTTAGAAGAATGCCTGTCACTTAGTGCAGCGGTCCCCAACATTTTTGGCATCAGGGACCATTTTCATGGAAGACAATTTTTCCAGGCCTGGGGAGGGGAGGATGATTTCAGAATGATTCAAGTGCATTACGTTTAGTGTGCACTTTATTTCTATTATTATTACATTGCAATATATAATGAAATACTTATACAGCTCACCATAGGTTGAGGACGCCTGACTTAAAGGACATTTATTCAGTCTGTGAAACACTCAGCAATGAGAATGCTTATGGAATATAAGTGTAGAGTTAAGATAATTACCTCTTCTTTCCTTCACTATTTTCCCCACAGCCACCCTCCTACCTCCTCTGCCCCCAATTCAAAGCACTTCTTCCTTTTCTGTTGGGTGTTTTAGAGAATATTTTTAAATGGGTAAGAGCATAGATGTGAGAGTGAGGTAGCTCTGGGTTCATTCAGTTCCAGCTCTTGCTGGCTCTACGGACTTGGGCACGTTCCATAATCTAGCAAAGCCTTGGGTGTGTAGGTTGTAAAACAGGCATAGTAAGAGTACCTACTTCATGGAACCTACCACAGTAAATGAGGTAACACCTGGCAGGCGTTGTGCCTGTTTTGTAACAATGAAAAGAATAGCCCTCGCCTCCTCATGATGTGCACATTACACGAGTTAACTTACCTGTCATCTAACAGCCTGTGTAGTGGGTCTGGTGGTTACGCCCATTTCACAGATAAGGAGAGTGGAGAAGTAGCTGGTTCATGGTCGTACAGCTTAATGATAATGCCCTTAATAAACACTGATGACTGTTTTTCTAAATGTTGGATTTGGTGGTGGAGCTCTGCTCCTGCCACTGGTCTGCAGTGGCTCACTGCTGCTGTTGTCTTACAGGCGACTATCCTGCCCCAAGAGCTGTCCTCACAGGCCACGACCACGAAGTCATCTGTGTTTCTGTCTGTGCAGAACTTGGACTCGTTATCAGTGGTGCTAAAGGTCGGAAGTCATTTCCTTCATTTTAAATCTTTAGAAAATGTACCATTTTTTCAAGCTAACCATGATTTATGGTTTCTTTCTTCCAGGAGGCTCTCTGTAGACAAATGTCATCAATAGGTTCTTTGCAGGTGTTTAATTTTATTATTAATATTTATTAGTGCTAATATAAAGTATGGATAAAATTGTATGTAATATTTTGTGGCCCCCAGCATTCTAACCAGCACGCTGATAAACTACAGTACATGCATATGATGCAGCCATTAGAAAGGAATTTCAAAGGCGGGGAAAATACCCCTGACGCAGTGGGGCAGTGCAGGGATCAGGTTGCTCACGGGACTGGCCTAGGGCCCCCCCCCCCCCAGTCCCTTTCTTTACAAGGCTGGGGGCTGTGTAGAGGCTGGTGGAAAGGAAACAAGGTTACTTGGTTCTTTTGACTTTTTTGTGGAAGAAGTGTCATTTCAGGAAGAGCCAGGACACTTAGGTCCCCATTCTGGCTGCCATAGCAGTTCTTGGTGGGACGGCTCTGAGGCAGAAGGGAGCCTGGTGCTTAGGAGAAACTGAGTGACCACAGGCTAGAGTGTTGTAGGGTGCTCAGCGTCCAGGGGGCAGAAGGCTGAAGAGGTGGGAGGGGCCCATGCTCAAGGATTTGTAATTTTTATTTTATTATAAATATAGTGAGGAACTATTGAAGATTTGTAATCAAGGTGATGAGATGATCAGATTTGGTTGTTAGAGCTTGTTCTGGCTGCTTCACAGGAAATGGATATAGTCTGAGGGCAGGGAATGGAAACATATGATATTTTCAATAAATATCTCTTAATTTTTAAAAACGGTGACAATATGTGTGATATTATTCTATCCTGTAAAGTCTTAAAAAAAGGGAAATAACACATAGTAGACATAAAGAAAAAGCATTAATTTTCTATAGGTGGTGAGTGATATTAGAGGTGATTGCTATTTTTTTTCTAATTTTCTATAGTACACGTCTGTTACTTTAGTAATCAGGAAAAACTAAGGTATAGCTTTATAGTGTCATTTGTTTTGTAAAATATGTGTGTATTCAAATAAATTGATTGAAAAATTAAAATGTAATTCATTTACATTTTTTGTGGAGATCTTTTTTGAGCAGAGGAGTAGATAACCAATTACTTTTATGAACTTGACCAGTGAGGTTTTTGTTTGTTTGTTTGTTTAATCTTATCAACTCCAAAATTCAAGGGCAAAACAAGCCAACTGGGGCAAAATAAGCCACTCCTCTTACTACTTTTACACTCTTGCCTCACTATTCATTTATTTAAAAACAAAATACGTTTCTGTAGTCTAAATTAATTAATTGGCTTAATTTTGCTTTTACATTTTATGTATAGACAACAGAAAAAGTTAAAACATATTTGAAAATAATGTATTTATGAGGTGCGATGCTTAAGTTTCGATGCTACTAGAGAAAATTAGCAATTGTTCTGATAATTCTTTTAAACTGTGAAGAAAAATTTCTAAAAGCACATTAAGAGAAAATGTCTGGGACATAAAATCTTTTATTGTCATATAATCTGTGAACTATCCTTTTACTGTGAATATTATCTGATGAAGGAAATGACCAGGTATTGTATGTGTGTGGATTATTGAAAAGTTTCTCTGTGTTTGCTCTGTTGAAATATCACATCAGTGCTGGGCTCTGGCTGGCAAACCTTTTTCCTTTACTGTGTTCTATAAACCAATCTGAGTGCCTTCCTAGATGGGGTTTGGGGGTTGGTAAGACTGGTGTGTGATTTTTCATCACCAACTGACGCTGGCCATTCATGTCCCCACTCTGCAGAGGGCCCTTGCCTTGTCCACACGATCACTGGAGATCTGCTGAGAGCCCTTGAAGGACCAGAAAACTGCTTGTTCCCACGCTTGATTTCTGTCTCCAGCGAAGGCCATTGTATCATCTACTATGAACGAGGGCGATTCAGCAATTTCAGCATTAATGGGAAACTTTTGGCTCAAATGGAGATCAATGATTCAACACGGGTAAATCTGCATAGTTGATGCTAAGTAGGATTGAAGCCAAGGGATTAAAGATCGATTGTTTTACATTAAATGATTCATGGTAGAATTTCTGTGGTGTCCAGATAAATGTGCTCTGGTTTAAGGGCATATAAATTCATGTAGACTGAGACTTTAAACAAACCCGAGTTCATTTAATCCCAAGTAATTAACTCAGCGAATCAGACTTCAGAAATGACAGCTGTTGGTTGATTAAGGGTTAGACCTTAAGGAGATTTTTTTTAAGCTCCTTTTACAAATGATTGTTTCAGTGCTACACCCTCACAACGTTAAAGTGAGTTTGTTGTCAAAGAGTCCTATCTTTAGAACCCTAAACCAAAATTACTTGTGCCCAATTGCCCTTCATTCACAAATGAATTATAATTGCTGGTTTATCATTATTAAAAACTGTTTTGAAATAGGCTTCTGCCATTTTCTAAAAGTCTCAGCATTGTTAATATTCAGGACTTAGCAAAACATTATATTACTTGATTCTCAAGGTCTTCCTAAATTAAACTGATAATATTCTCTTTGAGACTTCTGTAATTTTATAACTTAAATTGGTTTTAATAAGATCCTTTGTATTTGTAAGAACTCTGATGAATTCCACATTGGAAATTCTGTAGGTTGAACTTTAAAAAACTTATACAAATGGGGGCCAGGCCTGGTGGCTCAGGCCTGTAATCCTAGCACTCTCGGAGGCCGAGGCAGGAGGATTGCCTGAGCTCAAGAGTTCGAGATCAGTCTGAGCGAGAACAAGGCCCCATCTCTACTAAAAATAGAAAAATTAGCTGGGCATGGTGACACCTGTAGTCCCAGCTACTCGGGAGGCTGAGGCAGGAGGATCACTTGTGCCCAGGAGTTTGAGGTTGCTGCGAGCTATAATGACGCCACTGCACTATGCTCAGGGTGACAGAGTGAGAGTCTGTCTCAAAAATAAATAAATAAATAAAGCTTGTACAAATGGCTAAAAGTAGATAATAATTATAAGGGAACTGCACTGAGTGCTTTTCGGTAGTGACAGTTGACTATTTAAGAAAATGTGAGCAAAATGGTTGTTTTTTGCCTTTTCTAAGGCCATTCTCCTGAGCAGCGATGGCCAGAACTTGGTGACCGGAGGGGACAACGGTGTGGTGGAGGTCTGGCAGGCCTGTGACTTCAAGCAGCTGTACATTTACCCTGGATGTGATGCTGGCATTAGAGCAATGGACTTGTCCCATGACCAGAGGTGAGCTGCATCAAGGACAAATGTAATCACTGACAACTGTCATCAAAAGCTCTTCATTCTAGGCTGAATTGTGCTGTGAATGAGATTCCAGCCTCCAGTGAAAAACAGACTAGCACAGAACAGGGTAGATTGAGGGGAGGAGTAAGAACTCTAAGGAAAGATTCTGGTAAGAGGGAAACAGAGGAAGAGAATAAGAACCAGAAAAAGAAATGGGATGAAGAATAGGCACATCCGGGCACATTTTAAAACCCAAGACATAGAACTTATTCCCACCAACTTCTCTCTTCTCAGATCCCACCTACTCTCAGACAGGCCTCCCCTGGTTTATATTATGTGAGGAAAACATGTATTTTTCAGCAGAGGTGGGTTCCAGTATGAGATCTACTTCTAGCAATTTCCAGCAAAGTGCACAGTGTGGGCTACAGCTGGCCTCCCTTTCAAACATACAAGGCAATTGTCACTTGAAACAGTCTTTTACCCCCAGTTTCTTACTGATATTTACCCGTTTCCCACTTTTGTTATTTTGTTTTATTTTATGCATTTCCCTAAAACACTTTAATCCTTTCTTGAAAAGAGTTGATATGATTGGTAGTTAATTAATTAATATGATTTTTCCATTGTTCTTCAGTTTGCAAAAGGACTTTATTATTTACAAAAATTTACCTTTGGGTTTCTTATAAAGAAAAGAACATTAGAAATATGAAATCCAAAGTTCGTAAATTTTAAAAATAAACTATAACCCTATAATCTGAATATGGTATATAATTTCTCATTTTTTGTTATCTAACAGAAATAAGAAAAGCTTGGCAATTGCTATTTTTCAAATATATGTAATATTCCTTATAAGAATATTGGTTTTAAAATATTTTAAATATTGACATATAATAAATTTAACAAAGCATCTTCATAATATATTGCAATGATACTAAAGCCATCAGGAAAAACAATGGGATCAAATTTATTCTGAGGAGAGATGTTTGGTGTGCAGCCAAGACTGTTTTTAAAGAAAGTTTAAGGTTATTATTAGAGTGCTCCAAAGTGTTACAGTCCATATTTGTGAATAAATGAGAATGGTTTCCTGTGCAATTATTTGTATATACATGGGTGTTTCTCAAATGCTCAAAATCATGTGTGTGCTTAGTAGTTTAAATTCTCCCTGACATTCCTGTTCACTCATGTATTCATTTTGCTCCTGTCATCATAGGTTGAGTATATGCAAAGTGCTAAGATTACTGACCCCAAAGAGCTCAAATAATCATGATCATTGTATATGAGGCAACAGGGGCAGAATAACAGAAAAAGGAAGAGATGAACTCTTCTTGAGGGCTGGGGAGAGCAGGAGAGACTTCATAAGATGTTCATCCAGTCTCCAGGCACTGGCAGAGAGGGGAGATCAAAAACCACATTCCAAGTTGCAGTAGCATTAGGGGTCTCCAAATGGGGGGAGGAAAGATGCTAATTAAGTTTCTATTTCTATTTTAATCTCATCCTTAATTTTGATTATTTTTGTTGATAAACATATATTGGGATGTATACTCAAAAGGTATTTATCCAATGAGGTGTCCTTCTGTAGACAGAAGGAATGGAACCTGAGCTGGGTTGTGGCAGTCAGGCAGAAAGGAGCCTCCCTGAGAAAGAAGCCTGAGGGCTGCATGGCTGTTAAGTTGGAAAGCAGAGGGAAAGGAGACAAGGGTAAAGAACAGCAAGGCCAGGAGGTAGCAGTGACCCAGGATGGACGTGTTGAGTCTGAAGGTTTTGTGACACCACCTGGCAGTGCCCTGCAGTTGGAAATGGAGATTCTGTACGGGGCTGTCAGAAAGTGATGTCACTGGGTATATGCCCAAGGAGAGCGTATGGGGTGAGCATTGAAGGGGTGGAGTGATTCCAGGAGGCAAAGAAAAGAAAGGTCAGAAAGGTAGGAAGAAGGGCCAGAGATCCTCAGAGAAGCCAGCAAACGTCCAAAAGGAGGCAATGGACAGGCACGAGTGTGATTGCCAAGAGGCACAAGGTGCCCAAGGGAGGGGAAGAGGCCGGACACATGGTTTTGCAAGGTCAGCTCGTACACCCCAGCAGGGCTGGCCGTCGGGTGTGCACACAACTGACAGCTTCTCTTGGCAGAACCGCGAAAAGATAGATGTCCATCCTATCTTGATAAACACAAAATTAAGAGTTGGTGAACTTTGAGATTATGATACTGTCTCGTGTAAAATAGCAACCATGTAAGTGATTGTGTATCACTCTTAACTGTTCTTTCTGCTTTTCCAGGACTCTGATTACCGGCATGGCTTCCGGTAGCATTGTAGCTTTTAATATAGATTTTAATCGGTGGCATTATGAGCATCAGAACAGATACTGAAGGTAAAGGAAGAACCAAAAGCCAAGTTAAAGCTGAGAGCACAAGATGCTGCGTGGAAAGGCAATATCTCTGGTGGAAAAACCTGTCTACATCGACCTCCGTTTGTACATTCCATCACACCCAGCAATAGCTGTACATTGTAGTCAGCAACCATTTTACTTTGTGTGTTTTTTCACAACTGAACACCAGCTGCTACCAAGCAAGCTTATATCATGTAAATTATATGAATTAGGAGATGTTTTGGTAATTATTTCATATATTGTTGTTTATTGAGAAAAGGTTGTAGAACGTGTCACAAGAGACTTTTGACAATTCTGAGGAACCTTGTGTCCAGTTGTTACAAAGTTTAAGCTTTGAACCTAACCTGCATCCCATTTCCAGCCTCTTTTCAAGCTGAGAAAAAAAAAAAACATGTTTGATACTTTGTACATCAGATGCATCTTATTTAAAAGGGATACTTTTGTAAAAGTAAAACCTTGTATAAAGAACAAAATGTTTCTTAATTTTATTGTGGAGTTACAACTTGCATGTTCCTTACTCCTAATGTGTTGATGGAACAGGTGCATTCACACTATGAAACAGAAAGATCTGTCCAAGGACACAGCTTGTAGGAAAGGGTTGAATTTGGGCTCAATCAGTAATTTTTGACATTTTCACCAAAATATGGTTTGCACTTTTTAATCTAAATTCATCCCAAGTGAAATTTGCTCATAAAGCATTTGGATACTAAGCCATTATTTGCCATTTTTGGTACTTTATACACAGAAAATTCAGCCCTACCCTTCATAATTTGAAGACACAGCAGAAAGGGGGCTTAGGGATGAGGTCCTGGTTTTTACTGTATAAATAGGAGTCATGATCATTAGTTCCATAGTAATGACTTCCCGACGCCTGGACATCTCTTCCAGAGTCATCCCGCCGGCTTAGTGTGTATACAGTAGGGGAGGAGAATCTGATGCTAACTGTTTTTTTCCTCTTTGGTTCTTGAATAGCTTAGTTTCTTTAATAACAAGTCAGACTTTATTACAACAATAACTGGTTATTCTTTTAGGTTCTTGTGAAATTCTCACCTAAAGCCACATTCTTAGCCTAAGGCATTTCATCTTTTATGATATAAAATGATGGCTATCAAATGATTTTCCATTCATTGTACTAATCAAGTTATACACCCAGGGGTATATACACTTTCTTCATGTTTCTTCTTTGTATATTTGGTGACTGTATTGTCATAGATGTACATATTGTGTCGGTAGGGCTATGAGGCATGTTACAGGAATGTAATTTTCTCAGAATTTACACTCACTTGCAGTCATTTATTTAAAAAGATAAAACAAGATAATGGGTTCTTTGTATTGGCACTTTGCACCAGAAACATATCATTATTTATTGATGTGATTACTTATTTGTTATCCACCTTGTACTAGTAAGTTTTAGCACTGAATTCCTTCTTCATTGTTGTTTGTATTTATGAAATTCTGAAATTATGGGGAATCAGCGTAATGATTAAGTTATTCATCACCAGGCTGTAAGCAATATCTTGAGTTTGTAGCTTAGAATTGGGAGGATACTGAACATCTGGAAGACAAGTTCATTTCATCTTGAGATCATGGTGAAATATTTTGGATATATAAATTCCTTAAGCTATTGTAACCATGTTTTATTGCAAAGATGTAAAATATGCCAGATGTGTGTGAGTTGGAAATCAAAAAAAGAAAAATAAAATATGCAAAGAATTCACTGATTGTCTCACATTTCATTGAACACTTCACTAACATGCATTCATTATGTTGTCGTACAAGTTTAAGAAGTCATCATCGCCGGACATAAAGGCCGTACAGCATCTGAAAACATGAAGTCGAGTCCTAATGAGGTTCTCTAATTGGCGGAAACCTGAGCTGCTCTGCTTGACCATCTGGCAGGGATTTGGGGCAACAGTGACCAGAGGGAAACAGCCCTTGGGTTTTTTTGTTTTGCATAATCTGCTTTTTGGGTTAGTTTTATTTTATTTAAAAGGAACAGAGTTTTATTTTATTTAAAAGGAACTAAATAGTGAAGGGTATAATAGCTCCTTCTTTGAGTGTTATCAAATAATGCTATTTTCATTTTTTATGATACTTTCTAGAATCCATCATTGACCAGGTGTGACACAGACAAGAACCAAGGACCTGGAGGAAGCGAGCAGCTGCTTGCAAGGTGGCCTTGAGGGGGCCGAGGGGGCTTTGGTCATACAAATCAGCGTGGGTGGTGGGGCAGCAGCCCAGACAGCCCCAGGCAATGACAGAACCGCACGGAAGGCTTCCCTCTGCATTCCCAGGGCCAAAGGGACAGACCTGACAGCAGCCTGGGGAAGGCTCGCTACTCTTACTCTCCATCCTGTCCCCAAACCAGAAATCTGTCAGTCATCGAACCTCTGCTGGCTCCATGACCCAGCCCTTCCTGCAGCCCATCGGTAACTCTAGCAGGCTGACCACTACTTGCTCCCAAAATTGTCTTTTGAAACTGCCCCTCCTTTCCAGCACCATCACCTGGACTATGGGGAACCTCCTGACCTCTGACCTACCCCCCCCTCTGGCTCTGACTATGCCACCTATCCAGTGGCCTCTGCCCAGCACCTTGCAAAGCCAACACCAATGGCTTAAGAATGGTATCTTACACACTAGCAGGCAGAAGATCACCAGGGGAGCTTCTTTTTAAACAAAGAATCTAGAGTTCCTTTCCCCCAGGTTGTCCGATGTGGGTGATTGATCCTTGGGCACATTTTTCAACAATGATAATTTGAAGGATAAAGTCCAAACTGAGTAGAGCACAGAAGTACTTCAGAAGGGACACATTCTCATCTGCCAACTCCCTCAAGTGACCAGCACCCCAGGCAAACCCACCTATTTGCAAGTCCCTGAGAACTGCCCTGCTCCTATGTCCCTGCCCGGGGGACTCCTGTGCACCACCTGGTTTCATTTCTTGTTGCAAACTGACCTAAACCAGTTTGGTCACACACAATCTCTTTTGCCAGGTAAAAAGTTAGCCCCCACACCCCACATCTTCACTATGTTGTTAGGATGAAAACAACTTTTAGGACCAATTTCTACCTGATGTAGAGATGCTTTTTAATCAAACACGTGTTAGCAAGCAGGCACGGGACCACTCATGCAACTCGTGTGGCTTTGGTAACGTCCAGGGCTCTGCTTTCTCAGGTGATCTGGCAGCTGTTTTACAACAAAAGTACACCAAAAGTGGGTGCACTAATGTTCTAGAAGCAGGATCCCATGAGCTAATCACCTCCCAAAAGGTCCCACCTCTTAATACCATCACATTGGGGATTAGGTTTCAACATATGAGTTTTGTGGGGACACAAACATTCAGACCATAGCCCCATAGCCACACCCAGATCCCTAAATTCTCACTGTTTACTGACATTCAGTAGAGACGGGGTCTTGCTCTTGCTCAGGCTGCTCTCCAAATCCTGAGCTCAAGCGATCCTCCCGCCTCGGCCTCCCAGAGTGCTAGGATGACAGGTGTGAGCCAGCGCAAATGGCCACTTCCCTGCTTTTACAACCATTCCCATGGGAATCTCTGGCCACTGGAGGGGAGGGCAGCCTGTGCGGGGGCATCCAGGCCTCTGACCACTGCTTTCCCTGCCATTTTTTTGTCTAAAAGGATGGGCACTCAGAGAAGACCCTGCTGCTAAGAAGCTGGCTTTCCCAATGATGTTGAGTAGCTTTCCGTTTTTGTTTCTGTGCTGGCTGTGAAGGGATGTTACAAAAAAACGACTCAATCAAAAAAAAAAAAAAAAAATCCTTTCTTTCTTACTAGATGCTAAACAGAACCAAAATCCAAATTTATGTGTACATGTGGTAGTGGCAAGCTGCCGGTTCAGCCTCTTCTGTGGAGAATAGATTCCATAAAAGAAAAAGCCCTAGACCCCCCTGAAAGGTTTTATGGTCATGCCATAAAAGCACTTGAACCATTGCCTGAGGACTTCATTGTTCAGTAGCGACATCTCAGTTATGCAGAACTTATGATTTGCAAATCATGTAAACTTAACAAGGTCATATCTACTGTATGCTTGAAGAAATTGAGCCTCAAAAAGGTTAAAGGACTTGCCCAAGGCCACAAAGCTGGTAATCAGGGGAGCTAGGACACAGAGCAAGGTCTCCAAGTTGACTATTTTTTCCTACTTGACCCATTCATTTACTTATTCATTCATTCAAACAACATTTCAAGGGCTTATCATGTAGGTTCACAGCCCAGTGAGGAGGACAGACAAGTAAATGACAGTGACAACACACTTTTGTGCTAAATGCCCAAGACACCAAAAGGAAAAATCCCTGTGGCTGAGTTGTCACATAGTGAAAGGCAGGGAAAACTAGGTAACCGTATGCAGAAGAATGAAACTAGACCACTATCCCTTCCCACATATAAAAATAAAATAAAAGTGGATTAAAGACTTAAATCTAAGACCTAAAACTATGAAACTACTAAAAAAAAAATATTTGGGAAATGCTACAGGACATTGGACTGAGCAAGGACTTCTTGAGTCATACCCTCAAAGCACAAGCAACCAAAGCAAAATTGGACAAATGGGGTCACATCAAGCTAAAACGCTTCTGCTCAGCAAAGGAAACAGTCACCAAAGTAAAGAGACAACCCACAGAATGGGAGAAAATATTTGCAAACTTCCCATCTGACAAGGAATTGATAACTAAAATACATAAGGAGCTCCAATGACTCAACAGGAAAAAAATCAAATACTCTGATTAAAAAATGGATAAAGGGGCCGGGCGCGGTGGCTCACGCCTGTAATCCTAGCACTCTGGGAGGCC
>VBSM01003176.1:71867259-71882695 GCA_008086735.1 Cheirogaleus medius | reverse complement strand
ATCATCTCACCCCAGTTAAAATGGCTTTTATCAAAATGACAGGCAATAATGAATGCTGGCGAGGTTGTGGAGAAAGGGGAACCCTTGTACACTCTTGGTGGGAATGTAAGTTAGTGCAACCACTATGGAGAACAGTATGGAGGTTCTTCAAATAACTAAAAATAAAACTACCATATGGCCCAGCAATCCCACTGCTGGGTATATATCCAAAGGATGGGAATTCAGTGTATCAAAAAGGTATACCTGCACTCCCATGTTTATTGCAGTACTATTCACAATAGCCAAGATATGGAATCAACCTAAATATATATCAACAAATGAATGGATAAAGGAATTGTGGTACATATACACAGCAGAATATTATATAGCCACAAAAAATAATTAAATCCTGCCATTTGCAACTGGCAGAACTGGAGAACATTATGTTAAGTGGAATAAGCCAAGCACAGAAAGACAAATTTCACATGGTCTCGCTCATATAGTGGGAGCTAAATATTAAAAATAATTGATCTTATGGTGATAGAGAAGAGAGTGATGGTTAAGGTAGCCTGGGAAGGGTAGCAGGGAGTGGGGATAAAGTGGGGATGGTTAATGGATGCAAAAATATAGTTACATAGTTAGGTAGACTGAATAATATTTGATAGCACAACTAAGTGACTATAATCAACAGTAAGTTAGGGTATACTTTAAAATAGCTAAAAGAGTAGAATTGGAATATTCCTAACACAAAGAAATGTAAAATGCCTGAGGTGATGGATACCCCAATTACCCTGATTTGATTAATTCACATTGTATGCCTGTATCAAAACATCACATGTACACTGTAAAGATATACAACTATTATGTACATATAATAATTAAAAATAAAAAAATTTAAAAAAAGGATTCCCAACCTTAATATTTGTACCTCCATAATGTGCTGAAAAATAATAATAATAATAATAATAAAAAGGATTCCCAAGCAGGAAAAATAAAATAAATATACACTGTAATTACAATGTAGACCACCCAGAACAAAAACTAGATTCTAAGAGAGAAAAGACAGATCACCCTAGCAGACCACAACAATCAGACAGAAAATTGACTTCTCAACAAGAAAAACAATGGACCCAGAAGACAAAGGCATAACACTTTCAAAGCCCTTGAGAAGAAAATAACAACTAATATGTTGTATTCTATCCTATTATATTCACAGCAAAACTATTTTTTAAGAATGAAAATGAAAGAAAGACATTTTTCAAGTAAACAAACACTGAGAACATAATGAAAACAGACCTTTACCAAGGGGCTTAATATCCTTCAAGCAGAAGGAAGAGGGTCACCCAGAAGGACTTGAATGCAAGAAGGAATCCTGTGCAAGAATGCGGTAAACACACGAGTAAATCTCCACCGGCACTGACGGAATAAAACAATAGTGATAATGTCTGATATGGGAGTTAAGAGAGAGGGGGAAGCCAAGTCCCAGACGATGGTATCCGGGGAATGAGGAGGGTGCTGGCTGGTGACACGCATGCCAGGATCCTTGTGTCGTCTCCTGGGAAGCTGATAAGGGACACTCAGTTCCTTCCTGGCCCAAAGGTGGCCAGAAGTGGGTCTCCAGGGGCCAGAGACCCCTTCATCCCTTATTCTCCCCTGAGCTAAAGACCAAACCGTGCTCCCGCCATTGCGTAGAGTGATAACAAGAATGGCATTAAAGCTTTTGTCTTACTCACTTAAAACAATTTTAAAAAAGAAATACCACAAGCAGATCAAATACAAAATTTCTTTTCTTGGGACTTTGTTCGGTGTAAGTGGTTGATCAGATGAAGAAAAGCAACGAGGTTCTAGGCAGGACAGTCGTCCTGAGACCAGCGAGCCCTCAGGATTGGGAATGAGGAATCTACTTCCGCAACCTCCATTCCTAAAACCCGAAATCCCCTAGAGCCCCGATTCGACCTTGTTTATTGGTCAAAAAACCCCTCAAGGTCCAGGCTTCCTTTTGCTATTGATTATATATAAGTTTTGCTTAGGTGGGGAAAAAAATAAATGTAATAAATTCATGAGAAGCTTCCTGAGTGTTGTACTTGACAACTACTTAACCTGCTCGGGCTGGTTTCTGGTTGTTACCAAACTGAAAACTAGAGGACTGAGACGTGTGTCCTCTAGGGAAGTCCCCGCAGGAGGAGGCAAAGGAAAGTGCTGGATGACTCAGTGTGGGCAGAGCCGGCTTAGGTTTTCCACAGCTGTGTGGAAGGCAGGCAGGATTAGCAGTGAACAGCCATCTCTCTGGACTTCACTGGGGGCAGTCCATATGAGAACAGGCACAGAATGTTAAAAATACACAAATCACTCCGGGATGCCTGCAGCTGGAGGGGGCGAGATGCTGTCACACAGGGAGGGCTTTGGCTGAAACGGGGATGCATTTCCGGGTGGACTCCACTCAGCGATCTCCCTTCTGCTGAAGAGCTGGGGTGAAGCACAGCAGCAGCTGGGAGCCCAGAACCATCAGGCTGGCTGGGAAGGAAATATTAACCCTCAATCACCAACTTCACATGTTTACCAGAAAATACAGCAAGGAAGAAATCTCTCTAAAATTGACATTGATAGGAGGAAGTCCTGAAAATGAATCCCAACCATTACATATTTACAGCCCAAATGCTTCTGTTAAAAAAAAAAAAAAAAAAAATCCCTACATGCAAACCTGCCTTTGCAATACACAAAATGGGACAGGGTTGGGGACCCTTAGGAGAGGCTGAGGACAGGCGGAACTTTGATCTTACCAGAGCAAAACCCTAAGTCACACCTCATGGAAGGTTCTCACCAGTTTATAAATCAAGCATGAAACAGTTAACTATATAATTTCATTATACAGTTATATATATATATATATATATATATATTTCATTAGTAGCATTTTAGTAGTATTAGTATATTAGTATATTTAGTAGTATTTTTAGTATTCATTAGTAGTATTTTTTTTTGCATGGGATTATAATTTTCATTTCCAAGAGTGAGTCCAATCATCGAATCTTTCATTTCTTCCATAAAATCCTAAATTCAAGAACGTCTCCAGGTTTTGTCCTGACGGCCTCTGCACAGAGTAAAATCTGTGACACTAATAAAGGCAAGAGTCTGGTTCCGTGGATGGGATGGAAGGAAGCTCCCCCAGCAGAATGTATCAGTCAGCCACAGCTCCCGTGACAAAATACCGCAGATGGGTGACTTAAACAACAAGAATTTATTTCTCACAATTGTGGAGAAGATCAAGGTGCTGTCAGGGTTGGTCTCTGGTGAGGACTCTCTCCCTGGCTCACAGAAGGCACCTGGGTATGTTGTCCTCACATGGCTTCTTCTCTGAGTGTGAGCTCAGTGGGGAGAGGGAGGGAAGGCGGTCTCTGGTCTCTCCTCCTCTACTTACAGGGCCACAGTCGTACCTGATTAGGGCTCTACCTTGTGACCTCGTTTAACCTAATCACCTCCCTAAGAGCCCCACCTCCAAATACATCACAATGAGCAATTAAGGCTTCAAGTTATGAGGTCTGGGCATGGGGGTGGATACAGTTCAATCCATAACAAGATTATTGCCTTCTGGAGGTTCATTTGTGACAGGTGAAAATATGACAAGATCTGAGCTTTGTTTATATCTGCCAGCTGAGAGGAAGAACACTGCTGGTTTTGGGTCTTCTTACCGGCTAAAGTGATCTGAGCAGGATCCCAAACAGGGCTTCGTGAGGCTCAGGTAAGACCCCATGTGAAAATGTGTCGTCCTGGGCCCTACGAGCCCATAGGAAGCTAAAACCTTACAGTTCAATATGGCACTCCTCGGTCATTCCCTATGTTCCAAAAATGTTAAATCAAATGTTGAATGGGGTCAAATAACTTATATGGCTATAATATCGGTTGTTTTAGGATAAAGCAACTTGAATTTATTTCCAGGGTTTTTCAAGGTTAGTTAATTTTCTCATTTTTGTTTCCTTGTACCAAAATATAAACAGTTGGACTGCCAGAAATATGTCCTTTGCCCCATTTTCTGAAGCTGCCTTCCTTTTCCTTCTAAGAGTGAAAAAGGATTAGGATTAACAGTTAGACAAACTAGCGTATGTGTGTCTCTCATGGAGAGAAAGAAGAATTCACTTAGTCATTTTCCTAACATTTTTCAAACACTCTGTCATAAAGCCCTTTAAGCTGATATTGTGTTGAATGATGTCACTAATGTTAATTGACAGTTTGCTGGAAACCATCTCTTGAAAACTCTTCTTTTCTGTTCAAGTCCTGTTTATTTTGTCATAGAATTAGAAATCAAGAAACTTCCAGAAAGAAAATGTACGTGTGTGTGTGTGTGTGTGTGTTTGTGCATTTGTGCACCCGCGCATATGTTCTGGCTTTGAAACTAGCAAGGTCATTTGCAAGAGAGAGAGAGAAAAAAACGAAACAAGCAGAAATGAAATTAGACCCATGTTTATACAGTTCTCCTCATTGGCCCAGGACTTATTTTTGAAAGTTTGTAAACTAGCCTTCCAGTTTAAATTGAATAAGTAGGTGCAGCTGAGTAAATGGAGAGGCCTGGGTTTGCAGCCATGTGTTTTCACTTTAAGGTTACATTGAAGAGGAACAGAGGGGGTTAGAAACAAAAATAAGAAAGAGAGATATAAGACAGGCTACGTTTAAAGGGAAAATGTGAGAAAACGAAGAGTCAAAACAGAAGTCCTCTTTGCTTGGCCCTATGCGGAAAGAGCAGTCTTCTCAGCGCTGCCCTTACCCACAGGGGACAGCCAGGAGGAAGGGAAAGGGAAGGATGAGGTGACCGGGACTTTACAGGGTCAGAGACTTCCAAGGAGGGCCTGGATTTAAGACATCTCCATCCTGGAGTCTCCCCACGGCCTCTCAGGAGAAGCCAGTCTCCTCTCCACTTACAGACCAACTTACAACTCCCAGTCTGGTCCTCAAAAGTAAGAACAGTGACTTCCTCTGTAGCTACTTGTTATGGGCTAACTTGTGTCATCCCCTCCAAATTCATATTTTGAAGTCCCAACCCCTAGTTCCTCAGAATGTAACTGTTTTTGGAGATGAGGTCTCTAAAGTGATTGCGTTAACATGAGGTCGTTAGGGTGGGACGTTATTCCAACATGACCGGCACCCTTGTGAGAATAGAAAAGGACGCCAGGGGCAGCGCACAGATGGAAGACCATGTGAGGACACGGCGAGAAGGCAGCCGTCTGCAAGCCCAGCAGAGAGGCCACAGGAGAAACCAACCCTGCAGACACCTTAATCCTGGACTTCCAGCCAAGACACCGGGTGGCACTGCAGAAGCCAAAGAGTGTCAAAGAGCCCTGCAAAGTCCCAGAGGCCGGGCAGAGGCCTGGACCAGACTCTCCCTCACAGCCCTGAGAAGAAGCCCACCCTGCTGACACCCGGATCTTGGACTTCCAGCCTCCAGAACCGTGAGACGTTCATTCCTGTGGTTTAAGCCCCTCAGTCTGTGGCACTTTGTCACGGCAGCCCCAGGAAACTACTACAGTCCCTCTTCCCGGTGTTCACCTACTGGGGACGGGATGGGAATCTCCCCTGAGGGGCTCCAGTTGGTCACTGCTGTTCCAGGAGGGGGTGGGCTGCGGATTTGGCATGTTTGGCTACTGGGGGTCGGCTGCCCTTGACCTTTTCACATGCCCCCCATCCGACCTTTTCACATCCCCCCCATCTGACCTTTTCACATCCCCCCATCCACTTTCTCTGCCAGGACATCCTCGCCCTTGTGTTAGAGCCCAACATGGAAGCTGCAGACTCTTAGAACCTCATCTCCTGCTGTAGCTATGGATACAGTGTGGGGGGGCACACGGGGCGTGAGTTCCAGAAGGTGGGGCTCTTCAGCCATCTGGAAAGCTGCCTATCAAGACAGATATAGACACAGGGTTCCAATCCCAGACCTTCCACCTCCTGGTCCGGGGCGAGCCTGGCGCCTCCACGCATCTGCTTGGTTGATTTTTATTTGAACAATCACTGCTAGTCATTGCAAGGCCACTGACTATTCAAGAGGTTGCTTTGTTTCCTCACTTGATCCTTCCATCAGCCCCCAGAGGCAGCTGTCACCATCTCCGTCCCCACTGCTGGGGGTCACCTACATAGTAGGGGGTGCTGCTGACTTGGACCCAGGTCTCCTTTTTCCCTTGACACCTGGTTTGTACTATAGACCCTGAGAATGCCGGACTCCTGGGCTTTCTCCTTGAAGCTTGAAGCCCTAGGCTGAGGAAAGGGCTTCGGTCCTTATAGGTGTCCCCCTGCTGCGGGGAGCAGCTCCACTTCTGCGGGGCACACGGCACCCTCGGGCGACGCGAACACTGCACCCTAAGGGGTTCTGTCTCCTCCAGACAGAGGTGCGTCTGTGAGGCACACTCTGCGGGAAGCACCGTCCCCAGGGCCACCTGGGCTAACTGGCCCTGGCACACCAGAGCCAGGTCACAAGCTGTCACTCTCGCTTCACCTGTTTCCAAACATTTATTTCTGTCACGTTGAGGGGAGGGAGAGGTTCTAGACCAAACAAGCCCCTGGTATGGGGCCATTCCCCGGAGCCTGAGAACACTTCCTGGGGGCGGTGGACGGCAGGAGGGACGGGGGTCACCTTTGCTACAAGAGCCTTCGGCCTGGGCTCCTCCATGCTGGGAAGGACCTTGGGCTCGAGCTTCCGAAATGGAGGACCTAACTGCCCCTTTCCCTTGGTGACCACATTTCAAGACTCTTGACTTCTTTCCAAAATCCACCCCGTCCACTCCTCAGATCACCAGAGCTGGCCTCTGGGCAGAGGCTGGGACCGGCCTGGTGGGGCGCTGGCTCTCCCTGTCGCGGCTTCCCTGGGGCCTGGCCTGCCGCCCGCAGCCCAGAATGGCGGCAGCTGCACCACCGCAGCCTGCCCTCCCCTCCTCTCGCCCTGTCTGCCTTCCTCTCTCCTGACGCTTTCATTATAATCAGGAGAAAACAGTAGGTCCACATTTCAACTTCAAAGAAAAGCCAGGGGACTTCTGTTTCAAAAAACTGCAGAGGCCTTGGCCTCCCTGAGAAGCTGGGTGCAGATTTCATCTCTCTTCCACCCAGCGCTCGGGGCGATGGTGAGACCCAATCTGTGACCCACCTGAGGAACTCTGGAACATCATGGTGACCAACAGGAACCTCACGAGTGTCACTAGCTCTGTGGAAGAACCAGAGAGAAAGGCTATTGGAGGCTGTGAGACTGGATACAGCTGTCACCTCCAGGATAAGGGCGTGGGACAGGGCAGGTCAACTTCAGCCCTATGAAGTGCACTGGGGAAGTTGAATAGTGTCAGGGCCCAGGGCTTTCCGCACGCAGGCGCGTCCTGAAGCTGGCAAAGTGACCATGAGCAAGTGTGTGTGTGACGGAGCAACCAAGCTGACCAGCCACGGGGCAACACGGTGTGGAGCAATCATCATCAGTGGGTGATGAATGACTATCCTCCCCATCTGATGCAGGGTGACCCAGGGGCCCTTAGGACTGGCTCCGTTCTGCCTCACCTCGTAGGGACTAGAAGGCACAGTCCCCAAATGTGTCCCCATGTGCTGTCCTCATTCCTGCCCTTTGCGTACATTCACCCAACCTATTGATTTCCCTTGTTTGATAGCGTGTAAGCTGTGGAGGGAAATCATTGCGACCTTTATCCTGTGATGCTAAACGGACATTCAAAACTCCAGCTTGCGTGTCGGGGACGCCCGCCGGGAGGTGGCTGGAGTGAGCAGGAAGAGCATGCACCGATGGCGGCAGGCCCCGCTCCCCCTCAGCCCTGCTGCTAGCTGTACCACTTTGCACGAGGCCCACGCGCTATTTGAAGCTGTTTGTTTATCTCTAGAATAGGCACAATCATACCTATTTTGCAGAATTATTGAGAGGAAAAATGTATGAGAATACCTAACATGTAAGTAAATGTTCGGTTGAACAGCTTTCTCTTTCCTGTTTCCCCTGGAAGCAATGATTCATCCAGGTGGGGCGAGGAGGGATCTTGGCCACAGAGGGCATTTGAGAGATGACAACTGTAGACATCCGTGCAACTTCTGTTCTCGTGCTCCTGCTGTTTTCAAATTCCACAGTTACAGCCCGCACCCTGGGAGGCTCAGGACACCCCAGTGCGCGTCTCTGAAAAATAAAGTTGCTACTCCCTTGCTACCCTGGGTTGCGTTTAATCGCCACATAATGAAATGATTTTCCTTTCCCTCTTTTATTCCTTTTCTTTCTTTCCTTCTGAGACAAATGGAAAAATAATTTGATCCCCTTGAATCTTTTCACCCTTGGTATTTTCCCCCTTCACACCCGAGCACCGCCCCTTCATAAATGAGAACACATGTGCTGAAATCTCGGCCTTCACCCTCCCGACTCAGGGTCCCTCCGCTCTCGGGGGTACACATTTCCTTTCAAACCTCCAGAATAAATTCATCACAGCAGGAAGAACATTGTTTTTCTTCAAAACTCAAAAAAAAAAAAAAAATCAAATCCTATATCACAATTATTCCATCTCAGAGGAAAAATGTTGCCCTTTCATCTGCAAGTTTCTTGCTCCAACTCTGAAGGCTTTGACCGTGGCGGTTCGGCAGATTCAACCCAGCTGCTTTTGCAAAGTCCGCACTGATTCATTACTTCAGGGAGCCAAAGGGTGACACATGCATATTTCGAATATTGCCCCGTATGTAGATCTGCGCCGTGGCTTGACTTAGGAGCTTCGACTGACCTGACATATTCGCACTCAGATGCAAATTTCAATGGTGTTTTTATTTTAAAAAATAATCTGCAATCCAATTCTTTTTCATCTGAAGGTTGAACTTATTCTGGAAAGCATGCCAGAAATTTTAATTTGCAATTTCACTGCTATTCCTCTGCCATCGTAGCCCCTTAGCAAGCAAACTCCTTTTTCTTTAACAATAACCCACAATGACAAATGCCCAGTACTGTGGAAATGAAGCTCTTGGGTTTGGCCATCTCCTGTAGCTGACATCAGAGAAGCAGGACATCTTCTTGAACCCAAACACCAGCCCAAGAATTCCTATAAACTTCCTTACACTTCGTTTTAAGGGAAACCGCCTGACAAGGAGCATACTTTGTCCTCACTGCCAGGCATCTTTCTGTTTATGTGGACTTTGTTTACGTGTGCCCCCCGTTAATAAAAATCTATATTCAACAGATGCACTCAAGCACCTTAGAAAGTAATTTTCTTTCAGACTTGAGCACTTTCTGGGCCGGAATAAAAGGAGCGGAGAGTCAGGTTGGCAGCCCTCCATGGCGTGACCATTTATTGTCATGGAATGTAGCAGAGGACGGCTCTCGCTATTTCCTTTTGATTTCAGTGTGTAAATCTGCTCTCACCTAAAGCTTGACCACATGACAGTGCAGACACACATTAAACTGATTATTTCTGTCTGAGCTGTGTGTAGAATGTGCACTCTAAATTGCACATAAAAATGTTCTCCAAAATAGTACCACCTGCCTGCAGAAGTATCGTTTTCTTTCACAAAGACAGACCCAAATGTGTTTCTGGGATTCTGCAGCCTCCTTGGCTGATGAGGATTGTTGCCCCAGCTGAGTCCGGTGCAAACCGGGCCGGACTGGGGCTGCGGCTCCTCTCCGCACCCCTGGCTTCTCCTCCTGAGGATGGCAGGGACTCAGAGGGTCTCCCAGGGGTGCCTCGGGCTCATGCTCAGGCGGCTGTGCCAGCTAGCTAGGAGCAGCTTCCCCCGTCCACATGAGAGACAGTGTAGGAGAGCAGAGTGGGTGGAAGGAGCCAGAATGGAGAGAGTAGACAACAAAGAAGCAGAAGAGGCCAAGTATGGTAGCTTGCACTAGGAGTCCCAGCTACTCTGGAAGCTGAGGCAGGAGGATCACTTGAGGCCAGGAGTTTGACACCAGCCTGAGCAACCCAGTGAGACCCCATCTCTATAAGAAATAGAAAAATTAGCTGGATGTGCCTGTAGTCCCAGCTATTCATGAGACTGAGGCAGGAGGATTGTTTGAGCCCAGCAGTTGGAGGTTGCAGTGAAGTATGATGATGCCATAGCACTCCAGCCTCGGCCACAGAGTGAGACCCTGTCTCAAAGAAGAAAAAAAAAAAGAAGAAGAAGAAGAAGAAGAGGAATGTGAAAGTACAACACAAACCATCACAACCCAGGGAAGAGCTCTTAAAGAACAGAAGAAATAAACAAACCTAGGGAAGAAGAAAGAGAAAAGAATATAAAACTAAGAATTGAGAGAGTGGTTTCATTTTTTAAAAGGCAGGGTGAAAACTAAGCCCAGGAAAGCAAGATCAAATTATTGTGATTTCTCCTGATTAACAAGAGAAGTTGCAAAGCCTATTATCCTTCAAACATCTGCCATGCCTTTGCCAAGTGAAAGCAGAAAAGAATGTGCAGAAGAAGACAGAAAGGTGTTTTGCCCATATAGGGGCACGTTGTGAGATTTTATTCTCAAAATAGTTCTTCCTGACTCAGTAAGTTACATCACCCAGAGTAACGGGAGTCATCTCATCTCATCTTTGAGGGCTGGGCTTACAAATGCTTCTAATTCCCTAATATTTGGAGTTATGTGGAGGAACCGTGTAAAGACATGAAAGTCTTTGCAATTTTCTCGGTTGTTTTATGCTCTGGATACTAGCTTTGAGGATCTAAGCATGGAAGATAGTGGCTGACCCTGTGTAGCTAGGGGAGAATGATCCAGGACCACAACTTGCCTGCTGATGCCTGTTAGCATGGGGGGCTGAAGGCTGCATTGCTTTCTCACAGGTTTTGGTTTCGTCTCTGCACCCTAAAAGTCCAAGGGCCTTTATCCTTATCCCTAGATTTTGTTTTTTTGCTCCCATTTTCTATTTTAGCCAAGCTCCCTAAAAATAATCTATAGCACCCTTTCTGCATCTGCAGCTCCTGTTCTCATATTAGACATTTGTAAATCTTTCCTCTCCCACACCCTGCTTTTCCCCTCACCCTGGCCAAGTTGATCCATGAGCTCTTCGTGCTTGTCTTCTTGGTGGCGCCTGATGATGTCGAATTCTCTCTTCTTGAATCTGCCCCTCTCTGAGCTTCCTGAATCACTCTATCTTGTTCTCCTTTGCCTTTTCTGACTGTTAATTCTTCATCTCCCTTGCAGACTCCTGTTCGTTATCCCTGTGATGGTTAATTTTATGTGTCAACTTGGCTGGGCCACAGGGTGCCCAGATGTTTGGTCGAACTTTACCGTGTGTCTGTGAGGGTGTCTCTGGAGGGGATGGATGTTTGCACTGGTAGACTAAGGAAGATTGTGAGCCCCACAATGTGGGTGGGCCGCACCAAATCTGCTGAAGGCCTGATGGGAACTAGAGGCTGAATAAGGGGGAACTTGCTCTCTCTGTCTGATGGTCTTCAAGCTGGGACAATGGTCTTCTTCTTTAGACTTGGACTACAACCTATACTGTTGGCTTTCCTGTTTCTCAGGCCTTTGGACTATAGGTCTTGGGATTTATTAGACTCCATATTCACATGGGCCAATTCCTTATAACAAATCTCTTTCTCAGTGGAGAGAGAATCTATTGGTTCTGTTTCTCTGGAGAACCTGGACTAACACAAGCCCAGTCTTCAGTGTTGGTGTTTCCTGCTCTACCTCTGCCTCAGACTCACAATCTAAAATGAGTTGCCCCATCCAGGTCCCAGCCACACGTCAGCCCTCTCAGTCCTGCCGCTGTGTCCCCAGCTGTGGGTACACTGTTCCCCCCAGGGTCTCTGAAGGAGGCTGAACCATGGCCTCCAAAGATATCCACATCCTAATCCCTGGAGTCTGGGGTTGTTACCTCATATGGCAAAAGGGACTTTGCAGATGTGATTACATTAAGGCTCTTGATAGGGGGAGATTATCCTGGACTGTCCAAGTGGATCCTAAATGTTATCACGGTGTCCTGAGAAAAGAGAGGCAAAGGAGATTAGACACAGAAGGAGAAAAGATGATGTGACAGTGGAAACCCATATTGGAGTAATGAGACCCCAAGCCAAGGAACACCACCAGGGCTCTGGAAGCTGGAAAAAGCAGGGGACAGATTCTCCCCTAGAGCTTCCCTGAAAAAATAGCTTTGCAGACACCTTGATTTTACCCCAATGAGATTGATTTCAAAAGTTTGCCCCCCGAAACTGTAAGAAAATAAATGTGTTTTGTGCAAAGGCACCAGGTTTGTAGCAATTTGTTACAGCAGCCACGGGAAACTAATAGAGTCTCCAATCCCTCCTCGTGAGAGACGTGTCGGACACCTTTCTGCTGCCGTGTCTCCTGGCAGCAGTGTTTGGCACTGCTGATCCTTCCCTCTGGAAACACGCTTTGCCTTTGGTTTCCAGCCAGCCAGCATCCTCTTCTGTTTTCCTTCCCAACTCTCTGCTTGCTGACCTCTTTCTCATCTGCTTGCTGAACGTCTTTTCCTGTGCCCCTCATGAATTATTGGTATGCCCAGCATTTTGTCCTTCACTGTCTTCTTCTTCCAATCTACACATTACCCGGAATCACATCAGATTCCGAATCTTACCCTCAGCCCACCTGAGCTCCTGCCTGTGTGTTCCACTGCAGGATGGTCACGAGAAAGTGTGGAGTATCTCATGTAACTGATTGAACACTGTACATTATGTCGAAATTGGGGTGATTTCATGTCATTTTAATGTCAAAAAATCTTGTCAAACCACTGTAAGTCAGGGACCCTCTGTAACTGATAGTTCAAACACAAGCCAAACATTTATAGTCAGTTGATTTTCAACAATAGTGCAAAGACAACTCAATGGGGAAAATATGAGTTGGACCCTGACATCACACAATACACAAAAGTTAACTCAAAATGGAGCATAGACCTAAATGTAAGAGCTGAAAACTATAAAGCACTTGAAAGAAAAGTAGGAGTAAGTCTTCATGACCTTGAATTAGGCAATGGTTCCTTATGTCTGATACCAAAAGTACAAGTAACACAAGAAAATAGATAGATTACAACAAAATTTAAAATTTTTGTGCTACCAATGATATCATCAAGGAACTGAAAAGGCAATCTACAGAATGGAAGAAGGTATTTGCAAGTCATAAATATATAAGAAGCTTATATTCAGAATATGTATATAATTTTTACCACTCAAAAATAAAAAGACAAGTAACCCAATTTAAAAATGGACAAAGGATTTGAATAGACCTTTCTCCAAAGAAAATACACAAATAGCCAATAAACTTATGAAAGAATGTGCAACATCATTAGTCATTAGGGAGGTGTAAACCACAACCACTTCACACCCACCAGAAATGGCTAAAATAAAAAAGACAGGCAATACTAAGTATTGACAAAGATGAGAACCCTCATTAACTGTTGGTGGGAATGTAAAAACAACACAGCTGCTATGGAAAATGTTAAAGTTAACATGTGATCCAGTAATTCCACTCCTAGGGATGTGTGTGTGTGGTGTTTGTGTACACACACACACACATATGTATATAGACAGAGAAATATAGATATATATGTATATCTATATGTGTGTATATATAAATCCAAGATAAACAAAAACATAAAAGCTCATGCAACTGGTATGTGAATGTTCATAGCAGCAATATTCATAATAACAAAAAAGTAGAAACAACCCAAATGTCTATTAACTGATCAATGGATAAACAAAATGTGGTATATTCATATAATGGAATATTACACACCAATGAAAAGAAACAAAGTACAGATACATGCCACAACATGAATGAACCTTGAAACATCATGCTAAGTGAACACTGCCAGCCACATATATGATTCCATTATTACGAAATATCCAGATTTGGCAAATCAAGAGAGAAAGAAAATAGATTAATGGTTGCCTAGGGCCAAGGCAATGGTGAGGGAGGAAGAATGACTTCCAATGGGTGCAGAGTGTCCTTTTTTGGGTAATGAAAACATTCTAAAATTATATTGTAGTGATACATATACAAATATATAAATTTATCAAAATAATTGAATTGTATCTTTGGGGACATCAATTACATGATAGGTGAATTATACCTCAATTTTAAAAAGCTGTTAAAATTTTAAAAAGAAAAAAGAAAGCCACAGAAGTGATCCATCCTTAAAGGGCATCATATCCTCAGGTGTACAAGTGTCCCCTTACTTGCTGACTGGGATCATTTGGATAAAGCGTCCGTTGTGTACCAGGTTCCTTCACTATCATGTTACTCTTCTCTCCTTTGTAAGTAGTAAGTGCAAGTGCGTTGTAGGGAGATCTACTGAAAATACATAAATATCCTGCCTCTCATCAAATTTAATCCATTAATTTTAGCATCCCTTGCTGATTCTTGCCTGAAGTAATTATTACTGTGGGTTTTGCTGAATGGTGATTACCTATTTCCATCCTTCCTCCTACATTTAGTAGCTGGAATTCTACTTGAGGAAGAGCTGTCCTTTTCCTTCATTTATTTATTTATGAATTATTTATGTATATCAGCATAGACTCATGGATTCCTATTTTGTCCTATGAGTGATAACAAGCGCACATACACACTTTCACTCACCGACCACGAACTATTTAGGGAGCTCCTACCACGTGTCAGGCACTCTTCTGGACTCCTGGACCTCAACGTTGAACAGGACAGTTGTCCAGGCTAGTTCTCCCTCTCCTTGGAGAAGGTCCCCCCATTCCCTGAGCTGACATAGGTCCTGTCCCTTGTCCGTGTCCTTTGAGCATCCTTGCACTCGCCCATGCACTCAGCCATCTCTTGGTTTCCAGGTCTCTCTGCCCCTGGCCCAGAGGACCCCGACCCACACCGAGGGCAGCACTGGTCCTCAACGACACTCAGCTCTTGCCTCTGGCCGAGAACTAGTGAAGGGAAGAATGAATGAATGAATAAACATGGCTAACACTCAGGTGCAAGTGATAGTGTAAGAATACTGCTTAAGAAACTCCAAGTTTAATCTATGTTCGTTCTGAGTGGTTGCCAGCTGTCGAGTATACTAGTTTCCTGTCAAGGCTGGGAGGTAGGAGGAGGAGAAGGGAAGAATCCCACACACTCCTGAGACTTCCAGTTCTGAGCCCGTTGGTAGAGGTGGTGCACACACTCGGCCTGGGGACCCACGGTAGAGACGATCTGTGGGTTTGGCCACGCTGGGCTGAGGAACCCCGGGACACTTGGAGGGGGAGTCTAGCAGGCAGCTGCAGATTCTGGCTGGAGACCCTGGAGAGGACAGGGGTGGTGGATGGTGACCACCCTTTGAGTTGTGGGCAGCATGGATTCAGCCACGCGGCAGGGGGATGGGCCTGAGCAGAGAGAGGAGGGAAGAAGGGGGCAGAATGTGGAAGAAGCCTCAATAACAGCAAGGGTGATGGCTTGAAGCCGGAGGAGGAGCCTGAGAAAAGTTCCAAGGAGGGAACGGTCCACAGTGCCAAGAAGTGCAGGGAGACCCCGTGAGAGCGAGGCTGGCGCGGGGCTGGGGTTGAGACGGGCAGGAGG
>VBSM01003176.1:71831390-71867159 GCA_008086735.1 Cheirogaleus medius | reverse complement strand
GGTGGGGGGGGGGGCGCCTCGGCTGAGGCCAAAGGAGTGTCTGTGTGTCCAAATTCAGATCTGCTCAGGGACATCCCCAGCAAACCTCCCCCGTGCACGTCTCATCTCGGAGTCTGATTCTCTGTAGAGTTGCCAGGTTTAGTGAACAAAAATATAGGATGCCCAGCTACATTTGTGACTTTCAGATAAACGAGTAATAATTTTTTAGAATAAGTATGCCCTTAATACTTCACAAGACATACTTAACTGAAGAATTATTTCTTGTCTTTCTGAAATTCACATTTAACGGGGCATCCTGCATTTAACCTGGCAACCCTACTTCTTAAGAAGCCCAACCTGGGTCACGAAATAAACCTTCGTGGCCCTTGCAGGCTGTGGAAGAGAAGCCCGGTGGTCTCTACCGCCATGAAGAGAGCCAGGGGCACTTCAAGGTCTATGGAATGTCCCATCTGGAGAACGAGTTGGGGACAGGGACTGCTGGTGGGACGGTTCTCAGGAGGGGAGGTGAACCGAGCAGCTATCTAAGAAGAAAGCACCACACGGCCTGTGTGAAGGTGGAGCAGACAGAGCCAGCCTGAGCCTCAAGGGGACAGGGCACGTCCCCAGCATGACAGTCACGGGGGAGGTGCTGCCTCCTTGTGGCCCTGGCAGAGGGAGCTGGCTCTTATTGGGGGAGGTCTCAGAGCCAGATCACACCCACTCCTTCACTCAAAGCAGCGACAGCCCCCTCAATGCTAAAGGTTGCATTTTAAATCCCCAAATGAGACAGTGGTAGTAACCAAGAATGCCAAATACTCATTGAATCAGGTCACAGTGGTATGACGAAGGGACCTGGCCCTTAGTGAGAAAGGAAAGATCAACATGACATTGTCAAGGGGCAGTTATTGGAAAGAATAAAGCCATTTTATGCTTATATCCAATTGAGTTATACTCCCAATAAATTATTTACAATTGTAACAGTTGGGGGATGTTGGTTAAAGGATAAAAATTTCAGTAAGGTAGGAAGAATTAAAAAAAAATAATAGTTCCTACTGTGGCTAATTTATAAATTAAACTTTATCATAGGTATGTATGTATAGGAAAAAACATTGTTTGTGTGTGTGTGTGTGTGTGTGTGTGTATATGGTTTGGTACTATCTGTAGTTTCAGGCATACACTGGGGGTCTTGGAATGTATCCCCGATGGGTAAGGGGGGGTTACTATATGTTTTATTTCTCTTTTGAATTTTGAACCTCTGGGTGGCCATGAGCCCAGCCAGGCGTTCTCATATAGTGAGAGAAGAGAGATGTGTGAGATAACTAGCAGACACTACCACAATAACCCAAAGGTACACTCTGTCTCCTGTACCAGTCACAGTTCTACTGGGAGCAGAATCAGTAGGACACACACGCACTCAAACACACACACACACACCCCTAGGGATTCATGTGAGGAACAGGCTGGCTAGGTATCAGAAATCCTTAGGGTGGGCTTCAGGGAGGGCAGGGGAGGAGTGGGCTGGACCCCACAGGCATGGGCAGAAACTGGTGTCCAGGGAAGGCTGAAGCGTTCTTCCAAGCTTTCCAAGTTATGCCTACCCAGGGTAGTCTCCTTAACCTGAAGTCAACTGATCAGGGACTTTAATCACATCTGCAAAATCCCCTCAGGGCAGCGCCTATACTAGTGTTTTATTGAGAGGGTGTTTGCATGTTACAAATGGCTATTGCTGACCTTCCATCCTCCAAGTCTCCCAAAAGAATCTCTCTTGTGTTCCATCCTGTCTGAAAACATGCTGGAGAGGGAATTCTAAGAAATGTAATTCAGTGTAGTAGATTACCACAAAGCCATCACACCTGTGGTCCCAAATTGGAAAGTCCCAGTACAAGTCTCTAGTTGGCACAACTCCAATCACAGGACCATCCCAAGCCGAATCACTGTCGCAGAGGAAGGGGTGGAATGACTGGGCCTGGCCCACATGACCATCTCTTGACCAGGAAGGCTAGGAAGCCATGATGGATAGCCCTGCGGTAGCCCCTGACTGGGGCGGGGAAGGAGCAGGGCCCCAAAGAGATTGGGATGCTGAAAAAACAACACCACCGGTATCTTCGTCTTGGAAACCCCACAGGACTGAGTGTCGTGCCAAGTGCTTAGAAGGTGTTCAGGAAGTGCAGCTGAAGACCTAAGTAGGAACCGAGGTGGGCCCCACAGGTCACAGTAGCTCTGCCCCTCTCGCACCTGTGTACACGCCGCCTCTGGCTGGATCTGGCTGAGACCCCGGAGGCCAAGTCTGTCAGTCCCTGAGTTTTCCACCCGGGCCCTGGTTCCTGCACATCAGGATTGGCTTCTCAGCAGTGAGTGCCTTTCCAACTTTCAGAAACAGTTGTTATTTGCCAAGACACATTACGTATCTCCAATGCTGCTTGTTCACACTCAGTGTCCTCTGGAAGTCTCTGGCAAACACCATCTGGTTTCAGGGAGGGGACTGAGCCCAGGTCTTTTGTTACTCCACAGCCTCCTCCTCGGGGGGCTTTAACCCAAGGAGAGGGCCCCCCAGGTCTGCTGGTCTCATCCAGCCAAAGCAGCCAGTTTGCTCCCCGAACCCTGTGACATCATCCCATTGGTAGATCTAGGCCGGTGGAAATGGTGCTCAGCTCTTAACTCATCAAAGTTTCATGATCCTTTTCTCTGAGCAGTTCCAGCAGGAAGAGGAGCTGTCACTGCACATTTATCCTGTGCAGGATAAATGCACAGGGATCTCATCCCCTGTGATGTCGTCAACTCCCAGGTGGGAGAAGCAATGTCTTATTCCTGCCCGTACGTGTCCTCCGTGCCTAGGACAGTAGCTTGTTGCTAAAGGGCAGCAGGCAAATGTCTGTTGATGAATAATGAATGACGGAGGAAATGATTTTCCACCCACCACAGAAGGAGGTCAAGAGGGGCTGGTCTTCACTTCCTTTTAAGCAGAGTCAATAACTGAAGAGCTAAAGTTAGACGCAGTAAAGGGCCGTGCTAATGCGAAAGTGGGCTTGGTAGTGCTGGGGGCATGGCTTCTCCGGTTGGACACCCTCTTTGCAAGGCCCCTGTCCTTGTCCTTTGTTGCATGTACAGGAGTTTGTAATGGCGGGTAACACACCCCTTCCATCTGCCTTTCTCTGCTCCTGGACCGAGTGCTCCGTCGGAACAGGGCCCCCTCACCTGGCCCACAGCCGCAGTAAAGTAGTGTTGAATGAATGAACATGTTCTTCACGTCATCTGGTGAGCATATTTAATTCAAAATATCAGAGCTTTCTAGGAAGACAAATTAGTCCTGCCACCATCTCTTTCATTTTAAATTCGAGTTCTGATTCTCACCACCCACCTCGACTTTAAATAGGTAGTGTTTATTGAGCACTTGTATGTGCCGGGCATTGTTCTACACTTTTTACTCCTCCCAGTGTCCCTACAAGGTGGGCATGATTAGGTTAGGATGCTCATTTTACAGCGGAGGAAACAAAAGCACAGGGAGCTTAAGGACTTATCCGAGGTTAAGTCATTGGGTAGCAGTGGAGACACCTGATAATGAACCGGCACCTACCCCCACCTGTGTCTAGACCAACAACGCCATGAGGAAGAGTCCACCGCCTAAGCGCAGGGCCACGGTTAGAGGCCTCGGGAGGCATGAGAGCTCAGCTGACTCTTCTTAGGTACCAGCGTCGACTACAGTCGACAGCCACAGATGAACGTGAGCCTCGACTATAGTCGACAGCCGTGATATGAAGGTGCACAGCTGAGTGTTGACTTTAGCCGACAGCCAAAAGCTTTTACTTTTACAGCTTTTATCTCTGCAGTTACAGTGTGTACGTTCAGCTAATAAGTAACTACGAATCTGTGACCTTTTAACAAATCCTTAGTAGGAGTTATTATAGTTATTTTCCTAAAGCTGCCTGTAAAGTAAAACCAGCTTTCAGTGCTTTAAAGCTTCCTCATCACACAAGAGCAAAACGGATCCGTCGTCAATGCACAGCACAAACTACCGTGCGGACAGTGAGTGCCGGCTGTGGGCGAGGCTTCGCGGCTGGTGAGCGGTGAGTGCGGTACCGAAGTGGTTAAAACACATAACTCTAGTATTTTACTTCCTGCACGAACCACCCAGCAACATCCCTAAACTCCCCTCTTCTTCCCAAAAGTCTTCTGCACGTACTTGCCAAATGACCCAGCAATCCCACTCGTGGGTCTTTACCCCAAATAAATGAAAACATGTGTTCAAAGTTCAGAGCAGCTTTATTCCTTATAGCTCAAATCTATTAATAGAAACAACCTAAATGCCCATTTACTGGTGAATGGACGTACAGATCACAGTGTCTGCGACTCAGCAGTAAAAAGGCGGGGACTGCTGGCACCTGCAGCAACGTGGCTGCATCTCAAAGGTGTGACCGTAGGTAAAATAAGCCAGACACAAAAGACTACGGACAGTGTATGATTCCACTCGAGTGACATTCTAGAGAAGGTAAAAGGATAAGGACAGAAAACGCATCAGTCGTTGCCAGGGGCTGGAGGGGACTTAGTTCATTACAAGGGGACAGAGGGAGCTTTTTTGGGGGGAAAGGACTAGAAACTTGATTGTGATCATTGCACAACTATATATATTTTCAACATATCATTGAAATATATATTCAATGTGTCATTGAATTATACACTAAAAAGGGTGAGTTTTGTATGTAAATTATACCTCAGTAAACCTGCTTTTCAGAAAGTAACATTTTCTTTACCTTTTATTGCAATGCAATAAAAGTATCTTTTCTATCACTTTATTAAACTATTTTTTGAGACAGGCTCTCCCTCTGTCACCCAGGCTGGAGTGCAAAGGTGGAATTCATAGCGCACTGCACCGTCGAACTCCTGGGCTCAAGTGATCCTCCTGCCTCAGCCTTCCGAGAAGCTGAAACTACAGGACTGTGCCACCACACCCAGCTAACTGTTCGATTTTTTTGTAGAGATGGGATCTGTCTGTGTTGTCCAGGCTGATCTTGAACTCCTGGCCTCAAGTGATCCTTCTGCCTCGGCCTCCCAAAGTGCTGGGATTACAGGTGTGAGCCGCCCAGCCCAGCCTATGCCTTTACTTTTAAATCTGAGCAATAGCTTCTATCTTAAAAAATACATAATTTAAAAACAGCTGGAGGGAAGCTGACTTGAAATGTGGGTACTAAATGCATCCCACTGGGCAACCTTAGCAAGCCGCTGGGTGTCCCATGACAGCTAAAATAGCTTCTCCTGTCCAAGGGGCGAGAATGGCTCGAGAAAGCATTTAATCCAGGGGTGTGTTTCTGGGGCTTTGCGTTAGTCAGATTCCATAGGACTGAATGACCTTTGTTTTCCCTCTGGTGACATCACGAAATTGTTTACTTTTAGTGAGTGTTGCAGGGTGCAAATAAAACCATATTCACCCCAGGATTCAGACGTGTCTGAAAAAAACAGGGCAAAGGATACAGGATTGGTGCAAGGACAGTGGGTCAGAAAGCGTGCTGTCCTCGCTGAGCCCCCGCCCCCAAACCTCAGCCTCCCCTCTTGGGGACTGGTGCCCTGGCCCCAGGCAACGGAGGCTGCAACACAAATAAATAGAAGAGCAGTTTCATTAAAATCTCCCTAAGACGTGGCGAGCTCTGGGCGCAGTCCTCTGTGACCCCTGGGAGAGAGGATGCTGAGTGTTAAAGACAGGATTGCCCCTGAGGCCAGTCTCTGGAGCAGGACGGGGACAGGTCAGCCGAGGGTCAGCCAACGCAGCCTCCAGCTGGAGGGGGGCGGTCAGGCCTCCCCTCAGGAGAGGAGGCTACAGCAGCTGGGCTGGCAGGAACCTGGTACTCACTGGGAGGTAACAAGCCCACCCAAACCCCTGGGCCTTATGATTAGCTGGGGGGAAACTGAGGCAGGCTGGGGTTTCTGCAAAGTGGCTAAGTGCAGAGTCAGAAAAAAAAATCGTTTTCCTATTGTTATAATCACTCCACGTATCCCTCCCTGTGACTCCCAGCTGGTGTGTGGCTGGGGACAGCAGAGACCTTTGCCGTTACTTTTAAGTAACTGGATTCTGTGCTGTGTAACATGGATGTGCAACCACATAACACCTCCTATCTTCTGAAATTCCCACCTGCATTATCTATAAATCTCCTTAAAGATTCCTTTTGTCTGACTCTCTGCCTCATGCATTTCCCGGGAGCTCTGGTGCATAGCAACTGAATTAGCATCCGGGCCTGCTTAATTAATAAAATGAGCCTGTGTACATCTGCAATCTCTCCAAGCAATTATGGCATTTCTCCCATTTCTGCACGGAATTCAGCCTGTTAGCACAAAAAAATCGTGGTGCACCAAGTGATTGTTTTTGCCTTTAAAATACAAGTTGTTTGGCTGAGACCTTTAAGTGATTTTTTTTTTTTGCTGAATGATGCTCACTCTGCTTGGTATCTCAGAAGCCTGGCTGTATAGCACAAAATGGAGGCCCAATATTTGCTGAATGAATCACAATTCACTGGGTCTTTTGCTTACGATCTCCCTGAACCTTCATTTTGCCATCTTTAAATGAAGATAATAATACCATTCCTGTAGGATTGAAGTGAGGTTAGACACAATACTTGTGAAACATACAATACATTGCAGTTATAAAGACAGTCAGCATCTTACACGCCACACAAATACTGGGAAGGAATAGACACCTGCCTGTTAAGCCCAGATCTGCCACTGAATTGTTGGCTGGCCTTCAGAAAACCCCTCATGTTCCTATCTTGTTGTAGAGATGGGCGCTTAAGACTTTTCTCTAATGTTAAATGAGATTAGCTAGGTAAAAGGAGGTTGAAAAGTAGGAATTGTTATTTAATTTCTATAGTTTTGGGGTCATTGTGCTTCCTCCATAAACTTTTCTTGCTCTGGGAACTGACCCTTCCTGGCTATCGAATTCCTACATGTTTCTTTAAGAGCTCACCGTGGTCCATCTATACATTGGAGTTCAGCAGGAGCATCCCCAAGCCCTGCTGGGGTCTCATAGCACTCCTGAGAAAAATAAACATGCCATGTCCGTAAATAAACACGACCATCTTCCTTGGGTTTTTTCTTAGGAATCGCTGCACACAAGTTCCCTTTTCTGCACCTCAGTCTATCGGGAGCGGTGTGATATTTATTTATTTATTTTGTTCATCCACTCTCCTTTGAGGCGGTTTCCCCTCTCCTCATCTTTTGGAGCTGTCATCCTTTGTAGATCATTCTTATTAAGCATTAACTTGGTGAATGGATGAACGTCACTTGGGAACAGCTCTGGGATATTGCAAAACATAAAGCAGTCAGTGCAAACATCTGCAAAACTTGGCATTCCACCGTGGTTGCAATGAGCTCAGGGCCAAGTCCTTGACAGGCCTTGAGGTCCACAGAGAACACTGCACACGGAAGATTTATTTGGGGAAAGGGCGAGAAATGTCACTTTGCACTTCAGGTTACTAGTCGGAGGCGGTCAGCACTCGCAAGCGTGAGTCACTGTCTAATCTCAGCCTTCACGTGTGTTGCCTAAACTGCCCTCACCCCCATTCCAACCAGTCCCTGGGGTGGCTTTGAAAGAAGCTTGAAACCCAGGACCACTGACTGCTTGAGGTGCTTGGGGAGCAGGTGTTGTCTGGTGTTGTCCAGCTCCCTTAAATCTCCGGGTTCCAGAGCCTGTCCTCCCTGCCACATCTTGTACTAGAGGGGACTTGCACTCTGCACAGCTGTGTCCCTCTGAGGCCGCCCAGTGCTCTGGGCTCCAGCTTGGGCCCTTCTTCTGAGGCACTCAACATGCCTCCCCAGCCAGCAGCCACCGTGGCCTCCGACACGCGCCCGGCCCCCTGACAAGCAGTGACATTTAAGCACATGAGATGACCGGATCTCCTTCCAGAGTCTCCCATGGTGCACCTGGGAGACCTGAGACCATGTTTCCTGAGTGTGGATTTTGCTCTAGCTTTGCATCCTCGTTCAGTGCAGGGAGAGAGAAGAGGCCCCGTTCCTGGGGCCACTGACTCTTACTAATTCCAGGGTTTGGGACTCAAAGTCATGCCATTTGCGTTCCACGAAGGGGATGCTGGTGCTTGGATTTTTCTTCTTTCCCTGGTCTGTTAAGGGCAGTGTTTCTTGCTTCTTAGATCATTGTCCTGTCAAGGTTGGAGCCAGAAATCTTGGAACTTCTTTTATAATCTTGGATAAAACAACACCTACAGTTTCAGAGAATGTACTTCAGAGCTGATGAAAGTTTTCTGTAGCTTATAAAGTCCCACATGGGTCAAATGGCTAATATTAGCCATCACAGCAGAGATAGATGATGACTTTCATGGGGTCTAAACACTTTTGCTTTCGTGGGCTCATTCCTCCATTAAATAAACAAATACATATTATATTTTATGACTATGTTTACCTAGGATAAATATAATCGAGGCTGAGTGCATTATTATTATTATAACTCTGTTATATTCATTGGCCCCCAAAGCATCACAGGCCCCAGGCACTCTGCCTGCTGTGCCCAGTAGATAAGTTAGCCTGGCCTCTAGCTGAAGTTGCCCGTGGTCTTGGATCTTTGCAGCCTGGCCCAGAACCCAGAGGTTCTCAACACATACCCTGTGCTAGTGAGCTGGTTTTAGTTGTTTCTCTGTTCCTCTCTCCTTCCTCCCCTACACACAAATTAGAAATTTCCCAAGGCTAGGGATCATGTCTTATTCATCTCACTCCTATACCTTCTTTAGATATTCAGTGAAAGTTTGTGAAATTAAATTAAAATTCTAAGATTAAATTTCACAGCTACATCTATGAAGGTTTGGGAAGCCTTCATGGCTTGAGAAGGTTTGGGAAGTCAGTCAATGACACTAATTCAGGGGCCATGCATGCATGGCGCTTTGAGATCATCCAAAGGACAAATGATGGTGCGGGTTCCCACAGTGGCTCACAACTGAATGGTGGAAACACACAAGGGGAAGAATGTCTTCTGGTCAATCCATGGACTTAGAGCCATTCAGCCTGACCTTGACCTCCAGTTCCAAGGCCTTGGACAAGTTGTTCAATCTCTGTTGAAGATTTTTTTCACTTGTGAATTGGGATTATAATAATAATAGCAACCTTATTAACCACTTCGGTACCGCGCTCACCGGCCGCGAAGCCTTGCCCACAGCCGGCACTCACAGTCCGCACGATAGTTTGTGCTGTGCATTGACGATGGATCCGTTTTGCTCTTGTGTGATGAGGAAAGAAAGCTTTAAAGCACTGAAAGCTTGTTTTACTTTACAGGCAGCTTTACTTGTAATGTAAATCAGAATAGGTAACAAATACATATATGTTTTCATTACATTATTTTTAAATGTTCACAATTTTATTTTGATAACTGAAAAATTAGAAAAGTCATATCATGGCTGTCGGCTAAAGTCGCTCTGCCCATTCATCTGTGGCTATCGACTATAGTCGACGCTGGTCCCAAAGTGGTTAAAAAGAGAATGCATGTGAAGGTATTAAGCCATCACCCGTGATATAAGGAATGTGCAAGATGTCAGCTATCCTTCATAGAGGCAGTCCTGTCCCATGTTAGTGTTGCATTGTCACCTATATCTTAATGGTTCCAACTCTACCTCCAGAAATTTCTGCAATCAACTCAAACAGTGCAAGTTCAAAATTGAACTCCTTTTCTTACATTGAGACCCACATGGTGTGTCCTTTACTTTTATACTGTAAGCTCCTTGAGGGCGGAGTCTGTGCCTCTTATCTTTGCTCTCCCAGAGCTTAGTAAATTCCATGCTTGGGGGCTGTGAAATAGTTACACAACAGGCTCCCAGGTGACCATAGCCTGGAAGATGGCCACTAGTTGACTTACCAGAAAAGTGCAATGGCATTTGGGCTCATGCGGGATCTGTTTAACTCAAATTTCTATGGATAAAGGCTTTTCCACCAAACTATACCATTCCCACCCCTGGCTGCCTCAAGGCTGGGCTGAGATTTACCATTACAGAGAAAGCACAGGGCTGGGCCAGCAGATGTAAGTCTAGAAGGAAACTTTTGTAGCTGGCTTTGGAGCCACACAGAGCCTGTGCAAACCAGTAGATGCAAGACTGCTCTTAAAGTGAACTTGGGACTTAACGCAGGGTTAAAAGCTGCAAACATCTTGATGTGTTAGAATAACCTTTTTGAGATTTTAAGGGAGACACAAATTGATTTTTAAAATCTCTCTCCTGGCAATCCTCCTTCCCCTCTCTTCTCTCCTCTGTATGGCCCCAGGGCAGGACACACAGCTGCAAAGATGCAGAGAGTAGAGGGGAGCTGCCTGCCACTGTTGGGTCCCAAAGCCTGGACCTATTAAGGGAGCAGTGAGGTGCCTCCAAAGCAAACATGAAGGGACAGGGGTTCCTCTCAGGGAAAAACCTCAAGAATGTAAAAGGATGTCTTTCTCTGACATTAAAAAAAAAAATGCCCCCCAGGACTGAGAATGGGATCCCAGGTGGCTGCTGGAGAAGGGGCCTTGATAATTTTCCTGGACAGAGTCTTAAGAAGTCAAGAGCCCAGGCAGAGTTTGCAGGTGGGGCTGAGCCTCAGGGAGCAGCAGGAAGAACTCACTTCTGCATCTGGGCTCAGGGCGGAGAGCTCAGCAGACTCCTCAGAGGGGGCCTTTGGGGACAGATGAGTCAAGGACAGAGTCCCCTCCCAGCTTCCTGCCTCAACACTAATCAAGTTCATGGAACTTCAACAGCACCCTGGGGAAAAACGGGGAGTGGAAAATGTGTTTCTGACAATTGGGTGGAACAGGACCTTTAAATAGAAATAAAATTATAGAAAAAAATTTTAAATTCTTATTTCCCACACCACTGAGTTTGTGGATGAGACTCATCCTGGCTACAATAGCGGGGAGCCAGGTGAAAGATGTTAGCCCCAGCACAGACAACTCCCCCAGTACCCAGAGAGGACAAAGTATCTCTACTGATGACAGAAGAGTCCTTCTGATGACACTGGCTGAAGCTCTTTGTTAAGAAGAATGAGAACTTGCAAAACCTCCTACAGTAAATGACACATACGTACTCCTCATTCCAAACTGTGGGTCAGTTATTTCAAACTAATGCTTTTAGCAGCTCAATAAAGACCTGAGTTAAACAAAGACACCCTTGGAGGATGCTTTGTCTACAACAGCCAGGACTGGGTGGCTTCTGCCTGACTACTGGAGTCAAGATTTTGGTGCCTGGTGTTGGCACAACTGGGCAAGCAGCCTCTCTATGTGATGAGAATGCTGCCCCAGCCTGGTTTATTTCTGATTCGTTTTATTGCCTGGCACATAGTAGGTGCTCAATAAACATTGAATGAATAAATGAATGGATGAAACCTCCTTGATTGCCCTGGGCCAATGAAGTCTGAGCTTCTCTGCATTCCCTGGGCGCTCTAGGGAAGTAGAATTGCTCCTCAACAGCCAACACCTCAGGTACTCAAGCTGCTGTTGATGGTTCTGGCCACGTCTACTCAGATGCCACAGCGCACAGACCAGATGACGTCATCTTCTAAGGCTGAGGCAGACAGCGCCCTATTTTGGAAGCTTTTCTGACACATCTGCAGGTGTGTGCACCCCATCACCCCCAGCCCTTGCCCAAACATCCTGTTTTATAGTGTTCTGTTTACTTGACTCTCTTTCCTCGCTGCTCTGTGAATGATTAGAGCACAGCAAGTATATTCCCAGCACAATGCCTGGCACAGGATAGGTGCTAAATGTTTGATGAATTAAATGGTCATGTGCTAAAATCATACCAGATGAGCCTGGCCAGTAGCTGTGCAGAGCAAACTCCGCTTCATCAAGTGGCAGTAGGTTGGCAATCTCTGATCTGGGCTACTTTTTTACAAGGTGTTTTTACATTTTAAAAAACGCTTTATTTCTGAAGTCTTTGAATTTCCAGTAAGAAACATCTATGTCAAGCAAGCCAACCTGGCTGGGACTCCCAGGTGCTCAGGCCAGAGTAGCAGGCTGAATGCCCAGGAGTGGTAGAATCCTAGGCTCCGCCATGCACTAAGGTGCAAAAAGTGGGATGGAGAGGAGAGGGGAGTCTCTGATCATCCTCAAGGGATACCTGAAGCTAAGAGAAGGATCACAGAGCTCAGCAGACAAAATGGAGTCTACCATATGCTTCAGGCTGAGTTAGCTGCTGCTTCAAGTTCGCTAGTTGGGGGCAGTTTGGTGCTGGAAGAGGGATCTTGATCTTTGGGGCCGGTCCCTGGGGAGTGGGATGATGCACGGCTGCCCCCTGGTGGTCTGTCCACCAAACTGCAAGGCTCTGAAAGCGGGGTGGTCTCCTGCTGGGGAGTGGCTTGTCCACCCGGAGGGGCAGCATCACCTGTTAGGGAAAGAAAAGAATCAATCAGGGGCAGAGGAGCTGGAGAGCCTTAATTAAGTGCCTGACATCGCGGGATGTCTTCTTAGTGAGCCTATGCTCAGTTAGTCTATGTGGATTGATTTTGTGATTACATCTTGAAGTTTGGCCGCCAGGAGCCTTGATAAAATCTTTACATCTACATTAATCAGGGAAACCAGGTGAGCCCCTCAGAGTACTTGCCAGATGCGTCCAGCAGACGAAGGCCTCCACTGAGGAGATCAGTGTTCTGAGGGTCAAGGCGAACTGTCAGGTTCAGTAGCCAAAAAGGACGGAGCAGTGAGGATGAGGGTGGGAGACAGGGAGTGGGGCTGGTGTGGACACATCTGAAGAACTTGCTGAGAAACCTGCAGAGCCAGGTGCTGTGGAAGGGCTTTCAGCGGCCGGAAGACCCTCCTGTGAGCGGGGGGATGGGACCCAGCCAGGCCACTGCCAACGGGCACTGAATTATCGCCAGGACTCTCCCAAAGAAGCGGGAATTATTTCACAGACTAGGACTTATCCTAGGGGGAAACTGAGGTTCTTTTTGTCCCCATACACAACTGAATCATCCTATGAAGTGATACATCTTCTAAAAACATATGCACGAGGTTATGTGTTAATGTGATATATTCAACCAAAGGGATTTCAGAAAGCAAGGCATCAAATGCTTCGTAGGTGGACAAGACATGTTGACAGATGATTTCTCTTATCATAAAACACATGGATTAAAAAATAATAATGAGAACCAGGCATGGTGGCTTGTAGTCCAGCCACTCAGGAGGCTAAGGCAGGAGGATCACCAGAGCCCAGGAGTTCAAGACCATTTGAACAGCATAGTGAGACCCCATCTCCAATAATGATAACAATAATTCCATTCTTTAAGCATCTGGAGAATCAAACAGAATGCAAAGCTGAAACAATAATGTATAAGAGTTTGAACTGTTTCATCACAAAATTATACCTTATACACCTGCGGTTCTTTCATTTGTGCATATACAAGTTACCAAAACGGTTGTTTAAATATTGTGACTGTTTCTTTCTGCAAAGCCACACACTAGGTAACCAAATGGAAGTTTTAAAACGTGAGCTAAATGTGCTCCACTTGTAATAATCACACACCCATTTAATGGATGACTAAACTGAGGCTTTTAGGATCTTGCTATATGTTTCATGATAAAACTGAAAGGGGGAAAGAACAAAAGAAACCTGGCCTCTCTTTATCCTTTCACGTCGAGGATGCACATTTCGCCATGTGTATGTTTCTCCAGTGCCCCCCGAATTCACGGCTACAGCGACCATGCTTTCCTCCGGCTGCTTGGGAAAGACAGGCCTCGAGAAGTGATTTCTGAGAAAAGCAATACCGCTCCATGAAAAACTGGTCATAAAACATAAAAGAAGAGCTCTGCTCCTCTCGCCAACCGTAATGCGTCTTCTACTGTATCCTGCCTCCTAAAGGCTTCAAACAGCGAAGGAGCCGAATTTGAAACATTTGCCGCATTAAGGCAAAATTGAGCTTAGCCAGGATCTTTATGGGTCTTATAAATATTTATACTTAATAACATCTGGGCCTGAGCTTTCGTTTCGAAGCTCATGTTTGCTGAACGAGCTTAGGTTTTTGTTTTTTTTTCCAAATGAGAAATGAGCTTGGGGAAGATACCTTTCGTTTGGTGTTTGAGTTTTCATATTCGTTTCTCTTAGCATAGCTCACAAAAGCCAAGCTAGAGTCTGTTTGATTTATTCATCTTATTACTAGTTAAGAGGCACAAGGTGAAGCAGGATGGGGAAAAAGGGTGAATGGAAGGTGGGAGCTCTCTTAGGACCAGGTTACGCAGCTGAGGGTTGCACAATTATCTGCAAACGTCAGGCTCCCAAATCCACTTTTGCCTGAATTCTATGATTGGCCATCCCAAAGGTCCTGAATTTCCTCTAAATAATTGCATAATGTTCTCACTTTGTTTTAGTTAAGAAGACTTAGTCATGAGAATCAAACAAATGTTGTTGCTCTCTTCAAGTTTTCCAAAAGCTTTTCAAGGATTGATTTATTGTTTTTGGATAGATCAAAATCAGCTATGTTTGCATAGTCAGAGAGCAATTATATCTTTTGGACTCAAAGGACAAAAATGTGTGAAAGCAAATGAAGTCAACCCTCAATTCTCTGCACTGGGAGAAGAGAAGGCGATTCAAAAATCACTGGTATTTGGTTTGGAAATGGGTTTGTGTTTTTAATCAAATCCAATACCTTAAAATGCTGTGGACGTTCACTTCCAGCAAAGCAAGGAACTTTGCTTTGAAGACTGACTTAGAAGGAGCTAGGAAGAGATTTTTCTTCCCTTTTCTTCTCTTGTTTATGCCTCAATAAAACCTGAGGGGAAGACAAGCCTTCCTTGCTGGCTCTCAAAGGTTTTAGGAAAAATTGCCCTGCCCTTTTAAACATCTCTGGAGCAAAAATGGAAGGAAAATTTATGTTGCAAGGGGCTCCCCAGCAACGGTGAATGCTGTAGAAAAAGCAAGTGAAAACTAGAAGAGAGCTATTTGTCAGTAAAGCAAGGAATTAATATGTTAGTGTTTCTTGCAGAAAGAGGGAGCTGTCAACTTGGAAAATAATTAAATGGTAAGTGCTGTCAAAGAATTTGAAAGATTTGCCCGAGGTAAACCAAAATGCAGATAACTGATACATACACTCACACGGCAGGTGCGCATGGATAGATACAAGGAAGGATATTTTGACATAGAGAAGGGAAGTGACTTGTTCAAGGTCACTTGGAAATTAAATTCCCCAGGTTGTAATCCCTATAACTGTAGTCCTCTGGCCACCAGCATATATATTTCATTGCTTTGTATTAGTTGCACAAGCATTTATCTTGTTTTCTGTCCCTATGTGCAAGTACGACATTAACAATTTCATACTTAGAGCTGCACTTTTCTGACTCCCTCTGGATGTCAGCATCTTCCCCTTTGAAAGCAGAGATAAGCCTCTACTGTATTATTAGAAGCAAAGGGTTTGAGAAAGTGATTTTTTTCCCCCACCCTCAGCTCATCATCCAAAATGTGATGCAAAGTGAGAGTGAAACAGAAGATAAATGCTCTACTCCCCTGACTTGGAAGTTGGTTTTTGTCCAAAGGTAGAAGTCTTTGGAATGAGATAGCAGGTAGAGTTACACCTCATTTTCCTAACGATACAGGCACTATAATAACCTTGGAAAAGTAATCCTCAACATGATACCCATAGGAATATTTTTAATAAGTAATTTGAAATCATATAACATTCCTGCTGTGGAACAGTGCAAGGGAACCGTGAGCAGATTAGATTTATTTTCTCGTGTTTTTCTAAACGAGGCGGAGAGGCAGGAAGAGGGGCATCGCCTACTTAATACTAATACTCTGACATTGTGTGACTATGTTCTTAGGCCCAGATCCAAATGGTCCTCCGGCTGAGAGAAACCAAAGCTGAAAGCTGAGAACCATCAATCTCTGAAGCTGAGCTTTCTCAGATGCTTTCTGAAAACTGAGTATGCACATGATGTCCAGTGCATCCTGTGATTTCTAAAGGCTGGGGACTCGGGGAATGTGCTGATGAAAAGAAATCCCAGGAGGAATCGACAAACCCCAGACTTTGAAACAGAGACTCGAATTTCAGAAATAAAACAAATGATTGTGTTTAGCGTAGTCACAAGAAAGCAAACGCTACTCTAATTTTTCGAGTTTCACAAAAATTTGCTATGCAAGAAAGAGAAAGGGATATAAAGGATTTCTCATCAATAATTTTAAATAGAATAAAAATAATATTTGTAAAATATTAGTACAAGGTATCTGGTTGAGGAAAGAGTTACCTTCATATTTTTCATTAAATGGAACAGAAACCCCCTTTCAATCTTGAGTGTTCTACCGAACACATTCCAACAGAGTGCGTTAGAATGGCAGCTGCCGGTTGTCAGGCACTCACTGGATGTCAGACAATAAATTAGTTTACAAGCATTATCTTGATTAATCCTCATCACAAGCCTTTGAGGCAGGAGTTATTGTTCTCATTTTCTGAACAGGAAAATTGAAGTTCAAAGAGATAATTATTGGCCACAAGATCATGCAGTTGGTCTGTGGAGTGGTCAAGATTCGAACCTAGACCTGAGATCCTATCAGTAGGCTGTAAGGCCCCTCTTCCAACATAAGAAAAGAGGCTAATTGCAGTACCAGCACTTAACTCCAGCCCAGGCGAAAGCTTGGGCCCTCTTAAGAAATCCAAGGTGACTGGCCACCTGGGAGCTTCATTATAGATTAATGAAGAGAGGACACCATAGGTTTGCCGAAACAAGTATTTCAATGGTATCATCTGAATTTGATGAGAAGAAATGACAAGCCATGTGGTCATTCTGAAAAATGCCCAGAACATGAACCAAAAAGGGCGAGAAAAAGATGTTCGCACCAGATTGAACTCGGGCGGAGAAAGCAACAGAAGAGAGATCTGTAATGAAGAGCAACTAATTCACTCCGGGAGAACGAAGGGGAACATTTCTGACCAGCACTCTTGCCAAGACCAATATTATCTTATATTAAAAAATAATTGAAGCTGATTCAAGGATTTGCAGATCCAAATTCACCGTGACCAGGAGAAGAACAGGGGGAGGGGCGAGTAGTTGAGGACAGCAACCAGTTTTCAGTAGCCTGGGGAAGGAGGAGAAGAGAAGCACATGAAATTCAATATTCCAGAAGTTAAAGCCCTGTGCTTGTAGAGAACAAAAGAAAACACGCCTAATGGAGTAGAATAATAAAGGGAAGGCTCCGCATTCATAAGGTATTGGGTCCTTCAAAGGCCTCTGCTAATAGTACGGGAGAGTCCATTGCCTTACACCTGCGGGCCATTATTATTTGCAATCTACTCTCTACAGTGAACCTGGCCATTGACAATGGCAAGAAAGTACCAACACGATGATTGCATTCTAGCCTTGAAGGGATTAGCATCCAAAGCCACCTGGGAAGAGAACAACGCAGCAGCCACAGCTCAGGGCCCACAGCTGGGTGCTCTTTTTGCTAGTGGGTGGGGAATGTTCGGTGTGGTCTCCCAAAAGATGAGGTCACCCAATTCCTTCTCTCCCCTCCCTCACTCTTTGCAGAGCAGCTAAAGTTCCTCAAAGAACTCTCTGTTAACCAACCACATAGTTAAGGTTAACAGAGTCTGATATTTGGGTATGGCTAACAGAGAGTTGTATATTTTTTTTAGAGATGACCAGTTTTCAGAGAATGACAATATGCTAAAGCAATGATCTATAACCATTTTGGCTTACATATCCTGTAATCTAATTGTGAAAAACTGTGTACCCCCACCCATACTTTGCAGTTGACATCTATGTTTTTTTCATCATAAGTTTATGTAATTGCAAATGATGTATTATTAATATAACTTTTGGCATACTGTAAAACTCTACAATTCCAAATATAACTGTTACTAACTTTTAAATGTGTCCAACTGAATGATTTAATATCCACCATCATTCATTTTAAAAATATAAGTACAAACACTTCTTTAATAGAAGGAGATTTTATATCATTCCCTTTTCTCTTTGACATTGTATTTCTATTCTAGTGCTCGTTAGGGTTCATCTTAACGTGTTATATTTTTGTGCTTGTCTTTTATGACTACTCTATGTTTCTGTGATAAATATATGTATGTGTATATAGCTGTACATTTTTAAGTTTATATGTTTAAAATTTTTCTTCTGGATTGAGGCATTATTATAATTATTAATAAATAATTGGATATCATAATATAAAGATCTTATGAATTATGAAAAATAATATAAGCATAAAGCCAAAATTGTTGCTGAACGTATGTCCTCATGACATAGAAAAGGGTTTAATGGTGTCTTCAATTGTTCCTTTGTTTGGTGCCCTGGAAATTTTTACACCTGGAACAATGCTGCATAATAAGTTTTTGGTTTTTTTTATAAAATAGGAGAAGGAAAATTTTGGCAGGGGAGGTTGAAAGGAAAAAAAAAAAAAAACCCAAAAGCTTGTTCTTAGGCCAATCAATTTTTTAGAAGACAGAACTCATAGAAATTGAAGAGTTGGAAATTGATTTTCTTACAAGTATTCAAATGCAGATACCAGATGGAAAAACTTAGCACAGAGGTTGGACGGGAACGTGTGCTTCAGGGTGAAGCTGACTGCCCTAAACTGCACAGTGTGGACTGCACGGTGTGGACTGGCATTTCCTTCTCTCCAGGAGTGAGGGAAGCCATCCAGAATCCCACCATACGAGGTGAGGGTAGCTGCGTGACTTCAGCAAGTTATGGACTTGGCTAACACTCAGCTGCCTCTTCTTTCACATGCTTCTACCGCAGAGCTACTGAAAGGATTAAATGACTAATATAGTCAAGCTTGGGTGTTGAAAGTGGACACTCCGTGTGTATTACTTCCGTTTCCTGTAATACTATAAAAACATTCTGATTGTTTGGATTCAGCTACACAGGCATGTATTACATTCTCTACAACTCTTAGGAGAAAAAGCACCTGAAAATGGTCCCCTTCCATTATTATTCAGAGCTGGTGCCACTGGGAAAGAGAATAGCCATTTGGTGGGTCTTCATCCCTCTCTCTTGCTACCTTAAAGACGTTCCAGGAGCTAGCCTGGCCCTCAGCCCCTCCTCTCTGGGGTTTGCCTTCTTCTCTTCCTCCTTCCTTCTTTGTTCTTGGGAATAGAAACCCCACCCATGGTTGCAGAGGGTGGAAGATGTTGGGTATATCGAGGCATGGTATTGTTAAACTTGAAGTGTTGTCTTCATGGCAACGGAACCACTGTATGGGTTAGCATGCAAACGCTACACGTATACATAGTTACTGTACACAAAACTATCTGGGTCTCTAGTTCAAGTCCAGAAAGGCATCTGGGGCCCCTTCACCCTGTCCCCATTTGAAGGGACAGAAGAACTCCTTCAAAGCTGAGAGGAAACCTGGCAAATGTAACTTAAGACTATGAGCTGCAGAGTCAGATGCAAATTCAGATGCAGGTTCAAATCCACATTCTATGATTTACTAGTTGGGAAACCTCTGTAGGTCATTTCACCCCTCTCAGTCCAAGTTAACTTATCCACAGCATGTGATCAATAGTGCCATTTTCTTCATAGGGTGTTTGGAAAGTTTAATAAAATGATGCACATAAAATACTAGCACAGTAGCTGGCATACGTTAAGTATTCAGTAAGTACTAGAAGTTCTGGCCAGGAAAATTTGCCAAGAAAATGAAGTAAAAGGCACCTAGAATGGAAAGGAAGAAGTAAAACTATGCTTGTAGAACACAGAACATTTGAGCATCTTAGAACATTCCCATGATTTATACTGATTAACCTCACCTCTGAAGCAACAATTCTTTCAGATAAATTCTGCAGTGGAATTGGCAGAACAATGCTTAAATATGAATGATCTGTCCTTTTTTTTTTCTTTTTGAACATTTTTTTCATGTAAGCAATTCAAGTAGGCAAATCACTTTGTCCTCAATTTTTATTGCCTGGGATAAAAGCGGGCCAGGCAGAATTTATGAAGTGACACTGGGCACCCATCCCACCTGCAGGACACAGGAAGGAAGTGTGGATGGGTTGCTGACCTCTTGCTGGGTTTGGCCCCAGGGCTCTTAATGGGGAATGGGCCCTTTAGTGAGGTGAAGACCCTTTCGGTCCCCTGGGGCTTCCTGAGGTTGAGGATTTGGAAGGTCAAGGCAGCAGGTGTTCAGAAAATGTCCCATAGTGGAAGCTCTGTCAGCTGCACCAAACACCCATTGGGAGGTCTTGGGACATCCACTGTCCTTTCCCTCCACTGTCTTGTCCCAGGATAAGTGCTGGGACGTGACATCCCCGAGGGCAGAGACTTTGTGTTGTTCATCACTGTATCCCCAGTGCTTAGAACAGCAATGTCTGATAGAAATATAAGTCACGTATTTAATTTAAATTTTTCTGGTAGCTACACTAAAAAGGTGAAAAGAAACTGGTGAAACTGATTTTAATTTATATAAGCAAGTATACCCAAACTATTATCTTTTAACTCAATATATCCAAAGTATTATTTCAACATGTAATCCATATAGAAATTTTTAACCAGCTATATAACTGTTCTTTTTGCATTAAGTCTTGGGAATCCAGTATGTACTTCACACACCACGTGTCAATTCAGACTATGGCCACATTTCCAGTGCCCGGGCGCTACAGGTGGGGAGTGGCCAGGGAACGGTGGCCACACAGACCTGGAGCAATTGGCAGCATGTGGCAAGCATCCTGTATGCATTTACTACTGTACAATTTAGGAAGATCCTCTAGGTTCCCTAGGGCTGCTCTAACAAATCACCAAACATCTGATCATTTAAAACTACAGAAATTTATTCTCCCATAGTTCTGGAAGTCCAAGATAAGGTGTTGGCATGGTTGGTTTCTCTGGGAGGTTCCAAGGGAAGATAGACTCCATGCCCTTCTCCCAGCTTCCGGTTGCTGCAGGCAATCCTGTGGTCCCTGGTTGTATAGATGCATCGCTCCAAGCTCTGCCTCTGTCTTCAAACGAGTTTCCTCCCCATGTCTGTCTTTTTTTCTGTCTCTTGTAAGAACATGCTCATTGGATTTAGAGTCTACCCTAATCAAGTATGATCTTACCTTGACCGTTACCTTGATCATATCTGCAAAGAGCCTTATTCCAAATAAGGTCATATTCTTAGTTTCCAGGTGGGCATGAATTTGGGGTGGGCCATTATCCAATCTGCTATAGGACCCTAGGCACTTACATTTTTAAATACTCTCAGCTGATTCTCTATGCGCAGTGGGCTCAGGAAACTACTACATTGCCTTGTTGAATTCTCAACAGCCTTGCAAAGTGGGATCATTATATCACTTTTACTGACAAGGAATTGGAAGCTGGGAATTTAAGTAATTTGCCTGAGTTCTTACACCTGGTAAGTAGCAGAGCTTGGGCTTGAATCCAGGACTGTGGGACTCCAAAGTCTACCAGGGGTGGGGAACCTGCAGCAGCTTTGGGGCCACGTGTGGCCTTCTGCATCCTTGAGTGCACGGCCTTGAGACTGAATCCAAATTTTATAGAACAAATCCTTTTAACAAAGCGATTAAGACTCTATACACTTACAACCAGTTTTCACTCCTATCTCACGCCTTCAGGGTCTGTGGATTCCCAGCTGCCCTACATAAAAGTCCTTTGCAAGAATGTTTCCTGTTTAGTAGTTCTAGTCATTGAGTCAGTGGTTTGACATCACTGTGCATTTTTCACATTTGATCAGAATGATTTATTCTGTATAAGAACCATCCTTGCCATAGTGAACAGATGTTAGCATTGTTATAAAAGATTAAGAAAAGGATTTGTTTTCTTTTCCTTTTAATGCTGAGGGGACTGAGAGAAGGAGAGACTAGGCTCAGGAATGCATTTGGCATCCACGCTTTGAAAATCGTCATCAGATCTGGGAGCAAAACTCAGAGTGTGTATCCAGCAGAGGAGTCAGCTCCTGGGAAGGGTCTTGGAAAGAAATGTTTGTGAAACGGATCCAACATTTTGAGGAAGGGACCCAGGGTTATTCCACCAAAAGGAGCATTTGTTGTTATAAAGGAGTGATCCTTCCCTCCCGAGTGTGTTTAATATTCCATAGCAACTCATAGGACAACTAGGAAAGCAATTCCAGAAAGTTCTGCCTGCGAGAGAGTGACCTGGCAAAAAGGACTCAGCTGGGAGATGGGCACACTCTGTTTCCTGTTTCACGTACATGTCAAAGTGAACACAGCACTCTTCATTTCTTCCTGTTATTTCTTACTAAGTTTTTATTAAAGTAGAACCACCCAAGCTTCCTGTAACAGTACTAGGAGTCCCTGCCGCAGTGGTGAGGACAAGATGGACAAGCCCACGTCAGCTCAGGGCAGTCTTTTGGTACACTGGAAGCCGGCCACCAGCCTCTGCCAAATGACGTTAGCTGAGGGCAATGGCCCTTCACTCTGTGCTGCCTCTGGCCCCTCCGGTGTTGGCCAAGGGTCCCAGGTGTCAGTGGCCGGGGGGGAACAGATTCCAGCTGTGCAGAAGTCCCCTTACTCAGACCCATCAGCCCCACGTGGTAGGATCAGTGAGATCTGTCACATTGTGATATTTCTGTACTTTGGCTTGGTGTCTTAAGGGTCAGAATTTGGCCTCTAATTCGGTGGGAGGGGCCTTGAGAAGACTTTGGTTCTGTTCCTCCACCACATCAGGACAAAAGGTCCACCTAACACGTGTATGCTGACTTGCTACTGGTGAAAAAACAAAAGCAAAAGCAAAAAAAAAAAAAAAAAAAAAGAACCAAAACCCAAATCTAAACAAAGCATGGTTTCTTGAGTGTCTGCTTGGGTAAACAAACTACAAGACTGTGGCTGCACTGAGAAAATATCCATTTTGTGGTGTAAAATGTGGATTTCTGTTTAATTTTTAAAAGAGCCTCTGTTCTGAACCACACAAGCTCTGCACGGTCTGTGTCACGGACTGAAGGTTTGTGTCCACATACGCCCACAAACGTGTGTGTGGAAGCCCTAACCCTCCATGAGGCTGTGTGTCTGGAGATGGGGCTGCTAAGGAAGTAATTAAGGTTGAATTTAAATGAGGTCAAAGGGCAGGGCCCTGATCCAATAGGGTTCATGCCCTCCCCCCGCCCCAGCACACAAGTACTGAGGAAAGGCCACATGAGCCCAGGGCCAGAAGACAGCTGTCCAGAGGGAAATCCTCTGCCCCAGTGGTAGAAACCCGTGTCCTGGCTAGCCCTACCACTGGCTGAAAGCAGCCTAGGGCCTGGAATAAATTTGTAAGACAAGCCACAAACACTGCAGTCCTTGGGCAATTCCTGTGGCTGTGCTAGCTCAGAGCCAGGGGACTTGGGGTGCACATGACCCAGTGAGATACCAGCAGCTGCAGCCAAGTCAGTGCCTGTGTCACTCCCCTGCCCCCAACTCCAGCCAGTGCAGCTCAGGGAAAGTCTTCTTCCACTTGGGGAAAGGAAAGGGAAGAGTTCAGAAGACTTTGTTTTGCAACTTGGGTACCAGCTCAGCCACAGTAAAATAAAGTACCAAGCAGATTCCTGAAGCCCCTGATTCCAGGCTTTAGTTCCTGGATAGCATTTCTGGGCCCACCCTAGCTAGTGGGAAACCCGCTGCCCTGAAAGGAAGCACCCAGTCCTGACAGGATTCACCCTCTGCTAACTAAAGAGCCTTTAGGCTTTGAATAAACATCAGACGTAGCCAGGCAACAGTCACCATTGGCTTTGGGTGAGACGGGGCTGGCTTCAGTTGTGACCTGGTACAGTCGTAGCTGTGGTGACCACAAGGGAGTGCCCATGTCACTCCTCCCTCAACTCCAGCAGCCCAGCGCAGAGAGTACCATTTCTATATGCCAACAATGAACAATCTAAAAAGGAAGCCAAGAAAGGAAGCCCATTTACAATAGCTACAAATAAAATAAAATTCCTATGAATAAACATAACCAAAGAAGTAAAAGATCTCTACAATAAAAATTATAAAACATTAATGAAAGAAATTGAAGAGGACACAAAATAATGGAAAGATATTTCATACTCATGGATTAAAAGAATAAATATTGTTAAATGTCCATACTATCCAAAGCAATCTATGCATTCAATGCAATCCCCATCAAAATATCAATGACATTCTTCACAGAAATATTAGTATAAAAATAATTCTAAAATTTATGTGAAACACCCAGAGTAGCTAAAGCCAACCTGGACAAAAAGAACATAACTGGAGGAATCATATTACCTGACTTTGAATTACACTAGAGATCTGTAGTAACCAAAACAGCATGATACTGGCATAAAAACAGACACGTAGACCAATGGAACAGAATAGAAAATGAACCCAGAAATAAATCCACACATCTATGGTGAATTTATCTCTGACAAAGGTTCCAAGAACATGCACTGGGAAAAGAAGAGTCTCTTCAAAAATGGTGGTGGGAAAACTGGATATCCATATGCAGAAGAATGAAACTAGACCCTTATGTCTCACCATATACAAAAATCAAATCAAAATGGATTAAAGACTTAAATCTAAGACCTGAAACTATGAAACTACTAAAATGAAACATTGGGGAAACACTTTGGGACATTGGTCTGGGCAAGGATTTCTTCAGTTATATCCCTAAACACAAGCAACCAAAGCAAAATTGGACAAATGGGATCACATCATGATAAAAAACTTCTGCTCAGCCAAGGAAATAATCAACAGAGTGAAGAGACAACTCACAGAAAATATTCGCGAGCTACCGGTCTGACAAGAGATTTTAACTAGAATATGTAAGAGCTCCAATGACTCAATAGGAAAAAACCAAATAATCTGATTTTAAAAAATGGGCAAAGGATCTGAATAGACATTTCTCAAAAGAATACATACAAATGGCCAACAAGTGTATGAAAAAATGTTCAACATTATTAGTCATCAGAGAAATGCAAATCAAAACCACAATGAGATTCCATATCACCCCAGTTAAAATGGCTTTTATAAAAATGACAGGCAATAACAAATGCTGGTGAGGATGTGAAGAAAAGGGAACACTCATCTACTGTTGGTGAGAATATAAATTAGTGCAAACACTATTTAGAACAGTATGAAAGTTCTCAAAAAAACTAAAAATAAAACTACCATATGACCCAACAATCCCATTGCTGGGTATATATCCAAAAGAAAGGAAATCAGTATATCAAAAAGGTATCTGCTCTCCCGTGTTTATTGCAGCACTATTCACTATAGCCAATATATGGAATCTACCTAAGTGTCTATCAACAGATGAATGGATAAAGGAATTGTGGTACATAGACACAATGGAATATTATATAGCCATAAAAATAAAACCCTGCCATTTGTAACAACATGTATTAATTGCAGAACATTTTGTTACAAGAAATAAGCCAAGTATAGAATGACCAATCTCTCATATTCTCATTTATATGTGGGAACTAAATGCTGAAATAATTGATTTTAGAGACACAGAGAATAGAATGATGGTTACCAGAGGCTGGGAAGGGTAGCAGGGAGGAGGGGATAAATTGGGGTGGTTATTTGGGTGCAAAAATATAGTTAGTTAGTTAGAATGAACAATACTTGACAGCACAACAAAGTGACTATAGTCAACAATAAGTTATGGTGTATACTTTAAAATAACTAAAAGAGTATAATTGGTACATTCCTAACACAAAGAAATGATAAATGCTCAAGGTGATTGATACCCCAATTACCCTGATTTGATTAATACTCACTGTATGCTTATATCAAAATATCACATGTACCCTATAAATATATACAACTATTATGTATCCATTAGTAATTAAAAACAAAACATTTAAACAAATTTAAAAACAGTTTATTTTTAAAAAGAAGAGGGCTGTCTACAACCTAAGGAGATAGCTCTCAGCCTGCTCGCATCTTGATCTTGGACTTCCCAACCTCTAGAACAGTGACAAAATACATTCCTGTTGTTTAAGCCACCAGATCTGTGGTATTTTGTTAGCAATCCAAGGGGTCTAATACACTGCAAGAAACTCCAGACAGGTGGGGGAGCTGGACTCTCCCCTAGTCCTGCATCCTTTACCTGTAGCAGCCTTGGTTTCCTCACCAGGGAAACAGCAACTTACTCATCCCAATTGTGCGGCTGCTGATTATAATATGCAAACAAGTGAGACCCTCTCCCAGGTGGAACACTTGGGTGAGATCTTGCTGAGGGATTGTCCTGCCATCCTACTGCAATCCCACATGCATGGGCCACTCTTCCCCTCTCCTCAATAGAGATACAAAAGATTTTACTTTCACAGGTAAGCTCTGCAATCGTGGGCAGCCAACTCCTCTTTCCCAGGTTGCATGATTGATGTTGCTTCTCTCTGGATTCCCGTGTAAATTAGGAATGTACAATGTTCTTTTAGGTCTTTTCCAGATCTAATGCCACTTTTCCCCTAACAGCATACCTTCTTTTTATTCATCTTTGTAAGATACATCATTTTTTAAGGGGTAAAAAACAACACACACACACACACATACACGAGAGTAGAATTTTCCTGAAATATCAAGGAAATACAGTGCATACAGGTAACGGGTGTGAATTTACATGACAGGATGAACATACTGCTGTTGGGAGTATAAGGACAAATAAGATGGTACCTACTTTCAAGGGCTTTCAGGAGAATGCCCTAGAAAACATCCAAATAACTGGTCCTTCTTTTTAAATTTTTCGGAAAGAAAGTAAGAAAGAAAGCAATAAAGCAAGCTAGCTCGCTGTGGTTTGCTCTCCAACCTTTCCTACCTCATTTATAAAGCATGCTTCAAGTTTTAAACCTCTGAGAAATAACAACAGCAAATGCTAGTGTCTTCAACAGAATTCAGCACAAAGCCTGGCTCACGTTCTAAGTATGTAGTGTGCTATATTAAGTTACTGTGTATTAACATACGAACTCCTTCAAGGCACAAGGTGAGGGTTCAACACAGCAAACGGCCCTTATGGCTACTAAACATCAGCAAAAGCTAATTGTCATTTTGGAACTAGATAGGGGAGATGGTTGTATCATATTGTGAATGTACTAAATGCCACTGAATGGTACACTTTAAAGTGGTTAATTTTGACTGATGTGAATGTCACCTTGATTTTAAAAAAAACCTAATTGCCATTTGGGTCAGGCACTGTGCTAAGATGCAGTTAAATACCCAAGATTCAAGGCTGAGAGTTACTACTAGAAAAAAAGAAGGAAATGACAAGGTTAAGATCTAAAACAACTGTGTTTGCAGGAGGGCCTGGTGTCCAGCGATAGGAGCATGCATTCACACTGGCAGGCTGCAGACAATGAGGAAATACAGTAGAGAGCTTGAAATGATAGGCCTGGGAGGACTGCTAGGCCAAGAGCCCCATTGTTGTCCCCTGTGAGCCTGAACTTGATGATAGTGGAGCTCATAGAGATGCCTGATGTGGTGAAGCCAGTTTCATAACTTTCTTCACTATCACTATCTACCTCTCTGAGTAACCCTCTGATTAACTTTTACCAGATAACAGCGTATTCACCTCTGGCCTTATTGCTGCTTTTGCCTAATCTATAATAATGTTTTCTGCACCTGAAATGCCTGGCACAGTGCAATGTAATATTGCTTTTATCATTATTCTTGTTACCATTTGCACTTTGAAAGCCTTCAGAAAATGCCTTTCTGTGTAATGTTTTATTTTCACACAGACATACGTACACACCTCCTTCCTCTTGGATTTTTCCCAGCTGGGGGATTAAGCCCTGGTAATTTAATCACCCAGCCTCATTGGCCTAGTTTCTATCTCCTTGGTTACATCATAATTTCCTTTCATCATGTAGTGTGTGTTTTCTGGCCAACTCTCTCGTTTCTTCTCCTCCGCACAATTGTGGGAAGACAGGGCTGCTAACGTGCCTTTAAGCTCTTGTTTCTTTTCTTTGAGGCCATGTTCAGGCTTTCAGCCTTTCTTCTTAGCTCCCTGGACTGCTAATTTTGTTCTGGTTCAATAAAATTTACTTGTCAGCACTCATGCAATGAGCCTTTCTCCTCTGTCCCCTCCTGCTCCCTACTCAACCTCTGATGTTTTACAGTATCGGGTTTTTCCTCCCCCCCAGGGGTAATGGGGCAGTTGTTGGATTTTTGTATGTTTGTTTCTTTTCTTTTTTCCCCCAAGATTAACAAATACAATTTTAAATGAATTAATACTACCCATTCTTTTTTTCCTTTTATTTTTGGTTGACACATAATAATAGTGCGTATTTATGGGATACAAAGTTCAAACATCACTCTGCCTGTTTTTTTAATCTTCACTGGTGCCAGCTCCTGCCCCTCAAGGATGTTCTGTGACTTTCAGTGGATCTAAATGCATTTCAGTTTGTGGCTGCCCTTCAGTCCACAAACCACAGGATCCACGATTCACATCCTGACTTTGTCATTCATTTGTCTCTCGATTCTGGGCTCATTTCTTGATGCCTATTTGGCCCATTGTGAGCACTCAATGGGAGGATGCCTGTGAAGGCAGCATAGCATCTGGGGGGTACGAGGTGTTTCATAAATGTTTGTTGGATTGAGAGTAAAATTATTTTCATTATTTTCATCTTGTGAAATATTTTCTCTAATTTGAATCTCTGACTATGAAAATGCACTTATACGAGGATGCAAGAAAATAGGCACTCATTGTGGTGGGAGCATACATTGGCACAACTTTTCTGGAGAGCAATTTGGCTGCTTGTATCAAACATGTAAAAATACACAAACTGTTTTAGTCCATTTTGTGTTGCTATAACAGAACACCACAGACTAATTTATGAAGAAGAGAAATTTATTTCTCACAATTTCAGAGGCTGGGAAGTCCAAGATTGAGGGACGGCATCTGGCGAGGGCCTTCTTGCAGCGCTACCCTGTGACAGATGGTGGAGGGCAAGTAAGCTTGAGCCTGAGAGAGCAAGGAAGGGGCAGAGCTTGTCCCTTTATCAGGAACCCATGCCTGCAATAATGATATTAATCCATTCCTGATGTCAGAGCCCTCATGACCTAATCACCTCGTAAAGGTCCTGCTTCTCAACACTGTTGCATTGGGGATTAAATTTGCAACACATAAACCCTGGGGGACACATTCAACCATAGCACCCTCTATCCCAGCAACTCCATGTTAAGGAATTTGTACTAAGGAAATAGTTGATCCTCACAAAGATTTTGCTATCAAGATGTAAGATATAAGAAAAACCAAATCGTTTTTGCTACTTGCACACTCAACACAGAACACTTCTGTGACCATGGTATGTGTGGTTTTTTCCCCACACACCAAGTACTTCTTCAGCAGACACTACCTGGGTGCCTTATAATTCCATTCCATGCTGACACTATCTATAGATCCCACAGGTTAAGGGCTCAGTCCCGTAAGACTGCCCTCACTTCAGATGCCAATAGTGAGTCCTAGGTGGAGACCTGTGCTTCTGACCAATGGGCTATAAATCGAGGTTCCCACAACCCCCTCATAGGGTTCAATTTTTTGTTAGGATGGCTCACAGAACTCGGGAAACACCATACTTGTGTTGACCCATTTAGTCAAAAGCATATCACAAAGGATACAGACGAACAGCCAGATGAAGAGATACACAGGGTGAGGTCCGGAAGGGTCCAGAGTGCAGGAGCTTCTGTCCTGTGGAGTTGAGATGTGCCACCCGCCTGGCACATGGATGTGTCTGCCAATCTGGAAGCTCTGCTGGCCTCATAGTTCAAGGATTTTTATGGAGACTTCATCGCATAGGCATGATTGATTATTAATTCAATCTTCAGCCATTCTCCCTCTCCCAAAGAATAGGAGGAGGGGCTGAAAATTCCATACTTCTAATCCTGGTTTAGTCTTTCTGGTGATCAGCCCCATCCTGGAGCCCACCAAAATTGTCTCAAAACAAAAGACTTTCCTACCATCAAGGAAATTCCAAGGGATTAAGGGCTCTGTGTCAAAAACAAGGGTCAAAGGCCCAACATTAGAATAAAAGATGGATCTAGAACTCCTATTGCTCAGGAAATTATAATGGTTTTAGGAGCTCTTTGCCAGGAACCAGAGACAGAGACCAAATATGTATTTCTTATTATATCTCCAGATTACAAAGTATATTCACTGAAGCCTTATTTATATTCATAAAGCTTTGGAAAAAATGTTTACCAGTAGAGGATGATTAAAAGGATCATGGCATATCCATTCAAGGAATAATATACAGTCATTTTAAGAGGTGTTATAGAACAATACTGAATGGCAAATAAAATATTCATGATATTTTATTTGACAAAAGAAGGTTAAAACACATTTGGATATTTAATAGCCAAAAATAAAACTTGTCTATTTGAAAAACATAAGTGCTGATCTTCATCTACTCACCAAACATGTTCTACCCTTAGCCGCTACTTCAGAGAATAGCAACTCTATCCTTCCAATTGCTAGGATGAAACTACGGAGTCATCCCTGATGATCATGACCCACACCCAACCAATCAGAAACTCCTTTGATCCTCACCTTCCAAGTGTACCCAGAATAGCAGCCTCCCTGGACTCACTGCCATTGCCCTAGGGCAGGCTACCATGGGCTCTCTCACTGCAGTATTCTCCTACTGGTCTTCTTGCTACTATGCCTCAGAAGTTACTCTCAACACAGCCACATAGTGACCTGTTAAGGCATTGAAGCTCTTCATGGAACTCCTCTGTTCAACAGCTTCCTGTCTCACTCAGGTCAAAGACACATAAAATGGCCAGTAATATACTGGGGACACATAGCTTGTTTGATCCGATACTCCTTGGCCTCTGGGTGTAGGGCAAGACCCCTCTGCAATGAGGTTCTTATGACCTACTTTCAGGGGAGGTAGGTCACAGAATTCTTTTATGTCCTGCTTCAGGAGAGAAAGGCTGGAGAAGGTCAGAGAGTGACCTTCCCACTTGTGTGATTTTTCTCAATTTCCTTCAGTTTAAAATACTCAGTATGCTAAGGTACCATGTTTTGAGGTATATTCTGAGCCTCAACATAGAACATAAGCTTCATGAGCGAGAGATTTTTTCCTCTTTTGTTGATGCATGCATCTCTTCCACCTACAGCACTCAATGCATATTAATTGAATGTCTTAAATGTATTAGTATGGGATGATTCCATTTTTGTTGAAGGCTGAAAGTATGGTTGATCTTCATTATTGTAGGTGCTGTATTTTCTAATTTGCCTGCTCATTGAGATGTATCTATAATCGTCCAATCAATACTCACAGCACTTTCACAGTCATTCTTGGACATGCGGAGACCCTGAAATATTTGAGTAGCCCTCTGTGCACTTTTCCAGCTGAGGCTGAACAAAACATCATTCTGCTTTCTTGTTTCAGCTCTCATACTGTAAACAAGTGTCCTTTACCATGGTCTATTTAGTGCTGTGGTTTTTTTGCATTTTTGCATTTTGATGTAACTTAAACATGCAATAATAAAACCGAAACTCAGCTACCTACCACTCTTTGAAGGAAATCCCTCTTCACCTGCATGGTCTAGTCTTCAGTGATTTTTATCTTTATGTCATCTGGGATTTCTAGGGTTAAAGATACAAACATTTAAGCTGTCAAGAGAAAAGTATTAGCTTTCAACAACTTCCTAGTTTAGGGCTTGAGTCTATGGTAATTGTTGTTATTCTAAAGGTTGTCCTGATCTGCTGCTTCCATTCCATATATGCTAAAATTTAGTTAACACCTCTCCTTAGTGATAACTGGTCACTACAGTTCTTATTTGCAACTATTAGCACATCAAAATGGTGTCTGTTCGGTGGAGAGTCAAGAAACTGCCTGTGTTTACTTTTTTGCACTCAGAGTTTAATATTTGTTTGTTGAACATCCTTTCTATATAACTATAAAAAGCCAGGTTAGTATTAACTAAATAAATAACTCCTTATGTTGAAGAAGATGGTGGGGTTAACACCTTCCTCCTCTATAATCTATTTGCTCATCACTGATGAATGTTCATCACTGGCGAACTTTAGCCAATGTATAGGTACAATAATTGTTATTTAAGTACTTTAATCTAAAGGCTATACTATAGATGAGTACTATAGGAGACCAAAAATATGCCACTCTGAAATATAACCGCAGGACACCAGAATATGCTGCCCTAAAATATGCCCCTTTAGCATAAGGATTATCTTGAGCTGATTATTTTGAGCCAATATAGACACAGGAAAATCTCTGAAAACAGAGGAATTACCCCTTCATAAGGGAAATTTCCATTACAAAGGAAATCTCCATCTATAAGAGTGTATCCCTCTCTGTATCAAGAAGAGGAGGATGACTAAGTCAGTAGAGACTCTTCTCAGTGGAGAAGGCATGGACTTAAGTCTGGGGAGCAAAGCTTACTGCTGCTACTGTACTGTGCACTTCGCCTGGGCCCAGGAAAAATGCCTCTCTGTCACTGCCTCCCACCCTTCTTTCTTTGTTTCGGTTGAAGATGGTATTTAAGCCTCAACTCAAAACCACCTCTTTGAGATTTGTGCATTTTTCCCAGGTATCTCCCACACATGAAGGAGAGATACATACTACCAAGCTTCTGTTAGTTTTTCTCCTGTTAATCTGTCTTTTGTTACCAAGCTTGGCTAATTTTTAAATTATTTTGTAGAGATGGGGTCTCACTATGTTGCCCAGGCTGGTCTTGAACTCCTGGCCTCAAGCAATCCTCTTGCCTCAGCCTCCCAAAGTGCTGGGATTACAGACATGAATCAGCTGCTCCAGGCCTGGGCGTACATATGTTTTTGAATTCTCTTGGGTATATACCCAGGAGTGGAATTGCTGGGTCACATGGCAACTCTGTTTAACATTTTGAGGAACCGCCAGACTGTTTTCAAAGTGGCTGCAGCATTTTAATATCCCATAAGCCATGTATGAGGTTTCTAATTTCTCTGCATTCTTGGCAACACAGGTTATTGTCTGCCGTTTTGTTATTTTAGCCATCCTAGTGGGTATAAAGTGGCATTTCATTGAGGTTTTGTTTTCATCTCCCTAATGAGTAATGATGTTGAGTCTTCATGCTTTTTTATATTCATTCCTCTCTCTTCATTCCTCTCTCTTAATGTGTCTGCTTTTCTATCTAATACATAAATGCTTTCCTGGATTTTAAAAGCGATAACATGATTAACTCGTTCCCTTCCAGTCACATCTCTGTCCTTCCACTCTGTGGAAGTCCCATCTTTGGCCTTCCATTCTCAGCCAAAGTTCTCTAAAGAGTGAGCTCTATTTGTCTGCCTTTATTTCCTCATTGTACACTCATCTTGCCATAGGCCACTGTGTCACATTGTTACAGTAAACAAGACTGGGAAACAAACCGAAAGCCACACGAGAGTACTGCAAAACAGGCTTTTATTATGCCGGCGGGCTCAGAGGGGTCTCGCCTCCAAATTCTGAGCAAAATGGGGTCTAAGCCTGGTGGCTTTTATACATTACAGAAGCAAATGGTTACAAAGTCTGCACAAGCCCGTGGTCTAGTCACATGTTACTCTATAGTTACTTAGTCATGTTATTTTGCAGTTATGCACAAAATTGAAATCTAGTCAAAGGTCACTCTACAGTTGCTTATGAAAGTTTGCAGTTATGCACTATTAGGAAGGGAGTGGAAAAATTCTCCCTTACAACATGGCTGCAGGTGGCACCATTCACTTAGAATATAACAGGTTTGGAGCCCATGAGTTGTACGATGGTAGTTGCCCTGCTCCTCACCAACTTCTCTTATACCCCTTGTGATCTGGCTGCCAGGAGTTTGGCCATCGCTCTTTGGAAACTGCCTTTTCTGGAAGGCAGAGCTTCCCACCTGCACTCCGGTGTGCTGAGAACAGGCAGAGGTGTGCCAAGGTAAGGATTCCTTCGCCTTCAGGGCAGCCAGGTGGGTTCTGGGAAGCTGGAGCTTCTGGGTCATTTGCATCTGGCCTTGAATAGCCTTGCCTGGCACCCTTTGGTGTTACACAAATATCCTCCACTCTGCCCTGGCCATGGGTTGAGAGGTTCTGCTAAAGCAACAAATTACTTCCAAATTGCTCAATCCAACAGACATCTTTTTTTCTAGTCTTCAATGCTCTCTCCTGAGTCCTTCCAACTTTTCTAGATGCTGCTGCTTTTATTTTCTTCTTCTTTTTTGCTTTTTTTCACCCTCTACTCAGTCACTAAAGGTTGAAGTTTTCCCCAGGCTCAGTCCTGAACCCTCTCCTCTTACTCCACATCCATCTCAGGCATTTCCATCCATCCACTAGTTCTTTTATGCAGACAACATAGACATTTGTATCTCTTTGGGGCTCCAGACTCACATACCTGTGCATCCTTGAGCTCTCTTGGGTGTTGCAAAGTGATCTGAAAAGGAACATTTCTAAAATTAAATTTAGCATCTCCCTCCACTCCTCCAACTGGTTGCCTTCCAGACCTCCCTCCTTCAGGGAATGGGACCGTATCCACTTCTTTGGGCAGGAAAACTAAAATCAACTGTGACCACTCTTGTGCAAAGCCCTCATGTTCAAGTCCTGTTAAGAATAGCTCCCAAACATCCATTTTCTCCACTTCTACCGCCACCACCTGAGTTTACCTGCTCTCATCTCCTATCTGTGCTGCTTTCTACCTCTGTATTCTCAGCTCCTGCCCTTAACTGTCCAGACAGCAGCCAGAGGGATCTTTCTCAAATGAAAATCTGATCACGACATTATCCCTACCTCCTGCTTAAAACCTATCCGTGGCTTCTGATTACTCAGGGGATAAAGAGAAACCACCACTCAGCCTGTGAGACCCACCTTCCCTTCTGTCCCTCAGGTGTCTTACACCATCTTCCTGCACACTGGCCAGGGCTGGCCCTGCTCCCCTCCACCACTGAAGCTTTTTGTACAAGAGTTCCCCCCAGATGCTCTTTTCTTTCTTCTTTGCTTAGTTAACACCAGCTCATCCTTCTAATTTCAGCTCAATGTTCGTCTCCTCTTAGAAGCCTTCCTTGACCTCCCTATCTGCATTAAATTCCCCGATGAGGTCCTCTCGCAGTAGCCTGCATCTCTCCTTTACAACACTCCTCAAGGTGGAACTTTTGTTTGTGCCATTATCCGATTAATGTGTATCTGCCTCTAGGCTACAAACTTCAGGGTGCAGGAGGATTTATTTGATTCTCTGCTGCACATTCAGCCCCCCAGCGGGATGCCCAGTACATTGTAGGTGCTGCATATCTGTTGAATGAACGAATGAATGGCATGCTAAGAATTTGGCAATTTATCCCGTGGACTTCACTCAAAGAAGGCAAGCAGGAAACTAGATGATTTAAGTGTTAAAAAGAAAGCTCAATCAGCCATATTGAGACAGAACGGGCAGGGGATGAAGGGGTAGGTTTGAAACCTGTATCAATAGTGCAGTGGAGAAGTGGTGAGCGCTCAGCCAAATCTAGCAGAAGCCAAATCTAGTGCACCCTGAGAGGCTGAATATGCGAAAGGACAGCAGCCAGATCACATACAAAAATGGAACTCTGCCCCACAACCTGCAGCAACTCACCCAGGAAACCAGCCCCTTATCTAGAATACACAGCCCGGGAAGCCAGACTGCTACCTCTGGCAACAATCCAGGAAGACAAAAGATAACTCCTGGAACAATTGGCCCCAAACTTCCTGGACTTTATAACTGACAGCTTCTCTAATTTTTGTCCCCGTTTCCAACATAAGACCAACCAGAGGAAGCCAAACACGCTCCCCTGACCCATCACACTGGGCGCCCGCCTCCCGGTTCTCCTGCCTGCAGCCTCCCTACACCAACAACTTCCATCAGGGCACCTCTGAGTCTTCCTTTCTACCCTACTCTGAAGCCTTCCCTCTCCTCTGCCTGCTTTTAGATCTCTGCTGACTGGTGGCTGACTCCCCTACTACAGCAGGCTCAGAATAAATAGCCTTTGTTTTTTTCATTTGGTTGG
>VBSM01003176.1:71693989-71831290 GCA_008086735.1 Cheirogaleus medius | reverse complement strand
CCCACCAAACCACACAAGTCAAATAATTAACTTCTGCTGACTGATTTGGCCTCCTAAATATTTCTTCGGTGCATTTTTTCCTCTCCATCTCTATTCCCACGGCCCGCTTTAGGACCTCACCATCACTTCCTAAAATATTACAAGAGCGCCCTAACTGGTTTTCACTTGCCAGACGTGCCCCCTTTCGAACAACCCTCCACTCTGTTGGCAGAGTCATCTTTTCAAAACATGCCTCTGAACATGTCACGCCCTGCCTACAAAGCTTTAATGCCTCTTCATTACTTCATATGTCATACAAGTCCCCAGGATGTCTGCATCTGCCATTTCTCCTGCCATGCAAGACTTTGAACTTGATGTTCTAAGCAGACACATCACACTGTTTAGACTCTCGAGACCGTGGAAAGATGTGAGCGTGTTCCCAAGTGGTGTCAACGCTCCGATGATATTCTCACTTGCATCATTGCTGGTGACCTATGGTCTTAGCTTGGAGTCTTCAGGGCACAGTTGTGACCCCCCGTTTGATGCCTGTGGAGAGATCTCTGCTCAGGTGGCCAGCTGCCAGGAGGACCATGTTGGACTGAATTACCATGATTCTTGAACTTCAGAATTCTCTCTGTTGGAAGCCCTGGTTTATACTTGGCTTTTAGATATGGCTGAAACCAAATGGAGGAAAATATAGGTCTTCCCAGAAGAAGGGGAATTTCAAACTCCTGCCCTCAGAAGTTTTCATCTGCTGCACAAACCGAATCCCTGCTTAGACTTACAAATGCAGCCCTTTCCTTGCTGTGGCCCCCGACGTCCCCCACATCACATCTCCGCAGAAGGCACAGCAGGCTGCCCCGCCCCCGAGACGGACTGTCAGCCCATCCAGCAGGAAGAAGGAAAGTCAATATCGGAGGGCGACCTGCTGATTGCTGAAGCTGGCCTCGTGTGGGAGAGAGAGAATGGTCTGGTGATTTCACGTGTAAACATTTTTAAGATGCCAATAGCCAGCAGGTGGCCTTTCACATCACATATCTGTGAAGAGCAGCAGCATTTGGGGGAAGACTGGGAAACTCCCCCCACTCCCTCCCCCGACCCCACCCTGCACAAAATATGGTGACTTGTACTGCGGGAAGGAGCCCTCACCCTCCAAGTGCCCGTCGCGCCTTCCTGATTTACTGCAGGACTTCGGAGGCCGACGACTCAAATCTAAAGTTACTGCAGCTGCCTCCGCGCTGGGGTGGGATGATGAAGTGGAAGACAATATAGGAGAGTAAATAGAGCTCTCGGAGGCCGGCTCTGGCCAGGAACCAGGTCCCAAGTTGCAACAGACTATTAAGACTGACACTGTGGGAGAGGGGACAATCTTTATGAGGACAAGAAAATGGCAAACGCTGAGAAACGGGGAAGCCACGTGGCAGCTGGCTAGCTGCAGGGTAGGACGCTGGCTCACACTTTATCACCATGGCCCAGCAACACACATGTGCACGTAGACACACCTTTGCCCACATACCCACCTACACACACACCTATACACACCACACACATACACCTATGTACACCACACACACATGCACACCTACACATACATACACACACATCTACATAGACCAAACACACAGACATACCTACACATACACATACATACACATACCTGTATACCTGCATACAACCCTACACAAACCACATACATACACACCTACACACCTACGTACATATATACCTACACAGCCCTACACACATACATACACACCCCCATATGCCTACACATATACATACCTACACATACATGCACACACATGTACACACATACACACCCCTATATACCTTCATGTATACACACATGCACACATACACACTCCTGTACACCTACACATATACATACCTACACATACATGCACACACATGTACACACATACACACCCCTATATACCTAAATGTATACATACCTACACATGCATGCACACACATGCTTATACACACATACACACATGTGCTTTCGGGATGACTAGGTAGTGACACCACTGGAAACTCTTGCAGTGCTGCCCATGGGCCACCATTACATGGGGGGAGTGACTCCTGGTGGCACAGGAGTCCGAGCTCTAAAGCTCAATGTTGATGTGTCGGCCCTTAGAACAGAAAAGCTCCACCTCTACGTGGAGGTCCCTGGGTTCAAGATGAGCTGCTGCATCTGGGACTTCTCTTAGGACACACTCCTGACCTGAGGGGCAGTCAATGGCAAACAGCCCACCCACCAACTGTGCTTCTGACCTCCTTGAGATGGTATCTGGTCCTCTAACAGGGGCACATGGCCTCCCCTGTGAAAGGTAACCTTCTTGGGAATTATTCCCAAGTCTCCAGACATTAAGAGGCATGGTGGAGGCCAAGGCCAGAGGTTGTCCAGAGGCCAGTCTGGATTTAGGGCTGCATTACGGAGAAGTGAAACCACGAGTGTTTATGGTGGGGCAGCCACATGGTTTCAGGCAGCGGATGTGCCTCTGGAGAGAGAAGGGTTAAAGCCTGGAGCTGAATGCACTTGGTCATGCACGTGGTTTACGTGGCTGTTGTTGCTGAAACACAGGTGAGTGGAACTGGGCGTGGGGAGGGAGTGGGGGCCAGGGGTAGGGGCCTGACTGGGCCCAGTGAGCCCCTGGCCTCTCTTTTACCTGGAGGGCCCCCACCCATTAGAGCACCTGCTGAGAGGCTGAGGACAGAGCTTGTGGGACAATCCTCAGAGTGTGACTAATGGGAGCAATCACCTAGGCCCAAAGGCATCCACTGCCCCCTGAGGTCTGGCATTAGGAGGAGCCATAGGAGCTGTGATCAGCTGACACCGAGGATACCTAAGGCTTAGCAGGTAAACAGACACCCCCCTACTGCTCTGGCAGCTTGATCACCTGGGCCCCCGGGTCTCAGCTCTCCCAGTTTTCTGAGCTCATCTCTGGGCATTCCGGAGACCCAGGTTACGTAGGGGCTCCCTGCTTCCCTCCCCTTGGTGGATTTCATCGGACTTTTTGGGTGCAAACATAATGAGAGCGGAAGGCTCTGTTGTGAGAAGGCCCCGAGAGGCAGCAGGATTGAGCCACACGCACCTGTCAGCAACATTTTTGCAGAAAAACATGCCAAGGTGTGGGCTTTTCAGAGACCCCACAAAACCACGGGGCAGGATGAGTGCTGTGAGCAAATCAGCAGAAGCTTGTGTTAGAGTGAGGCCTCCCTCCCATCCCCAGCAGAAAATTTTCAGTTCTCCAATTTAAGAAACTGACGTGAACTGTTACCTTCCTCTATAAAGCAAGTAGAAACAATAGAAGCTTTTTATGAGGCAAAAAAAATGGTTTGCTCAGCAAGACAGCAGAGGACCTAGAAAACGTTATTAAAAAATGGAACATCCACAATTGCGGGAACAGAGGAGACCATGTCAAGAGAGGAAATTGAAAATGTCTGGGTTGGTTTGGGCCTTGATTTACCTGTTGAGAACGAAAGGGTATTTCACATTCTGAACCACGAGCCAGCGCTGACAAGTCCACCGCTTAATCAGAAGAGTCCAGCAAATTAATAGGTAATTCTGATGGAATAACAAAACCTCTCTCGGGTGGAACATTAATTATCACCCTGCTGTAAGGGAAAGGTGACAATGTGGATTTGTCCAGGAAGAAGGAGGGAGAGAGCTATTTTCAGGGTCAGTGGATTTTTCTCTCTGTCTCTTTCTCTCTCTCTCTCTCCCCTCTCCCAGAGCATCTCATAGGAGGGAAGATGGTGGTTTTTCCCTGTGAGGGGAGAGCCAATAAGCTTTGTAAGCAGGAGATTCTATGCACGACAGGAAAGAATTAGCATATGGTGGCTCCTTTCTTTGCACAGGGAGTTGCCCTCTGCTATTTCTTTGCAGGAGCAATTGGGATCCCGTATTTCGGGAAGTGCCTGGGGTCTCTAATGCTCCCTCAAGAACCATCCTCCCTGCTCCACTTCCTCATTAGCCAGCCCTGGGGACCTAGCTCCCAGATGCTGTTTCATTTTTATGGTTATCTAACACGTTCTCACCACATTAGTACAGCTAGCAGCGGGGCCAGCTCCCTGGGCTGTACCCTGGCCTCCTTCTCACCGATTCTGAGCTCTGCTGTGTTCTCCAAATTTGTGTTTGCAATGACTGTTCCCATGGCTGGGAATGCCTTCCTCCTCCTTCTCTTGGCTGATTCCTGCTTGTCCCTTAGGCTCTTATGGAGGGGCACTTTCTCCAGGAAGCCCCCTCTGATTGCCCTGTGGCAGTTAGATAAACTTCCAAAGCTATCCCAGAGTGTTCCGTTCAGTGTGTTCCTCTGTCACAACCCCGATCACGCTAGATGGCAACTCTCTATTTACTTGTTTCCTACACAGGCCTGTGAGTGCGAGGGAGGCAGTGATTAGGTCTTTTATCCTGTGGCCCCTTTTATCCTGTGCCTCACTCCGGCAGAGGGGTAGGCACATGACAGGAACCTCCTGGAGGTAGGAGTGGATGCCTCACTCCCCTGGGATGGCAGGCGGTGGGGAGGGAGTGGGGGGCTCCCCCAGCTGAAACTCCCTTCCATAGTATAGGTTCAAGGTATGTCCATTCAGGTGGCGGGAACAGGTCCTCCGACAGGATGCTGAAAGTCCAGGAGGGAATGGACAATGAAGTGTGGGAATTAGCAGATTCTTGCGAAAATGCTCTATCTCCTGCTTCCAGCAGGAACACACGGATGGAGCCACTGACGGCATCTTATTATTATTAACCCCAGCACAGGGGGCTGCACTCTTGCATGGAGAATGTGGAAGGGACCAGAGCCGTGTTACATCCATACCAACGATGTTCTGTGATTCCCACATGACACCTCCTGGGGCGGGTTTTGAGGAACACTCTTTGAGAGACATTGCTATGTCCCTTCCTTTTAGATTCTCCAAACGATACACCAGGTCTCAGGACTGTGGCGACTTTGGTCTCATCAGCCTTTATTTCCTCTGCTTCCCTCCTTCTCTCCCACGTCCCCTCTCCCTCTCTTTCTTTCTCTCTTTTTCTCCTTCTACAGGTTTTCTAAGGGTGACATTTGAGTTGTTGTAATAGAGCGGGCCGCAAATGTATTTGCATGTGACTGACGGCTGGCTCGCAGGCAGCCTGCGCGGTCTACACATGCTGAGAGCCGGTCTCGGGCTGGTGGGGACGCCGTGCCCCTGACAAACTGGTGTTTGGCCATCTGTGAGTGATAAATCAGTCACCCCGCCCCACGGACAGCCAGGGTAAAAGATCTCTTGCTAGATGGAGATTCTTAAGAACAGGAATTGTGTCTTGTTTATCTCAGCCTCCAGCGTGCATTACTCAGAGTAGGTCCTGGCTAGTGCTTGTTGGATTAATGGACATAGCTCACTATTAGTGTACGACAGGGGGTAAAAGCTCATGCTAATTACAGATGGTAGAGCGGACCTGGGAGGCCGCCTACCCCAGAGCCCAGAAGTCAAGCCAAGAGTACCATGGGGGTGCGTGTACCATCGAACAGGCAGATGGTAAACACACATCCTCAAGTCAGAGACTTGGCGTTGCTGTCCACACAATGTCTTGTGAGATGAGGGTGTATGTATCATCCAAACTCTGCACTAAGAGCCTCAGAATCAACGGCAAACCTTCCAGCTTGACATACATTTTCTTGTCCTTAAAGTCTTCTAATCCATCATAAAAATAAAGGTGGACAACAGAGTTCCCCTTTCCTTTCCTAGCCCAAATCAAGTGCCTTCCACGTCATTGGCACTCACTCAAGAAGCATTTGAATGAATGATTTGGAAGTGCAGGCAAGCTGGCCGGGACATCTGTCACAGTGCCGATGGCCAGCGTGGGTTTGGCTGGTCCAGCTGGCTGGGTGTGGTTCCTTGTCTTCCCTCCGAGCTGCTCCCGGAGCTGGGGGGAGCGGGCTACCTTCTCAGAAAGAGCAAAGCCTTTCTTCCACATAGGAGTCGTGATGGGAAAATTTCCAGGCTGCTTCTGTACCTGTTTCTCATTCCCCAGTTCCCTCCGTTTTCCTGACTGCCTTCCCTGTGCGTGGCAAGTGCCACTGTCCCCACTACCAATCCAAATGGCCCGCGGTCCTAGAAGGCCTTTCCTTCCCAGTTCCCATATACGACAGTTTTATCATTTTCAACCCGAGACTTGCGCTTGAGGTTTTCCCATCCAGTCCCAGGTTTCTGATGGCAGGTTTTTGGCGGAGCTGCCAGGCTCATAAAACAAGGTAATGATCTTTAGGAAGCAATTACTTTAGCTATTGTTTCACAGCAGTTGCCAGAGAGCCCAGAAAGGACCCAGTGACTTCACGGACAGTAGAGCAAAAGGAAAAACAGCAGCTGCAGCAGCAGCCTGGGGATGGCAGGGAAGGTGACTGCTAATTTTACAAGCGCTTGGAGATATTCTGGCACCTTCATAGGACACCAGGGGACCTGCAGTCACTTTTGCTGGCTGACTTTTCAATCTCCCAGCATTGAAAAGCTCGATAGGCAAGAACTGTATGCCATTGTACAGTTTCACAATTTTCTCTAAGGTCAATATTGCACGTGGAATGCCTGATGGGAAATTGCTATAAAAATGGCAGCTAATTACAGGTTAGCGGATAAAACAACACCCTTCTCTGGAGGGCTTGTGCACATAGGTTGAAGGATAAAATAGGGCTGAATGGTATTTGATTTCTTTGTGTTTATCCAAGTCACTGGCCCAGGCAGGAAGGTAATATATGAAAAGGGACATTTTTGGAATAGTTGTTTTTGAATTATGCTCATGAAATACACACTGTGCTATGGAGGACATGTGGGAAAGCTACACTCTGACCGCATGACTAATTTTTAAAGCCTTGCATAGAGAGAATTCCCCCCAAGAACACAGCTGGGATATTCCTTCGTGGACTGAATGTGTCAATTATGAATTGAACGAAAACGAAATTTTACTCCATTATGGCAAAGGGAACCGAGAAGTGGACCCTGCAGCTTGCATGTTATGTAGTAGTTCATACACCAAGTACTATTATTTTATTAACTTTAAGAACATGTTTTACATAAAAACAGGCAACATCAAAAAAGCTCAGTTGATAAATGAACATAATATATCACAGATGATATCATTCCACATTAACCTACATTTATTATCTTAAGCTGAAGGATTAGGGCAAAAATTGGATCTCATTCCACCTTGAATCATGGATACAAATCATTTGAAAGTTATTTCATTAGGATTCTAAAAAATCAAAGATTAACCTGTGCCATCTGATCCATGCAGCAAGTGATAAATTCAGTATTTTCAAAGGAAACATTGAATTTTTTTTCTCACGCCAAATTGAAACCTTTCAGAAACTTGTTTAAATGCATCAAGTTTCTAGCTTACCTTTTTAGTATGCATGAGCAAAATACTGTTTAATTTCACACTCAACTAATCCTTTAATAATTTTCTTTCAGCCAGAATGAAAAAGGCTATTATTAATTTCCTAATAAAATTTTTTTAAAGTTATCTCAGTTTAAAGTTATAACCTTGGACCAGTTTCAATTTCTTTTTATTTTTTCTGAGAATACACCAAAGATTAATGTCAATGGCAAGTGAGAAATTGTCCCCAGAGAACTATTCAAGGACTTTTTCTTACCACATTCGATTGGACTGGAATGAACTGATATCATAGCATCTTTATCATCATTTTAAAAATTCTACTTTCTTTAGTAGCAACAGTGAAGGCTTTAGAACTATTACTCTAAATTAAGAAAGTATATCACAGACAAAAATATACAATTTTACATTAAAGCAACATTAAGGGTCTCGATTTAGTTAGCCACAAACGAATATTAAGGAAATTTACAAGTATGGTTTAATTTTACAGATTGCTCTTTCTTTAGGGGGAAAAAAATGAAACGAGATCTCTCATTTGTCTTCATGGGCAAGATACTGCAAACCTCATGATCAAAACACCTGCCAGTTAGAAGCTTGCTCACTGAAAAATGATCACCACAGCCTCAGTGTTGAAGCCCAACAAAAAACAAACAATAATAATAATAATAAAACACAACTTCACCCAGAGGCATTCTAAGTCTTTACAATGAATTTCCTGTTTCCCACCAGTTTACGACCCTTAATGTTACTGGATGGATGGTTGCATATTTGAGATGATTAAAAAATAAAAAGACTGGCTTAAAAGCACCTCCTCCTCAAGTATGTAATTACATACAAACTAAAGATTCCTTCTGACAGTCCTAGGGACCCCATTTGTCACTGTTTCATGTATAAGCACCATTGAGCCAATTTTTAAAGCACATTTGCAGTGATCAAATGTTTAATGCGTCCTCAAGTTTCAATGATTTATTTGGCTTTATGCAAAAAAAAGTGTAGAGTGTGTTATTTTATGCTTTTATCATATCTGAATCGACAAAACTGTTAATTTGGAAGTGCTTTTAATCGCTATTTTCCCCAACAGACTAGAATGGCTTCATAACATTTGACAATTAAATAAGGAAATCTGTATCTCCGAAAGAAGCACATATCTGACCCTCTAAATTGCATGCAAGGTAAGGGTCTGGTTTGAGAGTATTTTTTCCCAAATTCTTAATAGAAATGGCAGACAACATGTGGGAAAGATTGACTTTTGAACTGACCAACTTCAAGTTTTTTTTAAAAAAATCTTTGGACCAAAAAAAAAAAAAATCATGTAGCAGTTTACAAAAGTAATGACTTTCAAATTATAGCAAAGGTATGTTATCGATAATCTATGCTAGGTGACCCATTAAATTAAAAAAAAAAAGCCACCTACATCCCCCCCCCAATGAATAATTACGTAAAAACTAACATCTTGGATCTTGGTGCTTTCCAAAATTCTGAAATCACAATTTCAGAATTTGGGGGCCATACCAGATTTTTTGGTTGTTCTTTTCTTGGGAGAGTTGGGAAGAAGTTGGCAAGAGAAGGAAGTGAACCTTCACTCCTGGGTGCAGGCCCTGTATAGCAAACTTCAGCCTGGGGCACATTTTTATGGTCAAATTAAAAACCTTTGAGAATAGGAGTTTATCATGGAAATGCTGACAGATCCTTACCCAGAGAAGGGCTAAGGGCAACACAGTAATATTAGGAAAGCTCTCCCTCAGCACAAACTTCAGCACGAGGGATTGAGTTGTCTAATGGACGCCATTGGCCAGCAAACAACGGTGATTTAATGTGCTTGAGACTTGGTCCTACGGTAGCTCTGTGACCCTCTAAGCCAATTTTTCTTTTCTTTTGTTTGCGACTGAAATATGCCTCAAAGGGTAAAGGATTGCAATTTTAGCCTTCATTCGTGGATATATTGCTTTCTTTCAACAATATCTGACGGGCCTGTTAACCACTACCCACGGGGGTGCTGAGCAAGTTACAGGAAGGTCTCATTGAATACAAAACACCAAGTGTTTTCAGCAGTTTATTCATATTTTTTTTTCTCTGCTTATTTTAATATGCACCACGTGTAAGTTAGATGAGGGCTACGGTAAAAACATTTTCCATGACTGAAATCTTAACTGTTCCTTCTAACGATGTGGAGCAAATTCACATACTCATTGATCATGACGAATAAAATGATTTCTGCTACAATGTCAAGAAAAAGTGTGTTCATTCATATGAACACATATCTACAAAGATGATTCACATGATGAAAGTCATGAAGGAGTTCTTCCTTAACTAGTCTACTATCAAACTGAAAAGATGAAATCGTAAAATTCTCCTTGAAAATACCATATGGTTGGTCAGGTGTCAGCAAAGGAAAGACAGTCCCCATCACCAGGCTACCACCATAAGAGCTATATTAAATACTTGGGTGCAGGGTATGGAAACACTTGTGGTGATGATTAAATCGATAGTTACAGAGATACACTGCCATAATGGTACATATTTGTTCTATGATAAGCGAAATCAAAAATAAGATCAATTTGGTTATAGAAATTCCTTAAAGAACACCACCACTTAATTATTTCAAACTTGAACTATCCCAAGAATGTCGAGAAAAAAATGAGAAAGCACTGACTGTCTAAAAGCAAAGCAATCTGGATACACCAACGTAATCAGCATGCCTTGTGCTTGTCTGTTAACCCTCTGAGTACATCTCTGACATTCAGGATATCTTGGTAGCTTAATGTTGGCGAGACTGCATTCCATCTGATTACTCAATATTTCTACTTGACTGGTCACATTCCACTGTTTATTCAGCATAGATCACTCAAATTCTACAGTGGTGCACTGGGATCCCCATGCTGAATGGGCCCTGCATTCTTCCGAGCTGCCCCTCTGCGGTGTGCTGAGAAACACTCCACAGCTTCACACGGTCCAGAGCCCCGCTACATGTTGACGGGAAAAGGCCTGAGCCTTGCACTGTAGGTTTTGCATACTTGACGCTGCAGCAATACATTTAATGCCCACAGAAAAAGCAATAATTCAGAAAAAGAAAGGAAAATGACAATCTACTGCAGGTAGGTCTCTGCCCGTAGGATTTTTCACACATTTAGAATTAAGGCCAAGCTATACAGCCACTCCTTAGCCCTGGAATAGTACTTTGCTTTATAGTTCTACAGAAAGCAGTAATTTCTGACTAGTTCAGTGTCCTTTACTATTAATAACATGGAATCGACCTTCACACCAAAGCCTTTCCTGGTGTTCTGTGCCCCCGCCCCTCAGAACAACTCAACCAATTTACTGATTTATGTTACTTTGTGATTTTGTGTGTGTAATCATTTCTGGACACTCTAAAAGGGGGGAGGGATCTCTCAATAAATGGTATACTATTTACATGTCAGGACAACACAGACCACAGAGATAAACCTAAATGTGGAAGAGCAAAAAATTTGGGAGACTGTGTTGAAAAGGTAATGACAGGTTGTGATTTAAAAATCTATATTCATGTAGACCATAGTTTAAGGGTCGAAGAGTAAAAAAGCAGCAATTGAAGATCAATGTGCACTGGAAAATAAAGAACTATCGAAAGACCATTCAGAAATTGCAAGACTCTCAGATATTAAAGTATATTCAAAACAGAGAAAAGAAGTGCTGTTCAGCCATCCAGATGCAAATTTTGTGAGACCATCACTCCCTGGTTGTCTCCTAGATCACAGAGTAGAGCACATCTTAGGCGTATGTTTGAGATGGGCACCCGCCTCCAAGACACACTGGGATAGTCCTTTCTGAGCACTGCAGTAACTTACAGAATCTTTGAGCCCTCGTTCTGAAATCCAGTATGAGAAGAAACTCAGGCCTGGAGACAGAGGGCTAGGGAAATAGATTTGGTAACAGGGGTGAAGATACAGGTCTCAGACAGGACGTGGCCCAAAGAGAGAAAGATACTATGTCCTCCTGGATAGCTAAAGACAGTGGTATATAAAATCAGGGTGTGTAGTTGTGGGTGAGCGGTTAGGCTGAGCATGGTGGCTCACGCCTGTAATCCTAGCACTTGGGGAGGAAGAAGTGGGAAGATCACTTGAGACCAGACGTCTGAGACCAGCCTGGGCAACAGAGCGAGACCCCATCTCTACAAAAAAAAAATTGAAAAATTCTCCAGGCTGGCACATGCCTGTAGTGCCAGCTACTTGGGAGACTGAGGCAGGAGGATCACATAAGCCCAGGAGTTTGAGGTTGCAGGGAGCTATAATGATGCCACTGAACTCCAGCTTGGGCAACAGAGCAATACCCTGTCTCCAAAAAAAAAAAAAAAATCCTCTTAGGGAATGGAAGTTTTATCCTCAGGGCTATTGTGTAGGTCTTGCATCCTGCTCTTCTGGGGAGACTATGCAGGTAACCTAAAGGTGCATCAGTTCTTACCCATTTTTAGAACATTCTGGATTGTGTTCCCACTGTGCTTTCTCCTGGGCCACCATGCAAAGCACTTGTTTTTAGCTCCATCGGGCCCCAGCTCTCCTGCATGGATTTCATACTATATGTGGAGTGCACACTGATGACCACGGTGCATGAAGAAGCAGGTGACAAAAAGCACAGGATCTTGTTTCCTCTTTCTGTTTGAAATTCCAGCCCTCTAGAGCACCTGGCAATTTATTGCTCTTTTCCACCGGTTGTTTCTTTCCTGTAGATGTCTGACGCTGAGCAGACAGACCCTCACTCACCAAGCACAAGACAAGCCCTGGTGATTCCCTGAGGGTCTGCGCTGGCGCTAGCAGCAGCTGATGTGGAAGCAGCATTTCTGGGGCATGATCAGCACATCTTCATATGGAGACAGCTGGGGTGGGGGCCTCATCTCTTCCTTGTTTACCACAAACCCAGTTCCCTCCACTTGGGATGCAGGACTCACCGCAGCTGACACAGTCGTATCTCTAATGAGAAAAGTTCCCTTTCTTAATAGGATTGTGAAGAAGAAAGAGGGGTACGTATACCAAAGTTATGAATCTGCCATGTTCTAAACCTACAGAAAAGGACAAGTAAGAGAGCATTCTAGATGTCCTTCTTGCCTGGCCATTTCCGAGTCGCACAACATCCCTTGATCTGCAGCAAAATCAAGAAACGTGTGTGCGTTTCTTGATACATCCAAAGGCCCGAAAAATTCCCCCAAAAGGGTTCGCGATCAAGTTCTATGCACTCAGAGGGTTAACATGTGCTGTGTTACCTACTGCAGATCCTAGCTGGATTGATGAAAACATTCATTGCTTCTATGTTAAAAAAAAAAAAAATTGCAAATTAGCCTTAACCCTTTGAGGACCCTGTTAGCAGCAAATTACCATCTTCACAAACACCACGTGTGATCATCTCATTCCGTAGAGGGAAAACGCTACAAAGATACCTGAAAACACACTTTCTGTTCTGCCATTCAAGCATCGAGTGCTAGATAGATCAGATGAAACTGTTTTTACAGAAATTTTGGGGGGAAAGAAATCTCAGAGTCTCAAAGGGTTAAGCCGGGGCTTTGAGTGAAAGGGTCTCATTAAAAGGGCGAGTTGGGGGAGCGAACAGTCTCGGAGGAGCTGGGGGAGTAGTCCTCCGACTCCGAGTTGAGTTCCGGTGGAGCTGGCTGCGCCTTGTACCGGCTCCTCACATCCGGGTTGCGTCTTCGTCGGAAAACCTGCCTCTCCTTATCAAGAGCGGTGGTCTAGCAGGGGCATAAAATGAGAAAGAGGACAATTAGGCCGAGGGAAATGGCAAGACACACTCTAGAACTTTCTGAGGTCGGAAAAAAATGCACTAGCCAAGTTCACCTGTCCATCATAGCTCACTTTTGTTGACAACAGTCACTCCTCTTGGGCTCCCCCTACGTCCAGCTCTTTAGGGGGCCTGGTCATGATATCAGCAGGCACAGGCAGGATGGATGAGGTCTCCGCCTTGGCCTCTCCCCAGCCCTGCCCAGACTCCTGCTAGCTCCACATCTATCTGCCCCTGGTGGCTCCTCCCCTGGTGGCCAGAGAACCCCACAGGTACACGGGAGCCCCAGTCCTGTGTGTGTGACAAGTAGCAACGCCCACGGGCCACCTGGATCAACCCCGCAACTCAGGGTTGTCCTATAATAAAGATGAAAGGTGATGAAATTGCCAGACCTACAAACAGAGCCACAAGCTCATCCTGTTCTTGTGGTACCTCCTCACTCTAAGTGATCTTACTATCCCTTGATGAGGGAGCGTGGCTGAATCTCCGGGAAGGATTGGTTTAATTTTAATGAAACCAATGCCTGCAGTTGAACACTGCTTTGAATGCAAAGAAATCAGATGGAAACCTTGCCACGATTTCACTTTACAAAGTTCATTTTCATCGTAGTATGTGGTAGTTTAGGAAACCGAGATTCAACTCCGTAGCTATTCCAATCCCCAGTCTCTAAGGAAACCTCAGATGACCTCCTGGTTGTGTGATCTGCCTGTAGCTCTGGAAGTTATTACGACATCAGAATGGGGGCAGCATGACTTCATCACAGATTTAAGGGGTGTGGGAGGAACTGGGTCGTTACAGGGAAACCTTACACAGAAAGCAGAAGAGCAGGGACAAAGTCTGAAGAAAAATATAGAACACATATAAAAGTTGAAGGCATTCTTGTTTGAAAATCCCTCTTTAAAAGGATGTAGCCTGGAGGTTTTCTGCTTTTAAGAGATTACTTTTCCTCTACAGGGATATATGCCACCATTTTTCCTCTTGAAAATTTACTGTTAGCTTCTTCAAAGAACAGAGATAAATTTATAGCAAGCCTGGTTCTGAGAACAAAGTGAAAACTAAGCCCCTCATACAATTGCGGTATAGCATTAGAGCAATCTTAGATCTAAAATAGGCAATCAAAGTTCCAAAATGAAGTAATAAAGAGAGAAAGAGAGGCAGTGTGTCGAATCAGTGCAGTAAATGGCTTCGTTAGGCTGAACTGCTCTACTTTAAAAACTCTCCACACACTGAGTAACAATGTTACAAACCAATAAGGTAGATAAACTTTAATAATTCCCTTCTCCTTTTACTAGATTGTTAATACAATGATTCAATAACTGGGTTGTTGAAATGTCTACCTTTGATTCTTCTACTTGTTGAATTTTTAAGGACCCTTATATAGTTCTTGGTTTTATACCCATTGATTTTATGATATTTTCAGTATCATAAACCCAAATTCCTAACTGTATTTAAAACATTGTAAAGTTACAACACATGGTATTTTGCTTTCAAAGCAAACTGAAAATGTTCTGTTTGTGTAGAGTTGAATGTTTGTAAAAAAACAGACGTCTATTTAGTCTGCCTTACATAAAAAACATTCTGTATTTAATCCAAGGGTAATATAAACTCTTCCCTTGGCCGTAAAAAAAAATCTTTCTATTTCCACCTTCTTGAGAAAGAAAAAGGGTCTTTGGCATCGGACTGAATCCTGACTCATGACAGAGGCAGTCAGCTGTGGGGAAGGAAAGCACATTGGGCTGTGGTCAGGAATTTCGTTTCCTGCCTTGACCATGGCCGGCACATGGCTGTGTGAATCATTCACTCAGGTCCTGCATCTGCTAAATAAGGAGCAAGAATAATTCCTTCCCACCCTTATAGAGCTGCTAGGGAGAAAATGGATGTGCAAAGGCTTTCTAAACAACCAAGACTCCCAGAAATGTGAGATGTTCTTCTTTTCTTTACAATTTGATGTAAGATAATGTTGTAAAATTGAGTAACTGCAGGTCAGAGGAAAGCAATGCAATCAAAGCCCAGATTAGAACTTTACTCAGAGGACTTTCCCTCCCTCATTTTCATGGGCACCTTCTTGATATTTATCTCATCTCCCCATAATCTATCGAATTACTCCAAGTCACACCCTTGGCTGCAGCCACTGAAATATGCCATTTCTCCACGCATGTCATAGTCCAGTGTATGCAGAAGCCAGTGGCACTTAATGTTGCGCTCATGCTTGGATAGTCCCAATATCCTTATTTTCACCTTCATTTCTGAAAATCCTTCCAAGGACAATCATATCCTCTTCCTTACTTGTCCCTCTGCCTGGAAAGCCCTTGCCCTGCCCCTGTTTAGGCAGTCAGTTCTGCCACTCTTGCCTGTTTCTCTAGTTAGTAGCTTTCTGAGTGTTCACCTTTGTAGATGAGAACTTGTGCCCAAATGCACCTGAACTCCCAGGTGCACAGTTCCCCGGCATCCTCAAGGCACTCATTCTTGGAAACATATCATGGTCATGAGCACGTGTCATGGAATAAGGGTTCGGTGGTCGTCTCTATTGGATTTATGGACACTAGAGTTGAAAGAGGATTTAAAAGCATTTTTGTTCAATGCTCTGTCTTTACAGGCAAAGAAACTGAGGCCCAGGCATGGGGAAAGACTTGACACATTGCATCACTAACTAGAAACAGAACTCAGTTCTTCCCCTGCACAATTAACTCTGAAGTCTATTGAAGCAGGATGAATCGGAGTCACTGCGTTCCAGCTCACCCCTTCTCCATTCCCACCCACGTGAGCTGGGGAGAAGATGCTGACCACAGGTGGCATCAAAAGCCAACAGGCACTGATGATCAGAGGGGCTTCTCTTAGGAATAGCAAGCAGGGGCCCCTGTGTGTATGATCCCATTCTGAGTTTGGGGGCTTGTAAACCTCTAGGAAGACCTAAGTCTGATGGCAGAGATGCAGTTTCCTATCCACCCAGGTCCTCGTAATATTCTCCAAGGCTGCAACTAATGTCGAGGGCTCACAATTAACTTGCTCTCAGACATGTTTCAGGGGCGTCACTGTCCACAGGTTTCTCCTCCCTGGGCCCCTGCTCACTCTGCTTCCAGAACTTATTTTGAGAACTTCTTCATTCTCTGTTCCCATCACAGTCTAGCACTGTGCATCCTGCCTACACCATAAGTGACTCTAATTAACTGTTTTTCCTGCCACATCGTAAACTCTTTGGAGGACCAAGATCAAGTCTTGGACATCTTCTCTGTGTTTTGCACAGTTCATTGCACATCATAGCTGCCCTATGGACTCTGTGGCTTTTGAAATATGGGAAAGTATAACAGAGGTTGTCTGCTTCTCTCTGGAGCACCCAAGCCCCACTCCATCCTGCACACGGCTGAGAGGTCAATTTCCACAAGGTCCAGTTTATTTATAACTCCTCATAAAGTCCAACTTCTTGCCCTATCATTGCAATGTGCTTACAATAAAAACTTCTAGTGTCTATTTCCTGTAATGACTAAAAATGATCCCATGACATCAGTAGATTGATTATCACTTTCTATCAGGCACTTGATTTTCTAGCACAGCATCATTTACTCTGCCTATGGTTAAACAAAGCCTAATTTCCCTGGGCCACCTCCCCAATCCTATGCTCCATGATTCCAGTGAAGGTGACCCTACCCTTATCCCTGGGAGTGGGGCAGGGGTGAGCTTGTGACCCAGGAGTGCACCTGAGCTCACTGTGTTCCCCTATAGTAACTACTGGTTCAGGGTAGGTGTACCCCGGCCTGTCAATAGGACACATTGATACTTTCTCTGGGACTTCACATTTACACTGAGTCTCAATTTTGATGTAGCTGCTTCTCACATCTTGGTACCACTGGAAGCCCAAGACTAAAGCCAACACAAGGAGGCAGGGTTGAGGATGGTAAGAAACCAGGCTCTGACTGATTGCTGAATCCACCCCTCACTGAAGCCAGACCTATCCTGTGGACCTTTCAAGTTATGTGAAAGAATAAATTTCCTTTTTGTTTAAGCCAGTTTGGTTTGGGTTTTCTTCACTCGCCATAAAAACAGTTACAACTGACCTATCTCTGCATGTACTTTAATCATTCTCACCTCTACATATTGGCTCACCAACTTGAAATGACCTCTCCTCCTCTCTGCCTACTCAAATTTATTTATTCTCCAAGACTGGATCAAATTTTACCTCCTGTATCACACTTTGTCTTTCTAAACTCCTCAGGCAAGAATTTTCTCAACCAAACTTTTGGCACTATATTGATAATTGATCTCCTATTGTCTCTTCTTTGCATATTTCCTAAATACCATGTAAACTCCTCTAGGGAAGAATTTGAAACTTCTGTGCATTTTCCAGAATGCTTAGCAGACTGTGGCACACATATTAGGCATGTATTAAATGTTTCCTAATTAATACAGAATTATTTTAGGAGCTTATATATTTTCTGAATAACAACAAAAAATAGAACCCGAGGCCACTCTATAACACAAAAGAGTAAGAAGTTAAAAATATTGAGTCAATATTTAAGAATACAATTTATGTTTCAAATATTTATGTCAGATAATGTTTTCTTATGCTTATGCATTTACCCATTCAACAGACATTTATCGTGGTCCAAGTTCTTATCACGGTAAGTCCTGTCATATATAATATCTTTAGAATTTTAATTGTGGCTACAAAATTAACTGGACTCTAAAATATGTGCAGTTCATCTTTTATAACTGAATTCTGTAGCTCCCATATGCATTTCATGACAGATTAATTCAGCAAAGAAATAGACTATATGCTATGATAGAATTTTTATAAGGTAAAAAATATGTAATCCAACTGACAATCCACCCCCTCCGAAAAAAGAAAGGTATTTGAAATGTAATTTATTCTCTTAAGTCTTGCATCACAAATTTAAATTCTGGGTCCTTTCAACTTTCTGAAAGGCAGCTTTACTCTTTATCAATCACAAAAAATTCCCAGGTGTCAAGCAAATAGGGTCTCACCTCCTTAATGCCTATCTTTTTTTTTTTTTTTTTTTTTTTTAGAGACGGGGTCTCGCTCTTGGTCAGGCTGGTTTCGAACTCCTGACCTTGAGCTATCCACCCGCCTCGGCCTCCCAGAGTGCTAGGATTACAGGCGTGAGCCACCACGCCCGGCCCTTAATGCCTATCTTTTTAAAGTAAGGATGTCCTTAGGTACTGGCTTGATGCCCCATTAACACTTAAGAATTTCTAACAGAGTTATTATTTTATTAGTTATGTTTTCATGGTTTGTAGCTTTGTTGGAACTTACATGAATGGGCTTGCAATAGAATTCCCAAGTGTTTTCTTAGAAAGTTACCACTTCATTCAGAGCTCATAAGAGAATCTGAGAAGTGCATTATCGCATTTTGGTGCTAATGATCAAAGGTTAGAGGTGAGCAAGAAATCTTTTGAGATTCTGGAGTTGACCAGGGATAACCAAAGCTGAAGCTGTAACACAGTCATTTCAAATATGTACACAGTAGTGACTGCTATACTGTGTACGGGGTGGGAGTTAGCAACCTTGGCCTGGAGGAACTTGGTAAAGAGAACACATAATTGATGAAATAAAATGATATGGAGAAAGGTACTGATACAAACCTGTCCTTCCCAGATACACACTGCATATTCCTACCTCCATTATAACCCTTGGTTATCACACAGCCCTTAGCAGTTGCTATATCAAGTGTGAAAACAGAGGAATGGTCAAATAATGCCAGTTATCTCAGCAACTCCAGGGGCTGCACATGTGGTAGCAGGAAAGCTTGCAGAAATCAATCCCCACCATGTTTTGGTGCTGCCATAGCACCCAGTGTCCCGAAATAAAAGGCAGTGCTCGCCTAATGTCAGATTTATTCCAACAATGACTATATCTAATGAATTTGGCCAGTGGCCTCTTCTGTTTCAGTGAAAGGATACTATACCTCCAGGTATGCTCAGATATTTTAAGTCCTTATTTCTGACATCAAATTTGCAAATCAGCATAAATACGAATAAAGTATCCATTTGGTATATCTGTGCAATGTTAAAGGGAAAACATAGCATGGAGGAGGAAGGTCAGGAATAAATCAAGAGTATGAATTGAGGCACTGGCTTTGATTTTGCCAGTCTGGGTCACCCCATACTTCTAATGCTTGTCTTGTCTGGTGGCTTTAGCTTAATCCCCTTGGAAGCAGCAGTAGGTGGAAGTCAGGAGAATTAGCTTTCTGTCCCAGCTCAGTTAATTATGTGACTTTTGACGTGTTTTCTAAGCTCACCGAGCCCCAATTTCCAGGTCCACAGATTGAAGGGGCACTACTGTGCATGATCCCCAGGGACACTGTCACCTGTGAAATTCTATGAATATGCTTAATATCACCATCAATCTACTGTAATGGGTTATGTTTTTCTCTTAGCAAACAATAGGCCTTAACGGTCTATGGACCAAAAAAATATATCTGTTCTGCAAGATGTACAGGATTTTCAAGGTATGTACCTCATTTTAGTTGTGAGGCAATGTTTTCTGTCATGGCAGTAATTATTGGATTTAAGTAACTGCATTTTTCAGAGGCAAACGTTGACTGCTTTTCTTTTTTTGCTTTTCTTAATTTATTGCTAGCCATCACAAACAGTCTTCATTTCATTAATAAAAGAACATTATTGTGCATTTTGCCTTTTAGCCCATCCATTATTCATACTACCTAGGAGACTGAACCGGGGATGCAGCTGCCAGGGCATTAATCTCAGGAACCCTGTCTCTTGCTTACCCTCACTCTGCAGGACTAAGTTACGATTTGCTTGCCATTTTGGAAATGTTTTGCTTGCTAGTAAAATTAAACTGACAAATCGATTGCAATATCCACCCTTCTCATTTTATTGGGAGCACTGTCATGCTTACTGTGGGTCTGTTTTCTTTTGCTTTCATATCCTTTTGGTGCCTGGCCAGGAACTGCATAGAATCTGGAGACATAGCATGACTTTTTTTTCTTGAAGTAAAGATGATCATTAAAATGGCAAAAAGAGGCCTTTCATGGAATGCAACTGAGTAGCCTTCCAAGCTACTTTCTAGGTGTGACTACCTTCAATATTATTCCCCATTTTGCTGGGAGAGTTGACTCTACACTTCTGCACCACTAATCTTAAACATACGCTTCTCTTGCTGACCTGGTTCTTTAAATAGAGTCTTAAATTGGCCTAGCTCTGCGGTGGGTTTCTGATGGCCTCCCATCAGAGAGTTAAAATTACAGCCAGTTGGTGGGGGTTGAGTTCAGGATTCTAAAGGATAAAATTCACATGCTTTCTCTATCTAACAGCCCCTGATTTTCTTATAGAAGCTCAACTAAGCTGCCATGTTGTTTGTTCATCATATTAATAAACTAAAGAACAACCACAGGCATAGATTGTCTTAAGAAAGTTATGAAAATTTTGTGCTTTCTAAGAAGATAAGTTAGGGGGTAACTTCTTTTACTGCAGAAACAATTTTAGCTTTGCCAAAAGGCTCACTCCTGGGTTGCTAAAAATAGGATGTTATTCTAGAGCATCTAATACGTGATTCAATTGTGCAAACTTTCATGTACCCAAGACTCTTCAAAAACACATCTATCCTGAAAAGCAATGGAAGAATGGGCCCTTCTTTAGAGAATGCAATCATGTATTCAGTAACTTAACAAATATTTATTGAAAGCCTACAATGTGCCAGGCATTCTACTAGGCAGTGGAGATACAGTTTTAAACAAGCCATATCCCTGTTCTCATGGATTTTTTCTCTTATAGTGGGTGCCTTTTGATTTAGACACATTTTTCCCCTAGAACGAATCTTAGAAAACTTTTTCTGGAGAGGGCCAGATAGTTATAATATTTTGGGTTGTGTAAGCCATTATGGTTCTCTGACACAGCTAATCAACTCTGCCTCTGTAGGGCAAAGGCAGCCTAGATAGATTGTAAGTGAATGTATGACTGTGTTTCAATGAAACTTTAACAAAAACAGGCAGTAGGCTAGAGCTGGCCCATTGGCCATGGTTTGCCAATCCCTGCCCTAGAGGATCGCATTCTAAACTTACACTCCATCAGGATTTTTGACTATAAGTACCTTAGGTAAAATTTAATGCCACAAATGCTCACAAAAATATATAGCATATACGTTACTAAGATGTTTACCCTAATCAGAGCATCAGAAAAGTTCATGACTCTACTTTAATAACAAATGCTTCAATCTGGAAAGAGATCAGTTTTCCCAGGAAAATCTGCCTCTACTATGGAGTGGGTGATTTGCTCTTGGAAGTGAGGGGAACAGAAAGCAATTTTTTCTGAGTTTCTTTTGTGGGCTGGGGTCTATGAAAGCACTTTTGCACAGGAAACTCATTTAATCCTCACCCAAGATTTGGAAGGTGGATAATACTTTTCTCCTTTTTATAGATGGGGAAATTGAAAATCAGAGCGAGAATGTAACTTGCCCAAAGACACTGCAGGAGGTGGGTTGGACTAGTTCCAAACCCAGGACTTCTTGACTCCAAAGCCACATTCTCTCCAATTTTCAAGACTTTTTAATTTCTCAAAGTGCTATGTGTTTTGATGTGTATGTGAGAATTGTGGTTTGATTTCATCATATCGCTATTTACTTTTTTTTTTTTTTTGAGACAGAGTCTCACTTTGTTGCCTGGGCTAGAGTGCCATGGCATCAGCCTAGCTCACAGCAACCTCAAACTCCTGGGCTCAAGCGATCCTTCTGCCTCAGCCTCCCGAGTAGCTGGGACTACAGGCATGCGCCACCATGCCCGGCTAATTTTTTCATATATTTTTAGCTGTCCAATTAATTTCTTTCTATTTTTGGTAGAGAGGGGGTCTCGCTCTTGCTCAGGCTGGTCTTGAACTCCTGAGCTCAAATGATCCACCCGCCTTGGCCTCCCAAAGTGCTAGGATTACAGGCCACCGCGCCCGGCCTACTTTCTTAATAAAATGCGTGCCAATACTTACAATTCTTTATGTATTCTCTTGTACACGTTTACCCCTGATAAAGCCTATATCATATCGATGAACGTCACTAAAGAACATTCACCAAGTAGGGCAGGAGTGAATACATAGAAAAGAGTGGAGATGTTTACTTTTAAACCAAAACTAGAGAAAGAGATTCTGAAGCAAGGTCAGAATAAATATTACACCACATAATTTTCAGATAATACAGAATCATCAAGAATCTCCGGAAAATGTTAAAATCTCACTTCAATTTACACCCAATGAGTAAGACTTGGAATGCCATGGTATTTTGTCATTTCTAGTAAGAAGTAAGTTAAATTTTAAAAAGACACATATACGTCATTGGAATCTTCTGTTAAGGGACCTATGAAAACAAAAACAAAATAAAACCTCCGACAGTGAGCAACCTGTTTGACTTGGTAAAACGTAACTCGGATGGTTCACTATTCTTTCAATGACCCCCTTGGTGACCTTTATGCTGCAATAGGCACAGGGATCTCGGTCATCTTTTGAGTCTCTTGTCCTAATAATTCACTCTTGGGTGTCAAGGTAAAACTGTAAGACCAATCCTTACTACTTTCCCGAGATTTCTCTCTAATTGCAGTTTAAGTGGTTTTGACTAGTTTAAATCTGTGCCTTTCCTATGTGCTAAACTTAACCCCCCAAACTTCCTTTTACAGAGGGAGCCCCAGGAGGGGGTGGGTGGTGTGGCTAATCCCTTGCTAGAACACAGGCATCTGCCCTTCCTTCTGCAGTGCCTCGACACTCAGCAGGGACTGAGTTCTTACCCTGCCGAGCAAGGCCAAGACAACTTGCCACCAAGCAACCCGCAATGCACTGCCACTGGCCGTGTGCATTTGGGGGCTCCTGGCCGAGGGAAGCCCCGGAGCCCTTCTCACACCATGCGGCGGCTCCTCCCTGGCTTCCACGGGCACAGTTCTTTCCAACCTGCGCTGAGCAAGATGCATTTAACTGACCCCATTCCTTTTAACAACCGAGCATGACAGCTTTTAATAGCCTTGCAGAGACGGCACACGGCTGCCACCGCTCTGCCTCATTACTCACTGTTTCGGGGTGGTGCTCGAATCCAATATGCACATTTGAGTCACGTCATGCCTGGCATGGGAATTCAACCACCCTTTTGTCCTAGCTCGCCTCCCTGTTTTATCTTATTTAGCATTTTTAGCTTATGTCTTGTTTTGATATTCGTGTTATTTAATTGGGTTACCCAGTTCTGGCTGGTGCCCTGTTCTGCATGCTGAAGGTGCAGAATTCTTCTCCATGGGCTATTGGCTAGAGCACCCGCTGCGGTGACAGCTTCACTTGGGAAAGGTAGCAATGTGTGTGACCGTGTCCCCTTTTCAGGAAATGTGATGGGATGTAAATGTTTTCCAGTGGCTTGCAGCAGGGAAAAATGATGGCTTCTTGGGCTAGGAGGATATGGAATGAGCCCCGTGAGCTCATTCCTGGGATGGAGTCCCCGCTGGACTCCAGGTGACAGGAACAAAGTCTCCTGGATAAAGGGGCCAAGTGGAGAATACTGCTCCCTTGGAAGCAGCTCTCTGTTAAGAGGCAGAAGAAAGAAGGAGAGAAAGAGGAAAATGGACCCCCACTATTTCTCTACAATCACTAAAAAGACAGTTAAGAGGGATATGCCAATTCTGGGCACCCCAAAAAGATGGCTTTTTCAGCCTGTGTGCTCCGATGTGAGCTGCTTTACAAAAAAGCAAATGTGACTCCCAAGTGTTCTGCTCAGAGTCGTAGAAACAGCCACGAGCACTTCAAACACAACAATGGGGCGTGGGGATGTTCGCCTGTAATGATTGTTTATGTTGGAAAGTTGGCTGCCACTGTGGTTAGACAAATGCTCCTACTTCCGTGGAGATAAAAGGCAAGCATTTGCAATCAGTGAGGAGAGTGTGTTCGTTCTGGGGCTAAATGGCATTATAAAACTTCCTAATTAAGCATATATGCCGATGAGTTTTTAGCATCATTTCTCCAATTTAGCAGCGCATACTGGGTGCGCTGTTTAGTGCGGCATTAACTATAAACATTGTTGTTACTGCCCCCAGCTGGAAAACAGAGCAGTTTATGTGCGGAAGAAAAAAGAGATTATTTCCCATCTGCTCCTGCCCATTATTCAGGGTTGTGTCATTTTGTCTGCTGATGGGAACCAGCACCAGGATTTTAGTTAAATGGCCTTTTTATACGCAGCTATGTTTATCAATTATTGTGTTTACTTGGTGTTTTGTGCCCACCCTTAATCCTACAAATGAAGTAATTTAACTTTCTAAGGGTTTGTCTTTTTGCAAAATTAGATGAACATCTATGTGTAATTTTTATGATACAAGATGCACAACTGTAATTAGACATACTTGATGCCTATTTTTAATTGTATATCAACTTCACACATATATATCTGGTTAATATGCCTGAGGTTAGGAGACATACAATTAAAAAAGGATGGAGCATGGTGTGATTCAATTTATATAAAGTACAAAACCAGCCAAAGATAATTAATGTGGATAGACTCTGGGGTCAGTGTTTACCCTTAGGGCGAAGTGACCCCCCCTGGAAGGGCCTGAGGTGGGGGTGCCTCGTGGGGTGCTAGAATGTTCTGTGCCTGACCTGGGTGCTGCTTTCCAGGGGCACATTTGGTTTGTGAAATGTCATGGAGCTGCACATTCATGATATGTGTGCTCTTCTGGAAGTATATATGCTTTCAGTAAAAGGTAAAAGATGGATGAATCATCCTCCATGTTAAGAAATCAAAAGCAGAGTCGGCACAAAGGCAAATTATGATTCAGTAACCCTCCCCCCTCCACAAAAATGTCAAAAATAATGCAAAGTTCTTTCTACATCTATAAAGCTAATTACTTAGGTAAATAAAAAGGCTGACGTGCAACTCCTACATGCATATCAAGGGAGAAGATCCAAATAGCCTTCTCTGCAAAAATGACTTTAAAACATTTTATTGAGGTTTGGGTGTTTTCTTGTTTGAAACGTTTGGAAATTATCATGATCTTAGTATAACTACATCTGGATCTTTTGTCAAGGTGTGCCCTTTTCTGCTTTTCTGTAGCCTTTGTTTGGAGTGTCTAATTACAGAAAAATAATTAGGGGCAATAATTGGGGGCTAAAATTATATATATATGAAATATATATACATATACATTACATATACATATATTTTTTTTTCTTTTTTGTAAAACTTAGCAGTTTCACCCATGAAACAATGTCAGGCAGCCACTATATTACTAAAGACAGGTTCCATAATTTGGAGAAAACAAATGCCAAAACCAGTGGAATTTTTTTTTTTTTTTTGGCAAACGCTGAGACGCGAAGCTTTACCTGGAGATCATTTCAGAAACATTAAGACGGAGAAAACAAGTTCCCTAGGACTTCTCAGAGTTCATTTCTCAAACCATCAAAAACCATCCTGTTTGTGGATAACTTAAAGAGACACAAACAATGCCCCTTGAAGGAAAAGCCAGGACAGTTGACTGGAATAGAAAACGATTGGATAGAATTCTTAACCCAGTTAGAAAAAAATCGATACCTCCCATAGTCCCTTTTGCTTGAGCAGATAAGCCAGCTAAGTAATCTGACAGTTACATAATATTGAAAAATAAATTCATGCAAGAGCTAGTACATAGAGGGATTTCCATGGGGAGAGAGGTAACAATAAAACGAAAACAAAACAAAAAGGTGGAGAATTTGAAAACACAAGCTTACCAACACACACAATGCATTCTATAGCCCATTGTACTTGGAGGCGCTTCTACTACTAACGTGTAAATGCATTGTTTCATCCATCTAATCAGGTCAAGGTTGGGCTTGATGACTTTAAAATGACAGTATATACTTCTATAGCACATAACATTAATGTGCTATTGTTCTTCCATTTGTTAAGGGACAGAAGAGCACTGGAAATCATTGTTTTAATTAGCAACATCAGGAAAAATGCTTTGGTATTAGCACTAAATATACTGTCCTTTTAACCAGAAGGAAAATTGATACTGAGCATGTGCAATGGAAAGAAAGCTGGCAAATGTCAGTGTGAATAATGGGTGAAAAAAAGGAATGAGAGGGTGTGGCATCTCAATCAAGATTAAAATGAAACTGATAAAGCAGCATATGGACTGGATAACAAATCAAAAGCATGTTTATCCACCGAAGGAACTGGTTAATGGAGACTGCCAGCACGTTGCCATGGAAACACTGACTGTTGAGCTGCACCATCTCATACCTTATCCAATACATTCCTGGTTGTTGGTAGTAGTCCAAAGACCCTGATCTCTTGATGGTAAACCCGTGGTCCAGCTGAGCAGAGAGAAATGGGGGCAACTCAGTGGATCAACATTGTGCTAAAGAATTAAGACTCCAGACCAAGCTGTTCTGCATTGACTATATATGTATCTATAGTTACGATGCCTCTTCTGCAGGGTAACTAGCTAATATCCTAAATCTTCACATCGAAAATAAAGAGGCAAGAAAAGACACTAATCCCTCTTGATATCTCGTAGGCCAATTTGTTAGAATAGATCTAGTTTGTCAAACAATTTTTTGAATGCACATTTAATCGTGGCCTTTCAATTTCTAAAGATATAAACACCTCTTCATATGGCATAAAATGGAAAATGCTTTACAATTAAATAAAGTACTGAAATAAGCTTTAGCCACCTAAGAGAAAGCAGATTGGACCCCCAGAAGAATTACCCCATAAGGCTTACATTTGAGGGCTTCATAACTATGAAATGAAAGAGGAAAAGAGTCAGGTTTTGGAACCCCACCCATCACAGCAATTTGAATTTCTTTCTTTAAGAGTTAATTCTTCAAAAACAGAGCTACTCTTAAAGGTGAATCTTAATTACATTTCTCAACTAAAATGATATAATATAAAACAGTCAATAAAATTTCTCTATGAAAATATGGAAAATAAAATTAAACAAAAATAGTTTTCACTGTATATTAAAAATGCATATGTATAGTTAAGTACTTATGATTAACAAAAAGGACAATAAATAGAACACAGGATACATTCTTAAAGCTGTTCAACCTGGAATAAGATGTTAGCCTTTGGCTACCTGGGAATAAAAGATTCAACCCCCAAATCTGAAGAACAGTAATCATGCTGTATGCCTGCTTCCTCATTCTGCCTGTGACAGGATGCAACTTGCACGCTTTCCTTTAGAAAGAGGCTCATGAGTTCTTTCAAGTGCGGTACTGGTGTGATGCTGATGACAGTTTCTACTTCTCAATTCACAAAGGCATTTCAAAAACATGCCAGGGCGCCAGGCATTTAAACTAAAAACTGCTTGGAGGATTTGGTGTTCTGATTATAAACCAGGCTATCCCAGTGTTCATGGAAAGCAATGTGAGGTTTTAATCTTTTTTAAAATGTGTGTTTTGTTTTATTTAGGAAAAAAATCGAAGTGCACTTGCTCTTAGGAAGATGAAGGTGTGCGCTTGTTTTAGTCCACGGAGACAGCTACTTAGTAATTAGCTCTCTATTGCCATCTACAGGCAAAGTGTCATATACCAGGTCTCTCATTTTAGAACTAAGCTTCCCAGAATCACAATTATATGCATGTTGATTAGTATGGATTTGTTCAATTAGATTGAAATGCTCTATTTGCATGAGCAAAATGCTAAAGAAGAACTTTAAAGCATTAGGAAAATTATCGGTTAAAATAATAAACAGCATTAAATGAGGAAAAATAAATTGGAACTGACAACTTAGTCATTGGTTCTTCATCAAGCTGAGCAAATCTAATAATGCCTCTCTCTCCTCCCTCGGCTCTCAAAAAGTCCACCGTTAAAATGTCATCTCTAATCCATTTTATGTCTATAAATTGCATTTTAATAACCTTTTGTTTCCCTTTCTCTCTCTCTTTTTTTAATCCCCCAACTACTGGGAAAGGCAGCAGAGGGACAATAGCGTCTTCCTGAGAGGCAGAATGCTGCAGCTCTAAGGACAGCAATGGCTTTCCACTTAATCACATGGCTTGACCTAATGTCAGCGCACCTCTCCTCCTTCCGGGAGGGCCTGTGATCCCTGCGAGCTTCCAGCTGGTAATTACTCTCCTAGCCAACTCGAGGCCCTCTTGCAACCTCCAGATAAAGTTATCATTTGTCCTTTCTTTGGTCTTAATAATGTAGGGGGTGGGAAGCAGAGAGGGAAAAAAGATGACAACATGAACAAAAACCACTTTGGCTCAGAACCATGAATACATGTTAAACTACACTCATGTCATAAATTACACCTGTGAATAGAGGCTGTTGCTTATGACAGTATACTGTTTTATCTTTTGTCATTCTAAGATAGAAAAAGTATCACAGATTTCTTTAAGATATCGGTGATCTCCAGCAGGCAGTTAGGTTTCTAACTAAGGAAAGGGAAGTACCAGTTAAGAACTAATGTTTAATTGATTTCCTTAAAAAAAAAAAAGACACTACATTCTAAATGGTATTTTAAAAAAATTTTAGGTAGTATATGTAATTTCTACAAAATTAGTCCTATGATAGAGGCAGTTTAAAAAAAATACATTATTTTATAGCCTCAGGGAAGATCATATATGCCTAGGAAAATTCTGCCTGAATAAAATTTGTGCTGAAATCAGTTTTTTTCTAGATCTATCAAACAGAAGTCATTACTGTATTATATCCATTATAGGCATTTTTATGATGTGGGTGAATTATATAGTTAGATTAAATTATTAAATTATCAGGATATCCTCTACCCACCATTTATATTCTACCCCACAGCAGAATATTGTTCCTTGGCAGTCAAACTTTTGCTTGAATTGGAATATTATTTAATGCCAGGACTACTTTCTTGTGATAGTACCCCGACACTTAGTGTTTGCTCTTTAAGAATGGAAAAATTGTTACAGGTTATAAACGAACTTATTCAATGTTATTCCTAAAGTTATATAACAAAGGCAGCCAAAATGGCCACTTTGGAATTCCCAGTCTCGCCCTGCGATTCATGACCTCCCCCAGGTTCTTGTGGAAGGTAGAGATGTTCATGAAGGAAAAGCATTCTGGAGAAGGTGCATAAATGCACATATTATGGTAGACCAGTTTCTCTTGAAACAACCTCTGAAATGTACAGGGATATTCTCTTTCATGCTTGAAATATTAACGATGGCAATTAACATGTGAATTCTGTTGGAGAGCTCATGAGGCACTTTTTAAGATATACTTTTCCAAAAACAGCCAATTATTTTGAATTTAAGTTGATAATTATTTTTAACAAAATCTTTAGTGGATAAAGATTAAATAAGCACACAACTAATGCATAACACAGCATTACACAGCCCACTTTACAATTTATATTACCAGTTTCTGCAGTTTCCATGGAAAACACGTTAGTCAGGAATTGAGAAACTTGCGTTTAAAACTGCATTCAAAGTAGTCCAATCATGACATTTAAGAAAAAAAAAATTAGTGGACCTTTGATCTTCAAATACTAACTGGAGTGTTTTGAGATCCACTTAGATGAGGTTTTAATAAATTTATATGGATTAGGTTTTGGAATTTATCCAAGTTTGATTAAAATAGGATTTCCCCTCAAATATGTGTTATCTGTCAATTGGAAAATTGCTCTGATGCTCCTGCTCTTAGTCATTATAAGACTTCCAGAATACTGTGAACAAACCAATATTGAGCAACCAAGGCAAACTTAACCAAAGACTCATTAAAATAAAAGACCAAGAAAAAAGAAAACAAAACCAAAATGACAGAGGTGGAAAGGCATCCTCTCTAGCAGCTGCAAGCCCTTAGCAGTCCTTTTCATGGACAAGCGTGCTGGCAGTCCATTCCAAAAGAAAACGTTGAATCAAACGTTTTGGAAGAGACTTATCTCTTGAATGAACAACGAAAACAGCATGTCTGGTTTAGTTGAGAATCACCATGAGATTGTTACTTGCAAAAATTACTGAGTATCAGCTCATAACAAAGAACACTGACCATCTGTGGAAGACATGGAGGACAATTTACCTCTATACTGAATTTTCTTAGAAAGAAATAAAGAGAGAGGGCAAGAAGAGCAACTTGAAATTTTAAAACCTCAGTGGCACTGAGGAACATCTGAAAGCGTATCCATTCTGTTTAGCACCGTCAGTTTACTCATGTGCCAGTTACTCACACCCATGTAACTCACTATCGAAAGTGCTGAGAGACATGAAATGCAAACAGTACAACAGCCTGTATGCATGCATTTGTACCATTTACAAATTCTGGAAGCCCATATCAAATATTTAGTAACCCAGATCTGGGATCGGTGGTATCAAATAGGTCACTTATTTATCTTTAGCTTCATCTGAAGCTCTAGGACAAACAAAAAATACAAAGAGAAAGAAAATAAAAACACCCATAGAAGCAATTCAATATTCAGTACTGCTCATGAGTGAGAGGTACTGTCAAATAGCATAAATACTTTTGAAAAAAACTACATCATAGTGTCTTAAGCTCTTTGTTTAGAAAAGAAAAACAGCTCAAGTGATTTTCACATTGAATATGCTGTTAAAATTTCCATACTCTGAAAAAAGAAGAAATTATTAAAAATTCAAGTAATCAGGCACTTGAATATATTTACTCTAGAATATGACACCAGGAAGTATGAGGTTTCATTATTCCTTGGCCCAATTTAATCTTTGCCTAGAGCTGCTATCAAATTGCATGTAGTGTATGTCTGCATGTATAGAACAGAAAAAAAAAAATTCTTGTGCAGCTGCATCAATAAAATGGTAAATGTAAAAAGACTTTCAACTTTAAGAACAGAAATTTCTAGGGAGAAAGATATCATGACTTAGTTGGGTGTTCACAGCAATTCAGTTTCACTGAAAATCTTACTGTGTAAGCTTTCTGCTATGCCTTAGCTTTTGTTTAGGTCTAGTATAAAGATCTGTAGTGTTCCAGTCTCTCTCTACAATGTTGTCTCTCTCCGCTTCCCTCCCCTTCTAGGTCCTGGCAAAAGGACACTATCAACTCTTTTCCTTAGAGCCAAAAAGTTTGCACTGGCACAGAGTCCAGTGTGGGGGAGGTTTTCTGCTTTAAAAAATAAATCATGAAATTAATATATACTGCAAGACACCCTGGAGGTGTTGGATAATGATGTGATGCCCAGGGAAACGATCCGCAAAAGCACATAATATATATACGCCCCATACGTCCTCTAGTGCATTAAGTGGTTGAGCTGTCTAAAGAAATGACCCATTCTGCTGTCTCTGGGTGGAATCTCTTGAGTAATGCCTGTCTCTTAGCCGGGTTGCTTTTAAAAGTTATAGGTGGATATTTCAGATGCTTACTGCTATGACAGAAACTCCAGCTGCTGTGCTATTCGGCTTGGGGCCTGTGTTGAAATGCTTCTTTATCTTTCCAGCTACTGACAGCTGATGCTCATTTTCTGGGAGGCCATCATCCTGGAGGAGAAAAAAAAAAAGAAAGAAAGAAAAGAGAAAAAGAAAAAAAATGAGATAAATGGAATATGAAGCCCAAATCTTCTAGTCACAGGCAGTGATCTTAGAATTCATAAGATGTCAGATATAAACCAACCGATGTCTACTCATTAAACACTGTTGTTGGATGGACTGCTCCAAGGTTTCATTCATTTCCACATCTACTCTAAAATTAATTTACTCTGTGTCATCCGACCCTCAGAGGTCTGTTTCTAAATAATAATAATAATAAAACTATTTCTGTTTTTGGTTTCTAATAAAATCTATTTCAACTATAGCTCTAGGAACCTATGTCAAAGAGCAAGGTAATCTGGACAACCCAAAAGAAAAAAATCAATGTGAACATCCTCTTTTTTTTTTTCTTCTTAGCTCATCATTTAGACCCCAAAGCCAAGGAAACTGGCAGGCTTGGGCCACTGCATGGCCCGTAAATAAACTCAGGCTTGTTCCACAGGTACTCAATTGGCCATTCTATAATTCCAGACAATCTTCCAGGCAGGAAGTGCTTCCTTAAATTTTAAACCCTCTTTGCTGCCTTCAAATCATCTGTTATTGTGACGTATTTTATGTTGGAGCTCATTTTAACTAAGGCCTCTATTCTCTGCCGGAGCCATCTATGACTGAGGCAGGACAAATTGCTCTCTTGTACTAAATACTGTTAGAATAACAATAAACCAGGGCCGTAAGTATGTGTCACCACTTACTAGTCCATGATGAAAAAGCTGCATGATCCTTCAAGGCAGAGACTGCGTTTTGCTCCCTACAGAAACCCCAGTTCTTAGCATAGTGCCTTGGCACACAGTAGATGCTTAATAAATAATTGGAGAATAAATGGATGAATGGATAATAAAGAGTTTGTTACTAGCTGTTAAAACCAAAATCCTGGCAAGACCTTCAATGCCACTCGTCATTTTTCTTTTGTCCTTCCTCTCCATCATTTTGCATGTAATTTTTTGGCTCTACCCAGGAAAATAAATCTGCTCTTCCCAAGCATAATGTGCTTGCTCTTTTTGCATGAGCTGGTCTCTCCACATGGGATTTTCAGCACTTGGCTATTCATTTATTCACTCGACATGAACTGCATGTCTACACAGACCAGGCACTACAGCAGGTGGGCGAACAAAAAGGCACGAGCCCTGCTCTTCTGGACCACGTGGGCTCTCTTTTTTCTTCAAACTTTGGGTTCAAACAACCTGTTCCAAGACAGTCTTTCCAGATTAAGCACAATTCATTCTCATGGCTCTTTTGTAAACCCCTAATCCTTTCTCATTATATCAGTTTGCACTATTTATATTGTTTGGTGTTAAGTGATTTTATAAAGTCTTGCTCTTTGGTACCATGTCTTCCAAATTTTCTGTAATCTTTAATGCAAACACTGGGTTCAGGGTCCTGCGTTCAGCGGATATGGAATTTATGATATTCTTGGACTTACTGATTAATGACTAGAAGAAGGAATAACTAATATGCTTATTAAGACACATCTGAAGCCAAGTCTGGAGGGAGGAGGGTGTACACTGCGTGCAAGTGGGAAGCCACAAGGCATGTTTGCCAAACAGAGTCAACCAATTTATCTCTGGTTAAGAGTTTATGTGGGACAGTAAGGGCAGAGAAAGCTGAAAGAACAAGAAAAGATGGGCTGTAAATGAGTACCAAAAAGATCCAGGAATTGAAGTCTTAGTCTCAATTAGGAATAAAGCAAAGCTTTTTAATAAGAGGGATGTGTCAGAAATGTAAATGACTACTCTCCCTTTACTCAGATATTTTTACAGCACACAATCCAGTTCCTGCCTCTGCAAGTGACAGAGAAGTGGGATGATAACCCCAAAGAATTAGGATTATGCCGTCCAGAGTTCTAGACACAACAGCGAAGTCAATAATGTATATAAAAAAGGCAGATAAAACAACAGGTCCCTGGGATTTAAGTCAGACGACAACTCTGGGAATCTGTTGGGATTTTTGAGAGTATTTAAACATTTGACAAGAGATGAAATGATGCTGAAAGTCTTCCAAGTATTAGTATCGTGTCTCTGGCTGAGTGCGGGGTTCTGCCCGAATGAAAGGGGCCACCCTGACGCAGCGGTGACCCACTGGCCTCACCCTAAGATGACACTCGTTCTTCTAACCATCACCTCTTCATAAAGTCCCAGGCTATCTCGGGCAAGGGGGCATATCTGAGCTTTCGATCATAAGAAAGTTGGGGGAAGCATGCTGGGGAAGCGATTTGAGGGAAGGTTTTTCTTTTTAGAATGAAAGAAACTTGAGCATATTTGTAGTCTCAGGTAAGAAGCTAGAGGAAGGGGAGCGTTAAAGACGGGAGAAAGGGCAGGGCAGGATGCAGGGCAGAAATGGAGCAGTTTTAGGCTTACCTCTCTCTCCAAGACAAGATGAAACAAAGAGACACCAGAGAGATCTGTTCTGAGGTGTAGGGGAGGAGAGTTAAAAGAGAAAGGCAGGAGAGGAAGGTGACAGGAAGGTGAACCGTCACATGGCCATGTGCTAACGGTTTACACACACCATCTCCTTCATCCACAGCCTACCATCCGCCACGTGCACTATCAGGCCCACGTTGAAGATGAGCAAACGGAGGATCAGCAAGGTGAAATCACTTGTTCAAGGCCACCCAGCTGGCAAGTGGTTGGGTCAGGACTGACCCGGGGCTGAGCCTCTGTGTGCTTTCTCCCGCGCCATGCTGCGCCAGTTGAAAGCAGTCCCTAGCATGGCGTCCGGCTACCAAAGGGCTGCACGAATGTTAAATGAAAATACCCAGTGAAGCATCTTTTCCGTGATGAGAAGTTGCACACTGGTGAGGGGGTATGAGAATTGAATTAGGAGACCAAAAAATAACACAAAACAACAAAACCAAAAAAGAACATCTAGACTGGACTGCCTGGATCCTGGGAAACATTCTAAGGTCAATAAAGGGACACTGAGCACGTCAGGGGTATAGTGGAACACACTTAGAAACTTCTACGGCAAGTAGAGGTGTCCACCAATCTGGGATGTGGCAACGTGGCCTGTGATAGAGCCAGGCTCTGGGAGCCCCTGTGCAGCAGGCAGCGCTGCGAGGCCTGGCTGGTGCCAGAGGAAATGCAGTTCCACCAGGCCAGCGGTGTGGTCATGTGGTTGGCATGGCTGTGTGTGCCAGCCTGGGGGCAATTATGGGCAAAGACAGCTGGGTTCCCGTAACAGCAGCCCCTACTTAACTTCCTGGGGGAGACTCATCTCTTGCTGAGTAATCACACCTCCTTCTCCCGCCCCGCCATTGCCATCTTTGCCAGATAAATGTACCTATACCTGGCTTTCCCCCCACCCCGTCAGTTCTTGAGCTAAGAGTTTGCTTTCTTACCACCTCAGCCTGGACGTCGTTATCATTTCCTGGCCCTGTCCTGGTCCTAATCTCCTGTCAAGGCTCCTGGCAACTCTTTCAGATCCTGGGACCTGGAGGTTAAGACTCCAGCTTTAAATTCGAGTGAAGGTTTGAGAGTCCCTTGGGTTATTGGTTCACGCTGAAGCAATGCAAGTAGCGAAACAGCTCTCACAAGTTGTCAGAAGTGCTTTCGACTTCATAAATCTTAAAATATTTCAGGATTTTTTTTTCCCAGTGAAATAAGGTGTCTCAGCTGGAGTAGGTAAAACACACACACACATACACACACACAGACACACACACACCATGACGACAAAAAAGTCTACAGCATTTTTATATACATTTTGAAGGCTTTCAGCATAATTGGATTAAAAGACATAAACAACTGGCTTTGCAGGGATCTAATCTCTACCTGAGCCAAACAGATTGATGATGGAGATTTAGCTAACTTACTGTCATGCATGAATAAAATAAATAGGGCCATTAAAAACATACATTTTTATATATACATCTTTATCACCATTATTCAGAATAGATTATGTGCCAAAAATGTGCTATGAATTTTCTAAACGTGACAAACCTGGCAGTATTTTACAAATAGTTATAGTATTATTACCATACGTTCTGGTTTGGGAGTAGTTTCTGAAGTTTGACACAGGCTGGTTGTGGTTTGAGGTTAGAGGTTTTTGATTTAGAAATTCCCATCCACCACTTGGCAGAGCATTGCAGCCGACAAGAACAAAATTAGTTTGCAAAATGGAAAATGAACTCTCACCGCTGTCTGTAGGAGACCTCACCTCCCAATCTCCATGTTTCTAGGAGTTTCTGGGGCAGAGCTCCACGGAGGCTTGTGGGGGCTGGAATGTGAAGTCACTCAGTGGAGTGAATTCCCTGCTTTCCTCCAGAAAACCGTTCCAGGGGTAATGCTTTAGCAAATCCTCCTCCCCTTGCGGAATTTTGGTTTCGAATCATGGATCTGGTTTTCAGGCTAGTCGTTGCCAGACTCTCTTATTAGTAATATTTGTAAATTTATGAGAAGCAGGGCAATCTTGAGTGGTTTACTACCAGAGTATTCTAATTTAGTTTTAAACATTTCCAAATCCATTAGAGGACTTTTCAATAGCAGTTCCATTTCACATGCCATTGTTCTGTCCTTGATTCCTGGTAACCATCCCCAGCTGCACAGCACCCCCAGGCCCTGTGACTCTCTTCAGCACAGCCCTACGACTCCCTGTCTGCAGTCCACACTGCACATGGGAGGAAACGTGAAGTAGATTAAGATCCACCTTGGAGCAAGGAGAGGATGAGACGCCTACATGGAAAGTGAAATTCCAGGTCATCATTTACAATTTATGAATATAGAGCAGTGGTTTATATATTATTACAGTGTCCTTGGGCTTCACTAAATTTCTAACAAATTCTACCAGCACAATAAGATGAATGCGTACATATTTCTGTATGGGTGGGGCTGATTTTTATTAGCTGGCATGAAATACCCTGGGAGATTATCCAGGCTCCTGATTTTTCTTCTTTCTCTTGTTTTTTTTTTTTTTTTTCTTTTTCAGTATCTTGGCTTAGCAGTATCTTTCCAAAAGAGTAGGTAGGTGGGATAAAGGCGGTAAAATAAGATGTACAGGCCAGGAAGGTGAGGGAAAGTCTTGAACTGGCTAAATATCTACACTTGTCTTCTTTAAACCAGTCCCTTCCGCCAGGACAAAGGTTGTCTCAGACTTGGTCTCACGTTATAATCATCTGGGAGCTTTTAAAAATCCTGATTTCCAGATGCTGCTGGTACAGCCCATTAAACCAGAATATCGCGGGGCCAAACCCCAGGCCTCAGACCTGGAGCAAGAGACTCCACTGAGCTTCCTGCCAGACCCCTTTGAGCCTCAGTTTCTTCATTAGTGAAAACGGCAAGATAATTTGAGGTAAAACATAGATTAGGTAAAATGATAGCATCCTAGAGCAGCAGCGGAATAACATGGGATAAGGTAGGTCAATATTTGGAAAATAAAAATGCAATGATAGCAATGTATGTTTGAAATAGTATAATCATAATAATTTGATCCTAATTACAAACCAGAAATTGTTTTGGAAATTGTCAATGCAGTTTGTGAACTTCTCACTAACCTACATTTTCTATCAATAAAGCATCATTTTTGGGGAAAACTGACTCAACCTTCTCCCGGGCTTTGGAATGATCAAAATAGATCTTTGCCTATTCCATTTTTCTTTTTCTTTTCTTCTTTTTCTTTTCTCCCTCCCCTCTCCTCTCTTCCCCTCCCCCTTCCCCTCCCCTCTCCTCTCCTCTTCTCTCTTTTTTTTAAGACAGAGTCCTGTTACCCAGGATGGAGTGCAGTGGTGTGATCATAGTTCACTGTAACTTTTAATTCCTGGGCTCAAAGGATCCTCCCCTCTCAACCTCCTAAGTCGCTATAGATGCACACCACTATGCCTGGCTAATTTTTTTTTTTTTTTTTTACCATTGCTTTTTGTAGAAACAGGGTCTTGCTATATTGTCCAGGCTGGTTTCAAACTCCTGGCCTTAAGTGATCTTCCCACCTTGGCCTCCCAAAGTGCCATTCTTATATGTGTGCCTAAGTCATATTTATCCACTAGATGGGTAATAAGGTAAATAAACTTAGCTGGAATAGTTCTACAACTACATTAAAGGAAGTAGCTGTGATACTGGAGAAGGCACCGGAGATGGTGACACACGTATTATCCACGTGGATCCGTGGCACGCAAACAGGGTCATTTTTTTGGATGAGAGTCTTTCCTCCTTAATCAAGCTTCTCATACACCAACGTTGATGACAATGTACATTTCATCAGCACGTAGCAATGGATGATAGAGCTGTTGTCTTGCTCAGACTCAAATTCATCAAATATGTATTAAGTACCTTTGGGTTGCTAGGGCTTAGGATTGTCCTCTCAAGCCCTTCGAATACACGATCCTCTCTCCAGCCTCATAACAAGCAGAGAGGGGGATCTTATTTTCTCCATTTCACAGACAGGAAAACAGGTTCAAAGGAGAGAAATGACTTGCCCAGGATCACACAGGTGGGTGAGCAGATGCTCCTTCAGGGAATCTACATCCTTCTCCTAGACATGTGGCTGCATATGGACAATGCCTTTGTTCATCTGGCTCATTGGATTCTTCCAGCAACAGGACAGAGGACAAGGGTACCAAGGAGCACGGTGGGGTTCGTACCCAGAGTATATGAAAAATAAATGTGGGCTTAGCAGAAGCTCTTGGAGTGAGGTTAAAACAAGTGACTTCTGCTGACTAGATTCTTTTTTTTATTCTATTGCCCTTACGCTCTTCTCTCTGTTTTTTAAGAGACTGCCTTTTCAATTCCAAGTGTGCCAGGTGAAAAGGTCATTGTATAAGCAACGGAGAAAATTAGAACTAATGAGAGCACAGGAAGAGCTTTTTGACGACTTCCTTAGGGTTCACATAATTATTATTACTTTTCTCCCCCTTAGGTAGCGCCTTTTGTGGTGATTAGATATAATTTGATTGCCAAATGCAAAATGTCTCGTTAAATGGATATCCTTTTAAGTTCCTAGTTTACTTATTTCAATTGCTTGTTTGTTCTTTTGTTGTACTCAGAGACCTTGACAAATGCTAAATGCTGGCTGTGAAACCTTACTTTTTTTTATATATTAGTTTGAAACAAAGAAAATAATCAGTTTTCTGATTTAGTTACTATAGAAATATTACTTCAAAAGTAATTACTTGATCCATCAAGTTTTAAAAAGCTTTTGTCAGAACCAATATATACTTTTTCCTTTAGAACGTAAAGTCTTTTTGAATTATATAAAGGGTATTTTTTTCTTTTTTTAGTTTTGAATCTCTTAGATGATTACTTAAATGCTATCCTTGCTTTTAGGAAGTGTTTTTAAGAAATCTGAGAGGGAAAACTAACGTGACCGCAGAAGTCCAAGTTCCAGAGGGAGCCATGGAACCTAATTACCAGCAAAGTGGGACCATGTGCAAAAATGTGTACAGGATTGTACACAGCAGGATGAGAAGGCAGAAAGGGACTGCTGAGACATGTATGTGCTGCCCTAGGAAAATAGCAACATAGTTTTTCACAGGTAACAGCAGGAGCCTTCTTCATTTTGTTTCTTTACCCCAGTTGAGTCAGGATATTCTTATTATAGGGCCATTTGGCTTGGAATCAGGGGAAGGGATTATGCTGTTTCCAACAGTGTTGTAGACCCCGCATGTGTGTAGACGCATTTGCTCACTTTCGCAAAGTTATCGTCTAGCAGACACCCATGCCCTGCCGGAGCTGACTCCTTCCCCACGTTCCCCAGGATTGAGCTCGGGCACCTCCTTCTCTGGGAAGCCTTCCGTGATAGCTTCCCCACGCAGGCGGGCTGGGGTAGCCCTTCTGTGACGGCCTGGCTGTATCAGACCTTGTTCCTGGGGTGACAAGGCTGGCAGGCAGTGGTCCTCTGATACAAATGCATTTAGCAATCTACAATGGTTCCTTGTCATCTAGGAATCTCTTTCCTCTGTGGCTCCTTAGGAGCCTTTCGAGGGCCACATTTCCAATTCAGACTTTCCAGTTTCTTCTTTGTGGTTACCCTGTCTCATTCTTTCCAGGGGTATCATGCAATTTGACAGTGTGTGGACCATCGGCTGGCTTTTCACTAGCTCACGTAGATCAGTTTGAACCAACTGCTGCCACCAAGACAGCCTGCAGCTGGCCTGTGCCTCTTCCACCCTGCACACCTGAGGGAAGGCCGTCCCATCAGAATCAAATGCAACGGGTGCATCAGACGCCCTGATGGAACAAGTCAAAGACCCTGTCACTTTCCTGGCACGTTTCAAGAGGAGGAACAAACCCAAACACAACACTTTAAAAAGGAGGTGATATAGCATTAAAAATCCTCAGACGATTTTTAAAAGGAGCAGCAGTAGCGAATACAGGGAAGGGAGCCAGTCACTTACATTAACCCAGGGATGCTCGAGGACCTGCACAGCGGAGAATCGCTGATCGACATCCACCAACAGCATCATGGTGATGAGCCCCTGTGAAGGGGAACATTAGACTCCATTTATCTCACTTTTAAGGTGAAAAGCTGGCCATTTACAAACGCAAGAGTTCTCTTTTACTTTGGAAAGGCATTTATAAAAGCTCTGAATCTCAAACATATCAACTCCACTTACCTGTGGCTCCCTGTATAACACCTTCAAAAGTTAAAGGAAAGGTGAGCATTTGGAATTATAAATATATATATAGCTTGTGGTTGATTGAAAAATCAAATTAATATTAAAGTCAACTTCATAAAAATGTTTTTAGTAGAAAAGGAACAAATTACACAAGAATTAATATTCCTTGTTTGTCTAGGATTGTGCACTTTTAAGACAGATTTCTTAATTAGTTTAACACCAAAGTCACATTTTTAAGATACTTTAATTAAATTTTCACTTTGTCAGCTAAAAGAAAAAAGAAGTTTTTTTTTGTTTCTTTTTTTCAAATTTCAAGACAGCATATTTAGGTTTGAAAGAAAGGAATGAGGAAAGACACAGAATTGCCAACAGCTATTTGGTAAAACAGAGAGAACTATCCTTTAGTAGCCAAAGAATTCTAAGGAAATGTATTAAAGCTGTTTCAAAGTTTTCCAGACTAATCAATACAAAGAAAATAGAAATAATAAGAGGTAAATAATTTGATGATCCTGAGATTAATGAAACTTCCCCATGAGCTCAAATTGATTTGGACCAGGAAGGCATGGCTTTGGTCTCAATGATGAGTTTGTCATAACTTTGTCCACTTTGGATTAGAAGTTACTAAGTAACAAAAAGGTTAGATATCCATTATCAAGTTCCTAGGCTCTAGTACCACTTGGGATGGGAATGATTTATTTTCACTGGTATACAGAGTCCACTTTAGCTTCCTTCATACACTTTCTAACTTGGACTGGGACTTATTAAAGCAACTGCTATGTGTGATGCCCTTTTCCAGGTGCTGTGCAGGTGTAGGAGAAGGTCCTATCTGTCACAGCTGCGAGCCCTCAGGGAAGGAGTGATGGCACTGACAGCTGGGAAGGTTCCGGAAGCCCCTGCTCACTGGCAAAAACACCTCCACCTTCACCCCTGCACCTGTATCATCTCCTCTCCTTCCACTCGTGCCTTTCCTCTGACACTTCTTTCAATTTCACACATTTCCCTACGTCTCGAGGCAGATCCACGGACAGTTGAAGAAAATAAGAGACTTGCGCCCAATACACATCACTTTCTACGCAAAGTGGTCAAGTCTAAGGGGTCGGGCTTGAAATTGAACTCACACTCGGGCAAGAGGAAAGACCGACACATTGAGAATTATTTCTCATCATCACATTTTCAAAAATTTAAGTCAGCATTTGAAGGTATAATATAAATTTCAAAGACAGCAATGAAAAGGTTTTCCTTTTCTTTTCCAAGGTCTACTAATATCTCGATGTGCGATTCGTATAGTTTTCTTAGAGGTTGACCTATTATGACCATTGTTTTAAATGTGGTAAAATATACACAGAATTTACCACTTTAACCATTTCTAAGTGCACACAGTTCAGTGACATTCGGTACATTCACACTGTTGTGCAGTCATCACCACCATCCATCTTGGAGGTTGAGCTCTTAGTTTAGTGGATAAAAACCATATGCCCTGTTCCCCTTCGCCTCCAAATCCTGGCTGTCTTTCAAGGTTCAACTTAAATCATAGCTTCCCCTAAAGTCTTTCTTGATCATTTCAACCTACGTTGAAGTTCAGCTTTCTTCCCTTCGATTGATTAATTGATTTATTCACTCACTGATATTTAATATGTTTATTCATTTATTCAATATATATGGAGCACCAGTTAGGCACTGTCATAATTTAAGCACTGATGATACAGCAATGAAAGAAAATAGACAAAAATCCTTGCCTTCACAGAGTTTGCATTCTAGTGGAGAGAGTTTGGAAATAAACTCTACAAATAAGACCTACCCACCTATCTATATTTATCCGTTTCTCTAGAGAGGTAGGTAGATATAGATAGGTAGGTGGATGGTATACCAGATGGACATAAGTGTGTTAGGTGCCATAGAGAAAAACTAAGGGAGAGAAGGAGGATGAGGCAAGCCAGGTAGGGTTTAAGAGCTGCAGTTGGAAACAGGATGGCCTGGGAAGGCTTCATCGAGAAGATGACATTAAGTCAAGACCTGAGTCAGGTGAAGCAATAAGCCATACAGAAATCTGAGACGGGCTCAGCTTGGCAAGGGTGGGGCACAGCAAGGCACAGCAATGTCACTGGAGTGATGACAGAGGGAGGTGAGGCGGAAGCACTTGGTAAGCACTTGTTGGGATGGCTATGAACAGATGACTTAAGACTGTGGAATCTTAGAAAACGTAGTAATGACAACTAAAATGCGTACAGAAATCATGTTTATGATGGCCTGAGACTCTTTGCACACCATGATTTGGAATCACCAACTCTGTTAAGTCACACAGGATATAGGGAAGAGGAAGGCACTGAAAACCTACCTTTGCAGAATCAGAAACATTATCCCAATATGGAGAAGGAAAGTCCACTTGCCCCATCAAAATCTGATCAAAAAGCACCTCCTGGTCATCACCGCTTCTGTTTAGGTGAACAACAAGGAAAATAGCACAAAGTTGTCAACTCAGCGAATTTCTCTTCATTCTTACGCACTAGAGCCTTCCTTTCCCCGTACATGTGTAAAATGTGTGTTTTTAAGCAACTGAAAATGTCAATATGGAACCGTTTTGGCAAATTAAGAAGGAATGAGTTTTTAAACTATATGAGGAAAATTTATGGGAGGATATAAATGAGCATGCACAACATGAAAAAAAATAACAGGGCTTGCAAGTAAAGTTCTTATGTTCTTTTCCTGCTCCAGGCTCCTTTGTGCAAGAAGGGAGAATGGATCATTCAGAGAAAAGAGAAATGCTTTGTTGGTGCTGAATAGAGGGTTGCTGCCCCTACCCACGGAACGGAGGGAAGCCACACAGCAGGATGTAAGTGATCACACCAGCTGCCCAGATGTCCACCTTGAGGCCATATCTGGAAAAATAAGTGATGTCACAGTTAGCAAAGTCAGCCCAGGACAAATTACGGGGCATGGTAAAATCCATGACTCTTCTGTTCCAAACCAAAAATAAAACCAAACAAATAAAAAAAACCCAATGACAAACACTAAACTAAAACCCACAGGCTAAACAGAGTTTGAAGAAAGAATAAAAAAATAATAATGATTTTTAAAAAGACTAAGGCACATGAATAAAAATCAAAGTAAAGCATGCCTGGGCTCATATGCAAATATCAGTAAGCAAAGGGTTTCAGCAAAAAAAAGTTTATTATTTGAGATAGGGAAGGACCCTTGAGATGATCTAACTCCCTCATTTTAGGAATAATAATTATGTAGAGAACATTTTCCATTGTATAAAGCATTGGCACACATTGTTTTATTTTGTTTTCCCAACAACTCTGCAGGTTGGAAGGGACAAGCACTGCCTACCTATTTCACAGAAGAGAAAACTGAGGTTCAGAGGGGTAATTTTGCTCAAGATCACACAACCAGTCAGTGGCAGAGCTGGGCTCCAGACAAGGTCTTTAAGAACACCCCCCCCAATCCTCTTTCTGCCCCGCACCACTCCCAGCAGCTATCACAGGATGTCCCAGTAGAAAGCATAGCTGTGGTAGGTTAGGCAAGTCTACAGATGTGGCCTTCCAACTCACTCAAATTTTGAAAAATAGAAAAGCTCTCACTCCCTCTCATCTCACTTAGGGATTTCCCTAGTGGGATTCTGTTCTCATCTGTTCTGTATTCCTGCCCTTGTGGTCTATGGTACAACCAACAAAACTCTCACTACTGAGTCACAAGGATGGTGCCAGCTAGATCCCCAGGTGTGGGCTGAAACTGCTAATGAGAAGCAAAAGGAGGGCTGCCTCCCCTGGCCACCCTGCCCTCCCCATTCCTTCTGCTTAGGGACAGCACCTCAGAGCCCCACCCATGGCTCTTGGTGAGAAACAGGGCTCTTTACTCAAAGAGCCATTGACTCAGGCTGACCTGAGTTCAAATCTTCACTCAGCCACTAACTAGTCTTGCGCTGACATGGTATTTAACCGACCAGGGTCTCAGTTTATTCAAATGCAAAATGGGAATAGTACTATCTACTGGAAGAAAGAGGTGAGCAAATGAGTTTAAGGGCGGGCATACAGCAGGTGCTTAGTGAGGAAGAGGCTACCCCGCCTTTTCTCCGCTTCCTAGGGTGGAGATTTTCATTCATCCTATTCTGCACACAAAACCCAGCAAATTCCCGGTGGTCCTACTGATGCCTAAGGGTGTTTGCATCCCACAGAAAATGGATGGGTCTCCAAGAGGGACAAGAGGAGACTGGGACTGGAGGAAGAGGGTGGCTGAGAGAAATAACCGCAGTAGACTGTAATCATTGTACACAGTGGTGTCTGTTTCTTTTACCTCCAAACGCAAGTTAATTACCATCGTTGTGTGTTTCTCTGTTAGTCCGAACATTTTCTACTCTGAGGTTAATGACTTCTGTTCTATCTTTAATAAAGGCCAAATGGAAGTCTCACACAAGCTTACAGTAATTGGCAACTTGATCGGGAAGACAGAGCAAATGGCTCCTACTGTAAAAGTTAAAAAATAAAATAAAATTTAAAAAGGAGTGAAAGAAACCTGATAGCTGATTCTGTCTGGATGGGACAGAGCGGTACCATTTTTCCTATTCTTGAAGCAGGCTAGTTCTTTTGCAAGCATCGTGCTTAAACAGTAGAGAAGCACTTACCCGGTCTCTGCAATGATTTCCGGAGCCACGTACGTCGGGGTGCCACAGACCGTGTACAGGGGGCCGTCTACAATGGTGGCCAGTCCAAAGTCGCCCAGCTTCAGTGATTTGCTGCCATCTTGGTGTTCATACACCTAAAATCAAGGTAAAGATCATAACTGCCTGGAAATCAAGGGCTCAAAAGCTATTTCTTGAAGAGATGAGGGTCGTTGGTTTAAATTTAATATATTAATATATAAAGTAAAGAAAAAAAATCAGGCAATAATACAAAGTTATACATAAAAATATCTTTCTTTGGATTACTATCAAATTGGAAACATGATGAACACCTGGCAAATGGAAATTCTTTAAATAAATTATGGTACATTCCTATAATGAGAAGCTACATGACCATTAAAAATGGTGATGTGGGTTTGTATTTATTGAAATGTATTATGTTTGGGAAGTGAGGATAGCAGTTTTCCGATTGTTTGTATAAAATGTCCATTAGAGGAAAAAAATATGTGTGAGGAATAAGTCTGAAAGAACACAGTGTTGATGTGTCTGTCTGAGTGGTAGGATTATGGGAGGTGGGCTTTTTTTTTTTCCTTTTGCTTATATGCATTTGATGTTTTCTACAATTAAAATTGATTTGCATCATAAAATGAAGTATAGAATGTCTCTAGTGCAGTGTCTGTCATCCACGAAAATAATTACCTCTTCATTCCAATATATAAGCAGCTTTAAAAATGCAGTTTTTAAATAACTGAACAAAAAATACCACTACACATATATTAAAATACTTGATTTTCAGTGCCCTACATTTCCAACAGGATCTATTTAAATTTCTCAAATTAATAATTGAAAGGAATATTAACATTTCATTTCACCTGTGGCAGTTTTGAGAGATTTATCGGGTGCAGAGCCAGCATTCTGTCCAGGTGTCCTTATTAAGGCAGTAAAAGTCTCCAGTCTTTCACCCAACAAATCAAGAGAAGGATGCATGTGACCCTAGGCAAGTATTTATACTCCTTTAATTCTAGCCATGATCAAAACAAATGGATCTGCTCTAAAAAATATGCCAAACAACTTTTATTTCAAAGAAAAGATGAAAGGGCATTCAGAATTCTAATTCAGTACCCTCTGTAAGAATCACTAGGAAACAGAAAAGAAAACTTCAGTAAAAGGCTAGTATTTCCAGCAAGGGCAATCTTCGGGAGATGCCTCAAAGAAAAGGCAAAGTTTTCCACGTACATCAAAATACTTGATCTAGCAAGTTCAAGCTTGTGTGTTCTTCTGTTATCACTCTGTGATCATCTGTTACTTGCTGCACAGTTTGAAGCCCTTGCACAGCAAGGCACATCTCTACGTGGGCATCAGGCATGTCGTAGCCGTTCACACGCCAGGGCTGCCTTCCTCTGGAAAAAGTAGAGTAACTTTGCATTCCACTGCAGCAGAAAGTGCAGATGTTTGGCCAGCTAAGCTGAGGTATCAGCAGTGATCATTCAGATCCAGCTGTTTTGGCAGAGGCAGACCGTCAGATCCTCCCTTCTGGAGAGACTGCATCTTTTCTGGGCAGAAAATGTTCTTTTACATCTTCTCTCTACTCATAATATGGAGTCTTCTCCCCAAGGGCTCATGATCATGATCAAGTTTGGGCTGCCCTTGGGCAGGTATCCAAAGACTTGTAGGGTCACCTGCATGTGGGTTGCTAGGGTAAAGACAGTATGTGTCCCTCACAGATGTGGCTTTGCCTAGTTGTCATCTGGGATGGACAATTTCTTCTCTCACTAATGAAGCAGCTGTCCAGCCCTGGTCACCATAAGCAGGTTTGTTAGAAACTTTGAGGCATCACAGCTGCAAAATACAAAGCTGTCCCTGGCCTAAATGTTCTCAGGCAAAAGAAATTCCTAAATTGTAGTCTTAGCATGGCAGCCATTCTGGTCATTCAAATGACACGCAAATGATTTTCAGGAAAAGAAATCTGAGATGCAAACATCTAGTAGATCATCTAGTTTATTTCCGAGGCAGAACAGAATTGTTTACTTCCTTAATTCCACTTTGTTACCAGTGACCTTTCTAAAATGCAAAATAATCTCTTGCTTTGATGTTCTGCTAGGACCAGACATTCATAATGTATGCTTTGTGAGGTGGTACAGATTTTGATTTCTTCAACCCCAGTTATGCAGGAATTTTGTAGCTTTTTTCTAAACGTTATCTATATCACCTAACTTTATTCAAAAAGTTTGACAAAAGCAGATGTTAGCAGATTCAGTCATAATTCCCGTTTTAGTTCTGAACATGACCATGTAATTCTCTTACATGTAGCAAAGGTTTTACTTTTGAGCATTTCCATTTTAGTGGAAATTCCATCTAACATACAGCCATATACCAATTCTATTTAATACAGATGATCAGTAAGTCCAAAGTTTCAATAACTAAGAAAAAAAAGCACTAAAAAATCTACCTAAACTTGTTGCAACATAGGAAAAACAAATTCTACCTAAAATAAAGAAAATGAGTACCTAAAAACAATAGTACTCCCCCCCAAAACCCAAAACCATTTAAATAAAATACATAGAGTCTATAATTTTAATGTTCTTTTTCTCTCTCTTTAACCTGTACCATGGCCCCTTTTTTGCTTTGAAAACTATATAGTAGAATTTTCATGAACATACAGAGGTTCAAGTGATGCTTAGGATATACAACAAGAGCTTAGAGACAAAAGCCGACGCCACGTAATTGAAAACATATCTAGATACAGTACATGAGGAATGCTTCAGCAAAATGTTTTTGCAGGTGAACAAATGTCCAGGCCTCTACTTTGGAATTCTGTTTAACTTACTGTCAGGCAGGGCAGTAAACAAGGTTACTTGGGTTTTTCTCTGTCAACGCTTTGGGAGAAGGATGGAGAGGAATACATTCCAGTGTTTCTTCTCCTCCAATGGGAGAGCCCCTTTCCCAAGCGGTGTAGGGAACCACCTTGCAACTGGAGCTCACCGTCAGCATCTGCTGCAAGCTGAGCTATGTTCACCCTTATCTCTTACCGAGCCAATGACACAGGGGCATGCGCGAGGCCACTGGAAAATGTAATTAAAACTTTGCTAAAAATCACAGATTGCTAAATACATCTGTTTTAAGCACACATGCGCACACACATGCGCGCTCTCAAAAACACACGCACATCCTCCCAAAACCATCTCCAGGAAGTATTTTTCCAAATGGCAGCTATAAATTCACTTTGAACTAATTTTTTAATTAAAAATTAGACATCAGAAAGGCTTCCAACGGGTTCACATTTAAAATGCTGAATCCTTGGATTACACCACTCTCTGGATCAATGCTGACTGTGTTCCTCAGCATTTCTCCTCGTTCTGAGCATCGTTCAGAAGGGACATTAGCAAACTGCAAGTATAACCTTGGACAGCCTAGTCCAGCAAGCGGAGTTCTGGTGTAAGGAGAACCTTTTGCTATAACTATATTTTAAAGCCTCAATAAAACATGACCCACATGTAAAGTGGGAGTACATTAACTGTCAGTCAAGGAGTATTCACAACATGAGATATAATTTAATGTTCATCCCAGGCCCTTTAAATACTATAGATGTTCCCCCACATTTTAAACACCGAGGGGCTATTAAAGAGACGGGGATTAGTGCAAATTACCCAGTATGTAGTGCTTTCACTGTTTTAACTAAGCAATAAAACTGTGTAATTGTATAACACTAATTGAATGCAGCTACACATAATTGTGGGCTGCCATATGTATCCTATTACCATAAAGACTGTCAGTATTTTGTAAGCTACTCTTGTGATCATTGCAGATGGCTACAGTCAGAGAAGTTGTTCTCTAGGGTTTATTATAAGGCTATAAAGACATCCCATGATTTGACAGACTAAATGTGTTAAATGGCAACAATTATGAAAAAGGTTCCAATTAAAAGCTGAAGGCACATACTACCAAGAATAGATATAGTGAAAGGTCAGGTATGTAGATTTTCAGGGCACACTGGGATTTTATGCAGGATTTTTCTTTTTTAAAGAAGGATTTTATTTTTGTGTCTTTTTCATTTATTTGGAGTTTTGCACTAGCTGAAACTTGCTGAACAGGAGATGCTTGGGCATATGCCTGACTTCTCTTGGATGAGAAAGTGAGACCATTTGGAAAAGTTATTTGAAAAAATAAAACATTTAATATATAGTCATAAAATGCAGCCGGTGGCCATAAAATAATATGAAAATTCACAGATAACCTGAATCCAGTCAAATGGTTTCTGAGATTCCTAGAATACAGCACTAAAAGCTGACTAAAAGAACAGATGTGTTGGAACAAACATAATAATGTTGCTATCAATTCAAGGATAACCCTGTTGAAACGTTGGCTAATGAATCATTAGTAACCACTGAAATAGTTTTCACAGAGGCACTCAATAGGTACTAAAAATTATTTCACCAAATAGAATTGAACAAAAATGGCATGAAAAAAGGTCAATTTGCTTATTTTAGCATATCTGGGATCCCTTTTAAAAGACACTGATTTTCCTCTAGCCATGGTATATGGCCTTTATGATGTTTTCAAAGGAAAATGGATTTAAATATTTAATCTTTAAGAAGTGAAATATAACAACATTTAAGCAGGGAATTATTTTGTGAAATATACTTTAAGGCTCACATACTTTTGAATTAGATATTCTAAAATAAAAAAAACAACTCTAATAAAAAAACATTTTATAGCCACATGTAAAATATTTATGAACTCAAAAGTTAAATTAAATAATAAAAACAATGAAAGTTGCATAGAAGTCAGAAAGGAGTAAGTCAGAAGAGAGGTAACAATATTAAAGGAAAAAATCTCTTTCCAAATGTTATATTGGAGATATCTGGGAAGATAGAGAAGTGAACGGAAACTCCAGGAAACCTGATTCTCACCCTAAATTTAAAATAGTCATAAAACTATCTAAAGAGAGTTCTATGCAGCTGCAATGAGATACACAAAACACACACGTTCCGGATTCTGTTAGGAATTATACAACCTAGGATTTTGCCAAAACTGTGGGAACTTGATGTCATTGCAATTTTTAAAAATGTTATTCTCATTTTTGTCACACAATTATTACCCAATATGTCACCGGAGAAAAATGAGAAAAGACAGATCATTATACAGGAAAAGGAACTAAACTCACCCATAATCTTGACATCCAGAAAAATTAGTGCTCAATAAATGGCAGTGGTAGTAGTTGAGTATTTAGTATTTATTGCACTAAATAATATTTTGGGAAAATGTTGTGTGTCTTCTGTTTTCCCTCAACTTTCACCCAAATTCAGAAAGCAGAATTTTGTTTCTAAATGCCCACAAAAATGGATCATTCAATTTTAGCTTGGACACTTACAATGAATACAAGCTACCTGTAATAAAGACCATTTAATTTTCAACCAAATGAAATTGTTAGAAAGTTTTTTTTCCCTTATGTTAACCCCAAATCTTTGGCTCATTAATGTCTTCTCTTTAAGTTTTAGCTCAGCACCCTTGAATACAACACAAAAAGTCCTCCCATCATCCATGTGGCAGCCTTTCTGGTATTTGATGAGAGCCATCATGCCCCACGTGGCCTATCCCTTCTCTGGGTCAACCTCAGGTCCCAGACAGGACACGATCAGGTTATTACCATAGGGGTGATGTGGCATGAACCAGGCTGAGGACACTTTTGATGGCAACACTCTTTCATGGAAAGAAGTCTAAAGACACATTGATATTTTTAGCAGCCAGCTCACACTGAGACTCACACCCAATTAATAGCCTTTTACGGGTCAACTAATAGCCTTTGACCTACAGCGAGACAAGTTTTCTCATTACCATTGTTCTACTATCATCAATAACACCAAACTACACCAAATACACCAAAACCACTTAGTCCACAGGGATTCATGTTTATCTCTTGTTAAATTTCATATTATGAAATTTTGAGCCAAAGGTATTTCTGGATCTCAATCCTGTCATTTGGTATCATACATCTTCACTTCAAGTCACTGGTAATGCTGATCAGGGCAGGGCTGGTGACAGACTCACGGAAGATGGAAGATCACTGGCTCCCTTCCTCTGGGTAACCCCCAATCCATTTGTCAACACACTGTGGTGGCTCAAGTTCACAGTACAGGGGACTGGCTACAAATCTGTCCGTGACCTCTAGACACATTCTGTCTGTGGCACTGGCCTTGTCTACCAGCGTAGTTAGCTATCCTATGACAAAACGGATTTATTTGGGGATTAAGAGTCATGGGATCAAGGCAGAAGGAAATCCGTTATTTTATGAGCCTGGTGTTGGCTTGAACTGGAAACTAGGAAGAGCTGGGGCACAACCTACAATCAGCACTTGGGGTGAACAGGAATAGCAGATTGCTGGAAATTATCTACTGAGTGAAAATGAGGCTCGTGAGCTGCATATGACTCTTTGATGGGCAGCTAGGAGCAGACACAGACACTTAGAGAGTTTCTAAAAAAAAAATAATCTGAACAAGAGAGGCAGCTTCTCTGAGAAACTATTCTTCTAGAAAGTACTGGGGAGTTTGGGAGGAAAAATGTTTTTGAACATACATTTTTGTATCTGAAGAAAATTACTGTATTTCTGGAATCTAATAAACACTAGTGATGTAAGTTATATTTTTGCCAGTAAGGACTTTAATTTTCATAAGGAAGTGGCATCTGTGTACACATTTTTTAAAAGACGGCCCCCCCCCCCCAGCTCTGTGGAAGAAACTCAAGTAGCTACTGATGGTTTTGCTGCCAAGGATACAATCTTGCCATCTAGTGGTGACTCATGGGAACTGAAAGCATTAAATTTTTGTTTTGTTTTTCATAAAAGCAAAAAGGTCCTTTAGTCATAAACGATCATGGCATACACACACACACATATGCACATGTATACAAATACACATACATACATAGGGTTCCTGTGCAGAAACTTGGGAAGCACTGTGCTTTCTGTCCCTGCTCAGTGAGGTTTATACTGAGGCCAGTGTGAGTCCTCCATGTGACAGATGAGTTGGGAAATGGCTTAGGCTTGTCAGGTGGGCTCTGTCCTCTATTCCATGAAGAAGTATCACTCATTCACTCACTTGCTCATCTCATCCACTCTGACATCCACCTGTCCACGTAATTACTAAGCACCAGACTGACAACAACTAAAGCAAAAAGAACCACATAAAATCATGGGCATGATTAACTTAGGGGAAAAAAACCTTAGTGGTAATATAATAATAAATTTATAAGAGGTACTTTTTATTGGGTCAGTTCCCAATTTTCACCTAAAATGTGACTGGAAACATCACTGTAAGTCAAATATATTTTCTCATTAAAATACTTTGACCTATCAAAAACTTAGAGTTAAGCAAATTATTTATATGATCAATATAGATCCTCAAGGCCAAGCTATATTTTTATATTGTTCTATAAGAATTAAAATTAAAAATGCTAAAAGTTCTATGTACACAATTTTACTACATAAAATAAAATATATACCTGAATTAGACATTTATAAAAAACACTTTGCTAGTTATAAAAAATATTAATCACTTAAATAGCAAAAATTTTATTAGCAGTCTAACAATTGAGAAGCATTTCTGAGGTCTTCTAATGTAATAGTAAAACAAAGTGCATCATGAGGCCTTTTTATTTATTTAGTAAGATTCCCTGAGGTAAGAAAATGGGTTCAAAACCTTTACATTAACTTTATTATAACATTTTCCAAAAATAGTCTATTGCTGTGCATTTTGCCACAAGGTAGCAAATCCATGTATGGGTGAATAGTAAAAATTTTAAAGTAATGTCAAAAAAAGATAAAAAATGATTTCCACTACATACAATGTTATTGTTAAGCAGTTTTATTTTTAGGGATAATTTAACTTTTATTACAAATAAAAAGGCAATAAAAAAGGGAAGTAATAGTTATGCATTGTCTCTTTATCTTCATAAAATCCTCCTTGAAGAAGGCTTAAAGGAGTTAAGTAACTTGTTCAAGGTCATAAGACCAGCTGGTGGAAGCGTGAACTACTTGGCTTTGAACTTCTGTCCATCCAACTATAAATCCTGAGTATGTGAAGGTTTACCCCTCTCCTATTTCCACAGAATGGTCAACAGAATGTGAAATTAACAGAGGTCTCGTGTGCAATTAGTGATGTCATCCTAATTTTGCTAAACTTATTCTATTCTTCTATTTTATCCGATAATAGCTTTATCCCTGCAAAATTCCCCAACCCTCACCCCCCCATCATAAGCAATGACTATAAGGGAGACTAGAATCTCTTTAGTTTTTCATATAGATATTTTAAAACTATATTAGGAATGACTGCAATGGTTTCTCTATATATTTCAGATAAGAAAGAAAAAAGGAAAGAGAGAATTTTTCTTCTTGGGTAGTTTAAAGTTAAAATATGTTCTAGTGAGCACAATACTTTAAAAGATTCCTGCAAGTTGTAATTTTAGTACAAGTTCACTGCTATAGAGTCAATCACGGCATTTGCAGACATAGGTAACACGGGTGAGGAGCAAGTGAGCAATGGGCACACAAAACTGAACTGCAAAGAGAAAGGAGAAGGGAAATGAAACTTTGATTTTCAATCACTGAAGTTTTAGAGCTTAGAGAAGTTTTTAAACAAAGGCCCAGTTGTAAGCCTGTTCCCGTGAGACAATCCTGCATAATTCAGGACGCAGGAATAATGAATGCAGACGAAAGAAAATTGCTGCGGTTCACGGAGGCAACTACGCAGAAGAGAATGTTTAGGCTACTGCGGACATGTGGAATTTGAGGTGCAATTAAGTCAGGGCTCTGTCATTTGACCTTGGCTGCCTTTATTAGTCAGTAGCTACAAGATTATAATTGCAATGAACTAATTGTGCACGTATTTATCTTGAATGCCTATCTTTCCTGCTGGAACGTCAACTCCATGAAGGCATGTGTCGCTCTTGCCCGTACCCTGGCACATGGCAAGCACTGAATTAACCTCTCCCTAATTCAGAGTTTACCATAGTCTAGAGGTAAGAGGCTGGGCTTTAGAATGGGTCAGAAGTAGATCGCGATCTTGGCTCTTCTACTTATGAGCTGTTACAGCCTTGGGCGGGTCACTTACCTTCAAGGTACCCAGTTTTCTTCCCTGTGACATGAGATAGTAATAGAACTTATCCCATATGGCTGTTGTGAGAATTACATGAGACAATGACAGTAAAGCCCTTAGCACAGGGCCGAGCACATTGGTGGCTCTTCATAACAGCAGATCTTTTCAGCTTTTATCCGTGTTGGGGGAGCTGGGCTGCTCATTGGCTTTTAGACTTGAGTGTGCATGCAGACTACCTGGGAGTGCTGGTTGTGACGTGGACTTCTGCACACTGTCACCAGTCACCACATTCTGATCTGGCAGGGCTGCATCCAGGCCCAGAAAGTTGCATTTTTAACAGGCATCTGGGAGTAATTGTGACTCAGGGAGTCTTTGGACCACCCTTGGAGAAACACTGCTTTGGAAAGAGAATCTTCAATTCCCAGATTTCTGAAGACATGGGCAGACTAACAGGAGTCACACGTGATACACGATGCTCACGGGTAGATCATGAAAGTAAAAGACGAACTAGCATCTTTGGGGTAGAATTTCATATATTTCATTAAAATTCCAGCCTGAAGAGCCAGCAAAACTTATGTCACTCCCATATTTACCAGTGACAGTTCCCCAACCCTAGTCTCTGCCTCCTCCCCCATTTCCACACTGTCCCCCTTAATAATTGGGCTAGGAAAACTCTCTCAGTATTTCCCCAGAGATACGGAGTTCACAGAAAGCAAACCAACTCGCCACTCTTGTTTTCTGAAATCAGTCTTCTTCATGATTATTTTTATGCCAAGGGGCTGGTGTCTTTAAAACCCATTATGATTTGTTTCTCTTAGGTTTTAGATCATATTATTAAGATGCAAAGTTGAGAGATGATGAGAAAGCCTAAAAGGGTTTCCTTTTTTTATCAAATAAAATCTTTCTAACATAAAAGTGTGGCATATAAATTGGCTGGAAATTAGCTTTTAAGGTAAACATGTTTAAGAAGAAAGAAGAAAATACAATAAAAAAGAAAAGAAAGAAAGATTCACATTCCGTTGGGAGTGCCTGGAACTCAGGATGCCCTGCGGCGGGCACTTCTCTTACCAGCAGGTTCTCTGGCTTGATGTCACGGTGGACGATGTTCAGGCTGTGCAGGTATTTGATGGCGCTGGCCAGGTTGTACAGCATCCCACTGGCGTCCCGCTCGGTGTATTTGTTAGTGGAAGTAATGGCATCAAAAAGGTCTCCTCCCTGAGAACAGAGCAGCAGGCAGAGCAGCACGTTAACAGATGGGCCAATGGGCCACCCGCAGACGCTACTGACACACGAGAAAGGAAATGAAGAATGGACCAGAATCTTCAGGTTCCCGAGGGCTTTCCCTGCCACTTCCCTCTCAAAGCCCCGAAGTCTTTATGGTGACTTCTCTGCCCACGGTGCAAGCCAGCCACGTTTCCTCCAGAGCTCAAAGAAAGGAGTGGGGTGAGGACACGTGAGACACGTGGCCATTTCCACCACCCGCAGCCAGGGAGGAGGAGGCGGAACTGGGTCTCCAGGGAAGAGGCCTTGTGACACGTGGGTGAGCAGGGGGCACGTGCTACCTGTCCCGAACCGACTGTCAGCCAAAGTTCAAATTCATTATCCTAAGCCTCCCACAATGAGAAACAGGTAATGCTGCAAACCGCACACTTAACAGAATGTTCTACTGCCTCGTGACATGATTGAGACACACACACACGTGCACACGCACACACACGTGCACACACATATCCCCTTCATATTCCAGATTTAGCTCTCTGGGAGTGGGTGTAGTGTTTTCTTTTTCAATACTGCACTTCTTTGCAGGGAACAGAGAAAAGGACGGGAAACTGTCATTCCAAAGATGAGAAAGAAAAGGGGAGAGGGAAAGTGGAGAATGTTCACAGAAAGTTTCCTATGACTGTTATTCATCTGAACTTTTGCTTCCCTTGATCCTTGCTAACATGTTGCTATTTGGTGAAACAGAATGATTTTGGGTTCCAATCTCGGTTCCATTCATTGGAAACTCTTTCATAGAATTTGGGTCTGATTTACTAAACAGTATTTGCCTCATTTTTGCCTACAGTATGCCAAACAGTTGAACACAGTAACCAACTGTGTCCATTTGTTACCTGATGTGTTAAGGGATTCAATATTTCTTAGCAAAAGCAAAATACAGCCCTTGCATATTTTCAAATACGACCATCTGGCTTGGACCCTCTGCCTCCCCGTGCAGTCTCCACTCTGGAGCTTTCTCTCTGGTCGTTAAGCCTCAGCAGTTCTCAAACTAAGCATGTACATTATTTTTTTTTCAAAATGAGCACTTTCTCAACTTGTTGTTTCTTTCAGAGGCAAGGATGCTATACACAGGTTTTCAGGTTGTCTCTGTGCCACCTGGGGAGGCAGGACAGTCACTGTGGTCTCTGTGAACCTGGAGTCACGCGGCAGGGCGTGTGTGGCTGCACGTGGAGACCCTGCAAAGACGCCATGATTGTCCCAGTATCTGGGCTCCAGGCATCCTGTAATCTCCTTTCTTCTCCATCCTCAACAAAGCAGTCAGCATTTCTCACTCGCGTCCTCTGGGCCACCCACTGCACCGTCTGAGTGAACGTTCCTGCCGCACCGTCCCCGGAGTGCTGTGTGGTCTCACACCCGCACTGCTTCCTCTCTCTGGCTCTTCATGCAAAGCGTCCCGCACACCGACTGCTACCTCCCCACACGTTATGTCACTGTTCTCTTCCCCTCTTCAAGAAATCACCAGTCCTTTCCCGCAGCCTCATTCCACCTCTCCAATTCCATCTCCCGCTGCTACTTCAGGACAGTTCCTTTTATGCCCCAGATAGGGTCTTTCTTCCCTGGTTATTAAAACAGGCCAAGATCACCGTGCTCCAAACCTGTCCTCCTCAGAGCCCCCTCCCCGGAGTGTCCCCCCCACGCCCCTCTGCCTTCCTAGCGCCTGTGGATCTCTCAGGGTCCAGCAGCAGGGCCACCTCCCCCACGAGGCTGCCTTCCGCGGACACAGAAGCAGTTTGCACGTGCAGCCCTTGGGGCAGGCAGAAGTCTAAAGTCCTGTTCCTAATAATCACGGAATGTCCCTCTTAAGAACTGCTACCTCACTGTTTTCCAGAACACAGGCCTTGTTTATCCCACAGCTTCAGGCACTCTTTGGCACACCACTGGGCACTTAGGCTTTGAGAAGCACGGCCTCATCTGAATTTCTCAGGGGTACGCTGGAGGAGCCTTTTGAGTCAAGCCTGGGGTTGGCCATCCCTTCCTGGAAGCTTCCAGACCTGGCCTCAGTGCAGCTCTGGGTCAGACTAAATCCAAGGGTACAATGTAGTGGCACAATTGAGGAGTTCCAGTGCAGGGCCATATAGATCCTCCCTGGCCTTGTCAGGATATGTTGGTGATACAGGGAGAATTCACAAAGGCAGTTAAGTACGAGGACCTTACTAGAGTCACCTACGCATATGATTGACAGTCAGACTAAGACTGCCCACAAAATGTGGTCTGAACACTTGAGCCTTTGCCATCTTCAAATTTAATTTAGTCTCAGCTTTCCAAAAATCAGCTAATCAATAATAACAGGGTTAATCAATTTTTAACAGCACACAGAGGGGCAATAGGAACGGTTTCAAGTTGTTACTCTAAAATTAATGCCATTATAAAAATACTATCCTTAGTGCTAGAGAAAGTGCAATTTACCATGTTGGTAAAAAGATAATTTGATAATAAAGTACCAATATGAACATCTTCTGAATACATAAAATGGACCTTTCTTTGTTGGAATAACAGTTTAACATGTCCAACTCCCTCAGCCTCGAGCATGGCAATAACCTCGTGTTCCAAAAGAAACAAGTTCTAACTAGAATTGCCAAATGATGTTGAAGGTCCTTAGATGATGCAGAGGAAAAAAATAGGCTTCACCTATAAATATAAATAACCACTAACTAAAAAAGAAAAATGCCAACATATCTAAAGTGAAGCAACTCTGAGAAATGAAAGCTTAAAGGCCCTAGAAATGAACATTTTTCTATATCATAACAGATACATTTATTAAATGCTTTCCTTATCTTAAATCTTTAAAAAAATCCTACATGGCACAGTCACTAGCTTGGGTGTGTGATTCCAAACACGGCCCTTAGAACCCAAAGTTCTCACTGACGGTTCACATAGTTGCTACAGAAGGTGGTGCCACTGATCTATGACACTCTACCACTAAAGTAGAAATTACTTAAACCCTCAGTCAGAATAATATAACATAACATAACATGAAAGGCTTGGGAAAAAAATAACTTCATGAAAACTAAACATTCCATTTCTAAAAACTTCTAATTCCTGAAAAATTTAAAATGTATAGAACTAAAGAGAATAGGTAGCATACCTTTCACCAATACTCAACCATTATTAACATTTGGCTATTCCTGTATTGTATGCTTTCATAGACTAAAAAGGTAATTTTTCTTGTGACAGGATGAGACTTACAACATTCACTGAAAGGTGGTAGACTGTTCACATTATTAATAAGTCTGTGTTATTCTATTATGTTGATGACTAAAAATTTAAAGCTTGTTTTTACAAAATGGTTGGTACCTTTGGATGTAGTTCCTGAAAAAGTGGTCAATTTTTCTATTATAACAACAATAACCGTATTGATCTCTAATGTTTTCTGTGTCACACAAACTGGTGGAAGCCATCCCTCCTTATCCCCACAATAACACTAGTAAGTAGGAATATACTATTCATGTTATCATTCTTATTTTACATCCGTGGGAACTAAGGCATAGAGAGGTGTACCCACGGTCATTGGCCTATTTGCACCCAGGCTGGGACTTGAACGCTTGCAGTACAATTCTCCTGTTAATATTCCTAATCACTGTGCCACTGCCCAGAAATGAGTCACTGAATGCTGGTGGGAGAAAATAAGGGAAAAGAACTCTACAATATAGGAAAGTGTGGTGCCTTGAATAGAGGTTTCTTTCTTTTCCAAAATATATACCTTTACTAATTCCATGACAAGATACAGCTCGGTTGGCACGTCCATCTCCTCAATCAGAAGAACAATGTTGGGATGCTTCACTCTTCTTAAAATAGACACCTCATTCTGGATCATGTGCTCCTGTCCAAGGGAAAAGTTATCTTAATCAATATATACAAAACAGGTAACTCAAACGAGTGCAACTATAATATCTGAGGATCAAGAGAGATGTATTTTGGTAAAATATAATGCATATATCTTATATTCTGATATTCAGATAGCCTAGCATTGCCAAAAGATATTGAAGGTCCTTAGATGATACTTGTAAATTCAGAAATAATCATGATAACTATAATTTCATATACAGGGATGGAATGAAACCTAGACCACAAAAGTAAAGGAAGAAAATAAACAAATAAGCAAACAAAGATAAGCAACAAAAATAATATCTAATCATTCCAACTAACTTTTATTCCAGGGATATTTATAAAAAAGTTATAGTCTAATAAGTATATAATATTCTATTCCACCAAAATGCAACCCTGAGGGTGAACTTAGGTTTATTTGGGAGCTGAACTTTGTGTTTCTTTCAACCCCCCTGAACACTACATTTCATAAGATCAGACATTACATACTTTTCCTCGACATTTGCTTTTCTTGATAATTTTCAGAGCATACTCCCTAGCAGTCGACCTGCAAAGAGAAAGTTTGGTTTTTTTTAAGAAAATAAAACTGAATTTCAGATCTGTTGAATCAGTTTTTTAGGGATTAATTTCTTACCCATACATCTTGCATCATGGCGTAAATATTTTGTGAAAGACTCTCCTTTCCCTTTTTTTTTTAGCAAAGAAATACGTAAACATTTATGGATTAACCAAATGTAAGGACAACAAATATGCTGGCATGGAAAAATCTTGAGCTGTTTATGTCACCATGCTTGTTATAAGAACACTACTGTGGCTACTGTAGTGCTAAACTCCTCTTCCCTCGAGGTTGAGGCTGTCTCATTTCGTTTCATAGGAAGAATGCGGAGGTGACAATTAAAACAAACGCACTGCCCCAAAGTCACAGGGCAGCGTTAAAATGAGAGCTTTTTGTTCTCGGGGTCCCTGCTCTCCATATAGCACAATCCAAACCGCCCTTCATCTGTGACAGGTGTAGGAGGGAGGGCGTAGTTGTTTTGCTATCTTTAAATAGCTTCCTAATTTGTGTTCACATTTCTAAGATTCTGTAGTGCCAAACACAAGGACATGCCTATTATCAAAGGACACAATGCCTACGTACTACTAATCATAATAAACCACTACTTTCCGAGCATTGCCATTTCATTTCTGGTGTCAAACCAACAGAGCCTAGCTATTTTACCTATAATTAAAAGTCAATTTTATGGATCCAAATGGATATAAGGGGAATGAGGTTGATTAAGAAAGAAATTTTAGGCCAGGCACGGTGGCTCATACCTGGAATCCTAGCACTCTGGGAGACTGAGTTGGGAGGATTGCTTGAGGCCAGGAATTCCAGACCACTCTGAGCAAGATAGTTAGACCCCATCTCCCCCTCCCCCCCACACACACAGCAACTCAAGAGGCTGAGGCAGGAGGATCACTTGAACCCAGGAGTTTGAGGCTGCAGTGAGCTATGATGATGCCACTGCACTCTAGCCTGGGCAACAGAGTGAGTTCTTGTCTCAAAAAAAAAAAAAAACTAAAATAGGGTTTTAAAATCTTCAGTCTGATGAATTAAATGGGATCTCCTAGTCATGTGGTTGGAGCAAGAAAATGATTTGCCTATAAGTATATCAAGAGGCCAGGTATGAAAAATCTGTTTCAAAGGCATTTTAGAAAGTGTTCATGTCATTTACTTCTAAAAATGCTTCTCCCCTTACACTTCCAGGCTCCTGCAAAAGACACTCAATAAACATTGAATTGTCATGATTATATCTGGTGAATAAAACCAGGATGAGAGAATCACTTTGAAGTCTCTTGTCTCCAACAGAGGGTTTTGGGGTTCTGACAGGAGAAGGTACAACCCTTTGATTCAGGGGGGCCCTCCTGCAGAGATGTGGGTGTCCAGAGAAATCCACATTGTCTTAACTCCACTAGGAAATGGACTGGGGAGCCCAGGGACGCCCCTGCCGCTCTGCCTTTGTTCCTTCTGCAGAGACCATGCTGTGGCTGGGCAGAGAGGCAGGGAGGAAGGAGTGAGTGGGCCCTGGCCGAATGCAGCTTGGTGTGCCGGTGTTCCCACGCAAACACCAGACCACCAGCAAGGCCATGGGGTAGGGGTAGAGTGAAAGCACCGCAGTAAGAGGCAAACCAAAACATTTAACATTAAAAATTAAAAATGTGTGGGCAAACATAAATGAGAAAGTGGAATTACATACAAAGGGATTCCTCACGCTACAGACATAAGACCACAGGGTCCCTTTAAGTAGCCTCTTCTTAAGAGGCTTCTGAAGAGTTTGTTTGCAAATTTGAAAATACTTAATCAAGAGGAAAAACTAAAAGCCCACGTGTTTCTGGATTCTGATTTTCATAAATCACTAAAAAATTATGATTAAGCACATCTGAGATTGGAATACACGAGCAATTTCCTATCTGCTTCATTCAATGGCTGGGGAGTCTCAACTATAGCCCTGAGGGCTTCGATATCCACCAGCAATCCCAGGCAGGGACAGAATTTGGGAGGCTCAAAAATGAAAACAGGTGTCCCCTCTGTCGCCTCCACAAAGGGGATGGATGGACAGGCCCATGCTGGTCAGAAGAGAGGGGATTTTCTTAGTTCTGTGATCCTCTGTGTCTGACGTTTGATCCTCGCTTCCCTTGAACAAGTTAACATGGAAGCACTTAAGGAAAAGGGCTGGTGCAGGGCACAGAGAAGGTGCGGAACCCCTTCTGCAGCCAGACCCACAAGGAACAGAATCTGCAGTGAGTGACCGAGCGGGTGTGTTTGCTCCCAGGGGGCCAAGCAGGCAGTATCTGTCCTGAGCCTACAGCTGAGGGGCAGCGGGGAGCAGACCTGGCCGGGGTCGCCCTGGGGCACGCTAGGAAGAAGGACCATATGGGTTTCGCACACGGAGCCTTTTGTAATAGGACTGAATGTTCCATTACGTTTACCCATATTTTATATTGGACAATGACCCCACAGAGGACCAGCAAAAGTAATATTGCAACTTCTTCCTTGAGTCCTCTAGGGCAGAACTAGTCACATCATAAAATCCTTAATTACTAGAAGCACATGTTTATAGGAAAAGTAGCTAGTCTGGAAAATGAGCCTGAAAACAGGTGTCAGAACTAAATGTATACATGGAATAAAAGTGTAAGTGCTTGCTTTAAATGAAAACACTTGGCAGGAAATCAAACCTTAATTAATGTATTTGCCTTCCTACATACCTTGGACTTTGAGGACGGCTGTGCCTGTGCAATTATTCACTGAGCAGCGACAAGCCTGGTTCTTTGGTGGATTCAGAGGTGAATGGGACCTGCTCTTCAAAGAGTCTACAGTGTGGTGTATTGAGACACTAGACAGCTGGACTGCTGGTGAAAATACAGGCCATTTGCTTGTTTGCTCCTGGAATTATATTCTTGACTTTTTAGGGAACCCTCTATGCCACAACAAAAGCAGCCACAGAAAACATTGTCTTCCTCCTTGTCTACGGGAAATCAGTTTGTAAGGTCACCTTCCTATTTATTAAATTGGGGTTAGAGCCCAAACTGCTAGAGAGAAAGTTCCAAATTTTATAAAACTGAATTGAATCTAACTTTTCGTGTTTGTGCTAAAACTGATTTGGAGAAAGCTGTCTTGTTTAACTTCGTGATTCTCAACCCTGGCTGGGTTTTGGTCCAGGGCATCTCTCCCCCAAGGAGCACAGAATGATCATCAAGGGCCAAATGGCTGGCAAGCTTGGGATGCTCTGGGCCAATGTGGGTTTTCTTGTTTTGCTTTTTGCTATGTTCTGAAGGTTTTTAAAAAGAGTATCTGAAGGCAAAACAGCTCCCAAGCATTCCTCCACCATAGCATCCATTGAATTTCCTGCCCCCCTGTGTCTATGTACGGGGGCTGTGTTTTATGTCTTTCTCTGTTGCACCAGCACTGCCAAGCGGGGGCCTGGACTAGCAGGTACTCCACACTTGCTGGTCAGTTGTGCAAGCTCCAGAGCATGGTGGCAGTTAGTGCAAAGACAGGAATACCACCCCGCCCCAATAAAGAGTGGTTAGTGAACTGCACCCTTTGTTTACCAGCTAATCCTAATAAAACCCGATCTCAGCCTCTTCCACACGGAGGTAACTGCCAAGAGCAGAGGACTGAGGCAGCCCAGAGTGTCCTGTCCAACATCTCTGAAGTGGAATTTTATTTTGAATTTGAGCAAGGGCCCCATAGCTGTCAGGTGCCAGGGGAGCCTCAGGAAGGAAAGACAGAAGAATAGCAATCAGGTAGCCAAGAGATATCTAGGCTTCTTCGCACTGACTCGTCCTCCAACTCCCAGTTCCAAAGGAAAAGCCTAGAAACTGCAGGTATGTGGTTCTAAAGGTTACTGAGAATTTTGAGGATTTCCTAGGTGGAAGCAACCCATTTTGGAGGCACTAACATCTTAACTTGTTCCAGTGGGTTTGACCTGTTTATGTTCATGCCTAGAGCCAGCAGTTTTGTTATGCAATTCTTTCTGGCTTATAGGTAGACGAGGGGAGACAGCTCAGCTGCCTACATCACTAAAAAATGCAAGCAGTGCAGGTGGGAGGAAGGCCAGGGGCCACCTGGGACACCCGCCCTGCTCAAAACTGCATCACTCGTACCCTTGGCTCAGTGGTAACTGGTCCAAACAGAGCCAGGAAGGTCAGGGCACCTCATATCAAGATCTCTACTTGTGCTCTGGCCTCTCATTAGCGTGTTTCAGCTCTTTCAGTTTGCTTTGGGGCCTCAAAATGCTCCACAAAACAGCTTCAAAATAGAGCATCTCTCTCCCGGCTGAAGTCATGTCCACTCACTTCCTTTAGCACGTCTAGGGGACCCTGAGGCGCCCTGAGAAGTTGTCCTGGAGCACAGACAGAAATCTAAGTGTATCTACCAGCTAAAGAATATGCTGGTACAGGGCCACAGAAAGACACTGCAATTGTGTCCGTTCTGTAGAAAAGTCTTGCCTGTGACAGCATATTATTAACAGGGGAGGAACATACTTGCCCTTGTTCATACATATTCATCCTCAGAACAAGGCAGTGTACCCACGAGCCATGTGGGCCATTCATAACATTCCTAGCTTGCTTTTATTTTCTCAGACCTCTGGAAAATATTAAAAGGATGTTTTGTGGTATCTCTGGGGAGAGAGGGCACATGCCTTATGTCCTTTTTCAGCAGGAGCTGAACACAAACACTTCATGGGGGCAATCTGGTGTTTCGGCTCTGAAGTTTCATACAGCAAGATCCGAGATGGGAACTCGTGCAAAACGAATGCAATCCAAGCTAGAAAGAAACAAATTAATTCTGGACAGAGCAATGGGAAATTTCTATTGTGAGAAGACCGACACTGTTGGACTGACATGCCACCCCGATCCGTGCACTGGCTGGGAGAAACAGCACATGGCCACCGTGTCAGACCTAACAGATGACAAACACTGGCAAATACCCAGACACCCCACAGTGCGAGGGCAGGGCAATCTGCTAAAAATGGGGTTTTCTGCTACGGTGGAAATAAAGTTAAAATGAGTTGGATTTACTATTGCTAAAAGTATCAATGAAATAAAAAATTATATAAACACACACATACTTGCATGCACACCTCCATCCATTGCCTTAGGAATGGCTTTCCCAACTTAATTTCTGTCTTCCTTATGTAAGGCCAAATGCAATGAGTGTGACTTTGGCTCAGCTAAGCCAGATACCTTAGTAGAGGCAGTGGGGTAGAGGGGTTAAAAGTGTGGGTTCTGGAGCTGGGCTCAGATCTGTGTCTTGCTAAGATGCTTATTAGCAGAGCAAACTTGGGCATTTCACTTCTCCAGGCTTTCTATCTATAAAATGGAGACAATACTGATATTGTGGAGTTATATTAATTAAATGAAATGTCATAAGTGAAGGGCTTTGTAGATACTCTATGCTCGGTAACTCATGGTTGCTTCTGTTCTGGAAAGTGTGAGGCTCAGGAATGTGATGGGACATTGTCTGTGTTTGGCACCTGTGCACCCAACGGTCCAGCTCCGTGGTGGAGGAATGAGAGGAAGAGAGGAGAAAGGTGGCCTGGCAGCATCAACTGAGGGATTCTTCCAGCTACCTATGACTCACGCCCCAGTGGGTCTCTGTCGCTGCTGGGAGTATCCCAGCCTCGCTGACATGGTGGGGCCGGGCAAAGTGTAAGCTCTGCGACCTTAGCTGGGGAAACATCTTCTAAAAAGTGGCAAGCGGTGCAGGGAGCACATGAGTGGGTATTGGCCAAGCTAAGAGCCCTCATGGTATCTGAGGCCCTGTGTGGACCTCCAGCTCTAATACGGCAAGAATCTGTGCTTCTAACTCAAAGCCCTTGGAAGAGAACAAGGTCTGGATCTTCCAGGCTAAAGCCTTCTTGTCTGTCTTCTAGATCCAGTCATCTGCCCTGAGTAGAGTGTAAAGCGTGATTCTCACAGAGTGGTGAGACGCTGATAGGGTGTCCAGCCCCACTGTGGGCAGAGAGAAGTGATAGGGAAGTGCGTGCACCCCACGACGGCCCCCAGAAAGCCAGAGGACACAGTCTCCCAAGGAACAAGGCAAGTTCCCCCTGCCTTTTCAAGACCCTGCCCACCCAGCTCTGAGAAGCAGCCGCTGGTTGACCAGGCCCCCTAAAATAAGCAACTGCCCGCGAAAAGAAACCCGGGTTTGAGGCTGCCTTAGTCTGGGCTGTCACTTTATTACTCGTAACTTCTCCATCTAGAAGCTACCAGCTACTGTACTCAATTAGGTATTAAGAACCCAGGGATTAGGCCCTTCCCTTTGGCCCACTGAGTACCTGGCTCATTCATTTTAATACATTTTAATGTATTAAATACTACTTTTGTTGGGGGCAGTACATATGCATTTTAAAGCTCTTCAAGGTTATTGTATGTATTTAATTTATGATAGTACACTTTGCAGACATAAACTCTATACAAGAACTATCTGACCTTTACAAAATACGCCACAAAAAGTATGTGGGGAGAAACTACTCGATATGTGTTTTTTTTAACAAAGTGAAAAGACTTACCTGAAAGAGCTGGCAAAGTTTTACTGAGTACATTAAAAAAAAAATCAAAGTCCTTAATTTATAGATTGTCTTCAGGAACCACTACATTTTTCAAATCTGTTGGATGGGCTTTTCTTTTTAAAGAAAAATTTTTTGCATCTGGGGTTGAGACATTGAATTATTCTGTATGTGTCACAGACCGCAAATAGAGACACAATCTTGGAAAACGTAACACCAAATGTTACCTTTAAAAGTTCAGTGCAAATGATATCCTTCTCACCTTTCTACACATTCCTTGACAACAGCAAAGTTTCCATCTCCTATTGTTCTTCCGACTTTATACCGCTCTGTTATTGTGGCTGGAATCTGGAAGCCTTCTTCCGACACTTCTGAAAGAATCATTAATACTTTTTTATTGTTAGAAAAGGGAACACAGATGTTGCACAAGGAAACATTTAGAAGCATCATCTAATAGGCTGGAACCGATTCAGAATCAATATATCATTTTTCTGTACAGTGAGGCAACCGTCTACCTCCCTCGCTGAAATTGTATATACTCAACAGTTTTTACTAAGACAGATGATAAACTCAAAGGAAATGTATGGGGATCTACCCCCACCTATGCAAGAGCAACTTAGGTTTTCTGCTGCAGTGGGGAAGGAAGGAAGTGAGGAGGAAGTTTTGCTCTTTCCACTTCATGCAACTTGATCAACAGCATTTACTGAGTATCCACTGTGCGCAGAGAAATGACATTCCTATGAACGGCGCGAGAGGAAAATGCAGTTCGCGAGGGACTCTGGGTCGCTTGGCATTGTACAAGCATGAAAAACGCCTGCTGTTTGGACACTTAGCTTCACTACTTCCTGAAACGGAGATCTCCGTAAAATTCCTTACGAACCAAGCACTGATGGCCACCCCTCCCCAGTCTCAGTGAGCAGATTTCAGACAAATGTTCTCACCAGCAACCTGCGTAGCAGATGTCGAGTTAAAATTATAATATCTATTATGTCTGTGAACGGAACGGTTTTGTAGTTTCAATTATGTTAGTGCCACTAACACAACACATTTTCCCCCTGAAAATGCATTTTGAAATATTTTACAAATGCCTAATAATGGTTTAAATATCTAAGGCCATAAAACTAAATAAGCCACACTTAAGTCACATAAATATGCTGGATAACCTTTAACATCTTAGGGGTGTAAAAAGCCTTTTATAGCGGGGCTCTAAAATGTACATGCTTTACAGTTATAAATCCTAGCTCTCCCTCAGGCAACCTGAATACGAAATGTGATGGAAGCCTCGTGTGTTTTCTAAATGTGCTCCTCTTTTGACCTTTCATCATAAACCAAGCCTAAACATTTCTCCTCAAAATAAAATTAAAACCTTAGGGGGTGAATGGGCTTTCTTGGTGATTTTTGTATTCACATTGGCACTGTATTGTTGGAGAAGGACAAATGGAGACTTGCGATTGTCAGATACCTGCATCAGAGCCTTCATCCTTGCTCTGTGATGAGGCTGGGTCTGCATCACTCTGGATTCTAGAGTGGATGGAATTTCTGGAAAGTGTTGAACAGACATAGCACACTCGCTGCCACTACTGTTGTCCTTGGCATTTGTGCGGCCTCTTCACCTCCTTACAGGTGACATTTCACTCTTACCCCACTAGCAGCTACCTAGGTGGCCTCCAGAATAAAGGGATGGCCTGGGCCTCTCCCTATGGCACCCCCAAAGAAGCCACCATCTTGCCTCTGTTTGCAGGATTCAGCCTGGGGATTCTTGTCTACTGCAAAGCACTCACATTTACAAAATTATCTCCCAGATGACACAATCTTAAGCCTCTTCACTACATGGGTAATAAAAGTAAATATCCCTGGCATGTGTCTGAGACAAGCGTGAGCCTGCAGATGGGAAACGGAAGGGGGTACTTCAATCTTTCCCGCCTTCCAGTGGGAGCATTTGCTGAGACACCCATCCAAAGCACGTGGCTTGAGATTTTTTTCTTAGCGTTTTGTAAACGGTACCTTTTAGGCTTCTGGCTAAGAAGCCAAAGGCTTAGGTCAAGAACCATTTCATTTCATTAGGAGAACACACAACACATTGGAACAAAACAGACTTCTAGGTGGCTGAATTTCATACTTCTGGAAGTATAAAAATGTCTGATATTGCATGGTAATACTGCATGGTAGTCAGGAAATAATTATTATGTAAATCACATATCTAATTTAATGTAATAAAAGTGCTTCCCCCAAAGGGTACTTTTTGGGGAAAAAATTAAATCATATCATTTAAGACAATTAAAAGGAGCTGATTCTTTAACTATAGCTTGATTATATAACTTTTGTCCTTTTCGAAATATTTTCCCATAGTTTATTTGAGCCTGATAACAACCCCCAGGGAAGAAATAGTTACGTATTACAATCTACGGTTTATGGAAGAGGAACTAAGATGTGGAGAGTTGATGAGCCTTGAGTGAGTGAAACAATCCAGTGAGTTAGTGAAAAGTCAGCTCTGGAATTCAGGTCATTTGACCACAACACTGAAGTCAATGAGCTCCAGGATATTTTTGAAATTGTCACCAATTAATCCTTTTCATAAAGTCACATTTTCCTATATTGAGTTCACTTAAGTTAGAATACATCTCTTGGACTGCAACAGTCAAGACAGTAAATTGTCTTTAATATACTAAAAGTGAACACTGTTTGGGAAAACAAAGGCATCAATTATCCGCTCTCGTTTCCAAGGCAGGCAATAGCTGGCCTTTTTAGGATACTTAGACGTGTCCTAAGAAGGATGTGACACATCTCTGGACTGGGCCAATTCTCTCTTCTCATTCCCACAGAGTCGACACCAGGCCACACATGCAACCCTATCCTCTTGCCATCAACCCTCAAGAGCTGTTCGGGCTTGTCCGTGGCATGCTGCTTGAGCACCTATAGTTTTTTGGAGCAAATTTAGCCAACCCATCCTCTGCCTCCTTAGATACCAAGTCCCAAGCTCATCACCTTCTCCAGGGCCGTCATTCTCATCCATCGAGCTGCAGACTTTGGTGGACGCAAGTGAGGTAGAGGAGCCGCCATGCTGAGAGCTCTGTGAGGGGACAGAAACAGAGAATAAAAAACTGGGTCAGACTGCCCGCGTCTCCATTGCTACGCACAGCCTGGAACCTCGGGAGAGAGCTTCGCCCACTACCCGGGAGGATTTGGTCTTAACGCTTGGAAATAGAGGTCCTTAGGATATTCCATTAGGGCCACATCTTCCTTCCTCTCTCCTTTTTACTAACAACAGGTTGTGGTAACAGGATCAGGCTAATTATCATGAACTTGAATGTTCCATGACTTCTTATTCCTTTTTTTCTCTAAATTAGCATCGTTCAGCCCACTGTTTGGGTTTCACAGATTTTAGGCATCTCACCTCACTCTTCCACAGTCTATCAGCAAACAGGCCTTAAAGTGGCACCATTCTGATCTATCCACTATTTCATTCTAGTCTGACAATAGAGCAAAATTTCTCTTCAGGTTGTCTTTTATAAAATATCCTAAGAAACAAATATTCAGCCTTACCCCAACTTCAGGAGAAAAGTTAAAGAGTGGGTTTGTTAATTCCACTTTTGAGGTAAAGACACAAGCACTAAGCAAGTTACCAGTGTGTTAAATGTTACATAATACGTCTGAGGTAAAGACAATAATAAAAGCCTAGGCCTGGTGATGTCCTCAATCTTATTCATGAATTTTGACCCAAGACCCACGAGAGCAAACAGGGTAACAACTGTATTAGAGAGCTCAGAGGACAAAACGATACCAAATATTTAATATCACGACTGGCTGCGGGGCAGTACTTTAACAATGCATGTTACTTTAACAATGAATTTTTCCAGCTCTGCATCTAGTCCTTGAGAAAACAATTTGCACATTTCCATGCTATTTCTAAATAGTGAACACAGCTTGTCCTAAAAGATCTTCCTTCTGTTTCCCTGGGTTAATCCACGTGGTTGGCCTGACGGGAGGCGGTGAGGGGCGGCCTGGGCTCAGGTGCCGGCTGTCTGTGGAGCAGAGAGAAGGGAGAGAGCATCTGTAGTTGAGTTAACAATGAAGAGGTGGCGAGAAGCAGCGTTGACCTATTTTTCCTCTGCTTACCTGTGTCCCTTCAACCTCCTCCCCACTCCATCCAGCCTCAACTGTGCACAAAGTGGGAGGGAAGAGAGATTTTATATAATTTCATTGTGCCCAAGAGTATCCTGCATAGGACATGCAAAGATTTTGGTTCTCATTAAAGAGATTAATACAGTTGGGAAAATGCTACCCACATCACTGCAAGGCCATTTGAGTCAAACACCCAGGTGTGACTAACATGAGCATGTCCCATTGGCGGGCCCATCCAAGCTGACAGTTGACGCTATGGGGATGAAAGGTAAAGTAAAAATTATAATGCATCTGCTTTCCTATAGAAAATTCTAGAAGTTGTGTGATTATTCTAGTATACTCCTAATTGCCACACAGTTTGTGTGACGTGCCCATTATTTTCCAATATCATAAAAATCCCCCCTCAATAAGCCTGATGACTTGAGCTGTTTTTCCATCTTCTCTCATCCCGCCACCTTTTGTGACCAGCAGCAAATATTTGTCACAGGGAAGGCTGGAAAGAGGGATTCAGACCGGAATGTTGAAACAGAGGTTTTCTTAGTGTGACACTAACTATGTATTCATAAGCCCCTCTGTCGAAGGGACTGTAAACATATGAGCTTCCAGGCCACGCTCTGCTGACTTTAATGGCTGGCTGGCTGTTTGTGAAAACCTTGTATTTATAATATTGCAATATGAGGCTGAGACAAGGCAGATTTATTATGTCGATGACTGGAGAAAATAAACATTAACATAACCCCATTTGAGGAGAAGGTGTGTGTTTTCCAGAACAGTGAGATCCTTCATCCCTTGTGTCATTGTTTTTGCTGTAGACATAATGGTGTTCCAAGCAGAAAAGCACTAAGTAAATGTCTAAAATGTAGACCTCTTCTGGTCCTTGAACTCCTTCCAGCAGCATCACAAATGGTGTTTAATAATGTAGACACATTGTTGTTTGGGGTGGCAGGTGCTGCCTTGTCATGTGGTATTTTCAATTTCAGAATACAAAGACACAGTCTTCCACCAAGCACCCAAATGAATAGACCAGTAGTGTGTTTCCTAGCAAAGATGCCCACAATTTAGATACTCTAATCCAAAAGCTTATTCTTTTAATAAGAACAGCAGATATTCAATACAGAGCTCTGATCCAAACTATATGAAAACATCTTTTAACCACTTCAATATGGCGCTCACCGGCCGCGAAGCCTTGCCCACAGCCGGCACTCACAGTCCGCACGGTAGTGTGTGCTGTGCATTGACGATGAATCCATTTTGCTCTTGTGTGATGAGGAAAGCTTTAAAGCACTGAAAGCTTGTTTTACTTTACAGGCAGCTTTAGGAAAATAACTATAATAACTCCTACTAAGGACTTGTTAAAAGGTCACAGATTCGTAGTTACTTATTAGCTGAACGTACACACTGCAACTGCAGAGATAAAAGCTGTAAAAGTAAAAGCTTTTGGCTGTCGACTAAAGTCGACGCTCGGCTGTGCACGTTCATCTGTGGCTGTCTACTATAGTTGATGCTTGTACCGAAGTGGTTAAACTGTAACATCCTATAAACTTGCTGGGTGTTATTCACTAACTGCCTTATCAACTAATGAATTGTGTTTTCAACAGTGCCACCAAATGGCTGATACCCTGAGCTCTTGCTACATGCCAGCTGTGTTTTCTCTGCTTTATGAACAAAAACTTCTCAAGGTTTCTAGGCTCTGGTTTAAAAAAAAAAATAAGTATGGTTAATATAAGTTTGCTTATGTTTATGACTGCTCATTCTCAACTTTGTGCTTTTGCAAATGTACCCCAAGCCATTTCAAATTTCCTGCTGTCTGAGAGTAACAGATGATGGACAATTTTAAGAGAAAAACATATTTACTGACAAGCAGGGTAACTCTGAAAAATTAAAAGTTCTCATTTTATTTATTAAGCTGAAATAGAGTAAAATATATGTATTAAGCTTTGAATGGTATTATTTCTTCTTTTTCCCAAAGAAGTCAGATAGTTAACAACTGAATATTTTTCCAAGACAATGGCCATTCATGGACTCACAGAATTTCAGTGACTGGGATAGACTTTAAGTATTACCTATTCCACCCACTTCCATCCAGAGACTAAATTCCCCTCTGCAGAAACCTCAGCTGGTGATCAGATGGCTTCTGTCTGAACACCTCCAGTACTGAACACTCTGCTTCCTGAGGCAGCTTTTCATTGTTAATGGGAAGCAAAGTATAGGAAATTCTACTTTAAGTTACATTGAAATCATGTCCCTCTGCATTTTCCATTTATTGGTCCAATCTCTCATCTCTATAATCACCCAGTCCAAGTCTAATCCATTTCTCCCATGACAGTGCTTCCGGTATTTGGAAATAGCTATTGGGCTCCTTCTGTGTTTTCTCTTTTTCCATTTGAATGTCACCAGTTTCTCTGGCTGACTGTCTAATCGTGGGGCAGGACTTCACGACCCTCACACCCCTGTGGACCCACGCTAGCTGTCAATATCTTTCTTTAAAGCTGGTGCTCAAAAGTGAATACAATAGTCTAGGTGTACTCCGACCAGCACAGAGCAGAGAAGAATAGAGTTTTCTTTCTTTCACATCCAAAATACTATGGATGTAGCCATAGTATTTTAAACTCACACTTAGCTCACAGGTGTGTAATGTCTCCCTGATCTGTATTTGAGAGGTTGTTGTTTTAGACCAAGTCCAGAACTTCATATTTATGCATGTTAAACGTTATCTTTATTACATTTGTATCCTTCCAGCCTGTTACTTTTTAGATTCTGATTTGGTCACCTAACATTTCTGCTTTCTCTCCCAGTTGAAGTCATTTCAGGAATCAGCATGGCTCTTTGAGTCTGGTTGTTACTAATCCACCTAAATACACTAACTCGGACCTTGCTGGAATGTGTTGATTATTATCCATAGTCTGATTGAAGGATTCTGAACATAGTAAAGGAAAAATGTGTAAGTTCTTGTTCTTTAGAATTAACCTAGTGAAATTCAACAGCCTTTGTTTATGACCAACAGGAGCTGAAAAGCCCACTTATATTTTTGATTGCTTATAAAGGAAATTGATTTACCTATTTAGTTTTCTGAACATACACACCATTTTATGGTCTACATGCTGATAAGATTTTATGTTTGCTTCAATTCCAAGGCATCTGAGTGTACAGTACAAAACATACAGTTATTTTAGAATTTAAGGCAATTAGCTGCTCTGAGAAATGTTGTGACATTTTAAATATCATCACCCCCAAGCTGATTTAATGGGAACCATTTGGGCAGGTTGCCGGCACCTGGATGCTTTTATGGCACACCTTCATAAAAGCACTGCCCTAAGTAAGAACACATCCTAAGTGTAGCTATTTAGCTTGGGATCATATAACAGATGGAGAACATATCACACCTTTTGAAGTAAGTGAGAAAGCTGACATAACAGCTCTAACCACATTTTACCAAGACGTATCTGATGGCTATTACTGAAAAACAGCTCATTTTAAATGGTATGAGTTAACTCCTGTCATTTGTATAAATGTTGTCACTCATCTGGGGTCCACACTGCATAGAGATTTTGAAAATATCCAATTGATAAAACTGATCTAATAAAGGTAGAAAGTCTCCCCAGATAACTTTAGCTTTGGCTGGATAATTGTACTTTTTCCACTTCACATTTTGTCATGGCATATAGTTATTACTTTGTTGAATTTATACTGATTTGGAAAATGGTTACAAAGAATTTAGAAATCAAGTAGTCACTGTCATATCATTGCTGGATCAATTTTATAAAGGAAACACAATCAATAAATATTTAACAAATTCAAACAGTTGTCTTGGTGATCATGACTTTAGGTCTACAGAAGCTCTAACGATGATCTCATATAACAAAATTAAATAATAATCTTGGTGTAGAAAGCTTCAATCCCATAGGGTTCTATGTGATATAGAAAAGCCATACATTTATTTACTTCCCAGGTGGGTATGGAATAATAAATTGAAGGCATCAATCTGCAATTACTAATAAGGCTCCATTATTTGAAACAAGGCACAAAGGGAATTCCTTTGTCTGCCCTCTTCATAACATGTTCAACCTAAATAAAGTTTATAGCACAGACAAGCATAAGCATAACTAAGAATGAATACTGAAAATGTAAAATGTTGTCATAAAGATTTGGTTACATCTTTTGAAAGACTGAAGAACTGTTACTCATAAAGTTGGTTTACTGAGAGGAAGAGAAAATGAAAATGGAAACAATGGTATTACATCTATGTTAGTGAAGCCATAAGGGCTAAGATTTCAAAAATAAATAAATTCAGTTACAACTAGATCTATACTTGCCTCTACTGTCCAGTCACTATACTCAGGCCAAGATGTATAAATTTGTAATCTGAGCCATTTGTCCTGAAGAGATTGTACCATTGGGTAGCCACATGTCTCGTCTTATGAGTTACTCTTCATGAAATCATAGTTTGGAAGGGGGCCAGGAAGCCATCTAGTGTATTTACTTTGAATAGAATAATTTTTTCTATGATTTACTTTTCAAATGGGATTCCCAATCTGTAATGAGGGAAGCTCATGACTCTTCCAGGCACCTGCTACATTTTATTTTAAACTCTAGTTATATTAAGAAAGTATAGGCTGGGCGCAGTGGCTCACGCCTGTAATCCTAGCATTTTGGGAGGCCAAGGCAGGAGGATTGCTTGAGCTTAGGAGTTTGAGATCAGCCTGAGCAAGAGCAAGACCTTGCCTCTGCAAAAATAGAAAAATTAGCCAGGCGTGGGAGGGCATGCCTGTAGTCCCAGCTACTTAGGAGGCTGAGGGAGGAGGATCACTCGAGCCCAGGAGTTTGAGGTTGCAGTGAGCTATGATGGTGCCACTGCACTCTAGCCCAGGCAACATAACAGAAAAAAAAAAAAAAAGAAAGAAAGAAAGAAAGTATAAACACAATTCAGAATTTTATAAATTTGGAAATATTCCCTCCAATTATATCATTATTGCTATGGACATTGATTAATTATATTTAAGTTATAGAAATAATAAGAACTAATTAAAGCAAACTATAATTTTAAGATTAAAGTAAATCTAGTAAAAATGTTAGATTTAAATCCAGAATTCTGAACTTCTATAATAAATTTAATGTGAAATATTTTTTTTCTAACTTGACTAGCAGAATTTTTTCTCTTCCCTTATATCACATTATGAATGAAATAGATTATGATTTTTTTGTTCTAAATTAAAGTTGGGGAATCAAATATTTTATTATTATTTAATTAATTAATTTCATTATATTTTTAAAATTTTCTGTGTTAAATTATCCAGTGATTTAAAAATAAATAGCTTATATACATACACACAGAGACATATACACATACACAGGCACATTTTTGTTTTCCTGCAAATTAGATGACCTTGGGAAAAATGCCTTCAAAGCCGGAAGACATCTAGTATGCTTTTAAAAATGCGTGTTAATTTTTTTCAACCAGTTATCAGTATGTCTGACAAATTCATCCTTAAGGCAACCCTGAGAGGAAGGTATATTACTGATTTTAATGCAAACAACTAAAACAGAATTTTTCATCAGATAATCTTATTTTGTTGTTATTGCCAGTATTTTATACTTTATATGTCACGTGGTACTATTTCACAGTAACTCAAGTGTCACTTGCTAATGCTAATTACAACACAAGAATGCCATATACATGATTATGACAGTAACCCTGACCCAACAGGGTCATTTTAATTTCAGTGTTTGTTTATCAAGCTTTCTGAAAGAAACTCACTGAACAACATAGGCAGTTTTTCCTGTTTATTATATAGTTATTCTAAGGTGTTAGGCATCACAAAGTTAACTTCAAGAGGAATAACATGGTCCAGTGTGAAACACAAAGTACAACATTTTACAATGAAACCACAGCACAAAATGATGGAACTTTCAAAACTGGGTAGTTAAATGAAACATTTCATCAACCCTTAGTTCTATAAAACTCTGCTGATGGCCTCAATGGATGGATTTAAGAATATATTGCTGTTTAAAACATTTTAACACCAACTGGTTTTTTAAGAGAAGAATATACATCCAAGCAACTCAAACTGTAAGCAGAAAGTATGTAACTTCTTTATAAAAAGTGTATCCAAATTTACAACATTCATAGTGTATTTCAAAGTAAAGAGTCCTTAGAAAAAATCAACTCTATTCTTTGCTTGTTGAAGAGTACGAACTCCTCAAAAAAAAAAAAAATCACAAGAAAATTAACATTCATAGTTATTCGCCTATAACCTTCAGATATCTACTACCCTGTCTTCAAAGACATTTTGTGGCCATATATAATACAAACACTCATGTATTACATGCATCATTTATACTATCTTGGAATTTATCCATCATCTTTACTAAAATGAACCACATTTTAAAGACACCATATGTCATGCACCCTTAAAATTTATGGTGAGGGCCTCTGATTTCGTACTTTTTCCACATGCATTACAGGCACAAAATTACAAGTATTTTTCAGCTGACAGTATAACACACTATATCAGGCAACTGGTATGCTGTATTCAGTATATCTCTAATTTTCACACTATATCTCTGTGGGACATCTCAGTCAAATACAGTTGTCACTAACATGCACAATTAGAGATGCTACCAAGGCTAATGCAAATATGCATAAATGAGCAACAGTATGCATATGGAATAAATTCATTCAATTAACATTTTCAAGTGTATATATACTTATGTAGATATATACACACATATAAGCAATTATATTCAAAATTTGTCAACAGTTTAGAATAGTGTTTTGAAAGAACATACAGAATTGCTTTACAGGTTATCTGGCTTTGTTATTAAATTTACTTCAAATCAAATATACTCTGAATTCTCTTCTATTTATGTTTCAACATAATACTTGATTGCTCACAACTCAGTGTTTCTTTTTTAGTGAATATTGATTGACAATCACTACAAGTCACTGACACACAATAGAAAAAAATCAGAGTATTCAATTATTTTAATAATTGAGCACCAATACATAACAATATTAAACATTAGTGTGTACTTATATTTAATAGTTAACACAATATTGGATTTGGCTGGATTTCAAATTTTTTGTTTATCTGGATTTCATTTTTTTTTTATAAATCAGTACATATGAATATTTGGAACCATTTGCCATACTAGTTTAGCACACTGCTCTTGAACTTAAATGTGCCCCAACTAATATGTCACAGAGTAACACTTTATGACATGAAGATTTCATGTCATACAATTCCACAAGAGCCAGTAACTTATAAGGCTGTATCACAAATACCATACTTCACTATTTATGGTCTGTACACATACACAAATACATAAGCATACCTACATACACACCAAGCCTGGCAAATTTACATAAATACCAACACACCTGTATAGATATATGGCCACATATGAAAAATTTAGCAGTTCACTAGTTAAAATATATGCAATTATTTTTCAGGAATATTATTCTATATTTTCATTCACTTTTATTAAGAAACGTGGCTTGTAGAATTCACTGTTTTTAAGTAGAAAAAAAGAAAAAGCACCCAATCATGTATAAGTCTGCAATGGATGCAACCAGAATATCCCTGCTGGTTAAAGTAGGGAACACATACAGTACATCAATGCTGGTTCAAATGTTTTTAGAAAATGTTATTTGGTTTCTTAATATTTAGATGAGCCAGTATATGTTCCCTCCTGCTTAGGTGATTAGGCAAGACAAAGAAGAACACACCACGTGGCTTTTAGAACCACAGTGTTTTGAGTTCATAATGAACTTCACACTTTAAAGTTTTGCATTTCTAAAATGCTGAAAGCAGGGGAATATTTCTAATATCTTCTTCTATAATGTCTAAGTCAAAGAAAAAAAGTGAGTGCAAATGAAAAAGTGTCAAACTTTCGGCTATAGCACGATGTCTTCAAAACACATTTAAGGATTACTGAAAAGACAAAAATGCATGGCTTTTGCTGAAGTGCTCTCCTGCTCAGTAGAACAACTTTAAAATTCAGTGCCTAATTTTTTATAAAGTATTCTATAAGTAAATCTTAAGTGCCTATAAATCACCAATTCAGTTTCACCAATGGACTGAAAACTTCTGGTTTGTTGCTAAGAATTTTTCATTTCTTCTTCAGTATAATAGAATTATGCGCTGCATAGAAAGAGATCTCAAAGTCTATAAATGGTTTGGTGTTTCAATCTCTGAGGGACTTTAGTTTCAAAAAGTAAATGATATATATAGCCCCTGAACAGTCCTTTAATAAAACTCATATGTTCAAAAGATTAAATGCTAGAGAATAGCATTTCCCTTGGAACTGCTTGAATGGAAAGTTGGCCATGATATCTATCGGCAATTAGTACAAGTCCAGTTTCTTTCTGCCGTGTCTAAACAAAGCCAGGGGCTTTATATCAATTGGCAATATCTGTCACTTATCCAGAACAAATAGCATTTATTGGGCCCTTCTAAGCAGTAGTTGTCCATAAGATTGACAGGGCAGGGATGTTAAAATTATTGGAATTTATTTTTGTTCTGGACCATCTGACCCCACCAGATTTAAATTAACCGTTCCACTGCTTTCTTTGCATTTTTGACAGTTTAGTCAAATACATACTAATCTTTTATGGACTCAACTGTATTAAGTAATGCATTTTACAAAGACATAACTAAAACAGACACCAGCATAGGCAACCTCACAGATGTTTACTGTTTCAGCTAAAACAAAGCAGCCTTTTGATCTCAGCAGGAGTCTCTGGTCATTTCTATTGGAAACAGTTTTAAAACCTGAAGTCTGGAACAGGTATTATTATGAACTGTTCTTTCAAGATGGAATGGTTCAGTTTGCAGTTCTCAAATAACCTGCCAGAGAAGTGTCTTTCTCTCCAACAGACAGGATAATGAGGCACTAATTATTATAAGGCTAAGTTTTCAAATGCTGTTAGATTGCCTGGACGTTTCTTCTTCTTCTTCTTCTTTTGGTTGGAATATTTTATTCACTTGTAAAGTGAGATGGTAACATATGTAACTACAAACCAGATGGTAAAATTTGCTAGTTGAACAATTTATCAAGGAGATAAATCAATAACATTTAAAACAGTGTATGACAACTGAACTTCTCTCCATCTTGAATCAAACGTTTTTAAATTCAGTTTTCAAGCAAAATTTGAAAAAAAAAAATTCATGTAAAATCCTCCAAATGGCATCAAACATTTTTAATTTATCACCTACTGAGATATGTCAAGCCTGGAGAATATCAAAAGCATGCTTCACAAGTCTTAAATTGTTAGTGTTTGAACTAGTAAAAGTAAATGATCACTAGGCTATGGCTTAAACACAACAGACCATACACATTAAATTAATTTTTAACATTCAGATTTTAAAATAATTATTTTATTTCTAAGCAAAACTGACTATAATGTTTAAAACAGAGGACTAGAAGAGCAGAATTAGTAGGTTAATGTTTAACAACGGGTTATAATTATGGACTTACTTGGTTTAACACAAAAGGAGTTTTGCATATGGAAATTTCCAAAACACCAGCAAGATCCAGGATTTATCAGAATGGAGATTTGAATATTCTGGGCCTGATTTATACAGCACCATTTAAGATAATTTTGCTGTTCAAATTGATTTTTTGAAAAAAGTCCAGACAAAATTTTTTTAGCTCTGCATGTGAGAAAAAAAAATCCTAGCTTAGCCTTTGCACATTTGAAAAATTACATAAATGATTGTAGTCCATTGGACATGAAGAATATTATAGCAATGCCATTGGACAAGTTTTCCATGTTGGCATAGAGCTTAAGCTATTCTTATGCTGTTTCCAATCAAAGATAACTTGAATAAAAAATAAAATTTACTTGACAACAAAAACAAGGAAAGTTCCTAAGGCTTTATTATAGAGTCTTCATGAGACGTGTCCTTGCCATGAATTTTTTTCCCTAAGATATACCAACTCACAAAATGATAAGTAGCTTTTTCTACTATTCAGGAAGAAAAAAAAATCTAACTGAATACTTTTATTATTTTGCAATCCAAATTTTAAAAAGAATGTAAGTTTAGGAAAAAAATGCCTGCCAGTGCCATTTTAATATGCTTTATAGAAAGTACAGAAAAATCTATATGCCTACTTATGATTAAAAAGATATTCCATCTACAGAAATTATGATTCTATACTGCTGCTATGTCATTAGCATGTTCTTGTATTCCATTTGGGGTTCACGTATGAAATTCATCTAGAGCCAGGCCTCATACAAAAATCTCAGCAATTAAGCGGTTTTGTGTTCAAACTCTCCCCAACCAAATCAATGTAGGAGACATTTAGAAGAAAATCTCTCCTTCAAGGATAAACATCATGAATATAAAATGCCTACATATTTACTTTTGTATGATTTGTTCTTTATCACGTCAAGGTATGCAAAACTCTTTTGTGTATGTTGCTGTTAGACTTTTGCTTAGGAAATGTGAAACCTTCACCCAATCACAAACCATATACATTGCTCCATTGTCTCTTTTACACTGAGTCTCCTACTGAATCCAAATCATCCGAAGAGAGGGGGCGGTACAGGTCCTGAAAGATGAAGGGCGGTATAGATTTGTTTACTTGGCTTTTCTGGGTGCCCTGTTGCTCTCTTGGGAGCAACAATGAATGGGTATCCTTTGGTTTCTAGTATTATTAGACCTTTTAATGTCACCAACTTGGGATATGAGAAAAAATAATAATAGAGAAACCATCTAAGCAGACAAAATAGTGCTGATTTCGCCTTCTTGGCAAGAAAATGCTACTTGACCTACTCATGAAGTTTTGCCTTCACTCGTGCTCACCTGAGTTTGATGGCCCTTGAGGTCTGTCAAGGCCAACTCTGCTACTAAGAGTCTAGACAATTCCTCCTTGAACACTTCCTTCCCATTCTGGGCAGAAATGGAACTTTCTTACTTCACAAAATAATTTCTTGGGAGCCCCAGCTGGCATTCAGCAAATTCTGGTCCCAGAGCAGCAACTCAAGCATTGCATTTGCATGGAACATCAACCCAACAAGAATTGCTTTTTCAAAATTTTATGTTTGGACAACAGAAAGAGTGCAATATTCACCCCCACCCAATCCTTTCCCAGTGCTCTTTCCCTGTTCTCCAAACACTCAACTCATCACCTCCTCTCTTCTTCCCTCCCGCCCCTTCCTGCTACTAGATCTCTCTGCTGGTAGCCAGGCAACCAGTTCAGCTCTGCAGAGTGTCTAGAGTTGGCTTTCTTCCTATTTCGTACCACCCACTCCTCACATCATCTGACTGATCAGATAATCTACAAAAGTCAGGGATGTGGGAGTATAATGGGGAGCTTCATTCAACCTACACAACGCAACACATTTCTTCCTGATGGATTAAGAAATGGGACCAAAAAAAGTTCATGGGTGGGAAAAGAGCCTCCAAGATCTGCTTCTGTGACCAAATGCTTCTAGACAGCAACTTAAATAACTGTGCTTTGGAAAAATAGGTTACTTGGTGCGTCGCCATGAATATGTTTATGAAGAAAAATGTCTGGCATGCAGACTCTTATTGTGTAAGACGATTATAAAATGTCAAAAGAGGTAACATGAAAATAAGAGCTTAACAGAAGAAAAAAAGCTGATTGAATCATCATAATTAATACAAATAAAAATATAGACTTTCTTATTTGTAAAGAAACTAGTCAAATGTCTCAGTATTCCTTTTAAGAAAATAGCTTATGTTCTTGTATTTTAAAGTGGGGTATGGAGTATGTTTGTGCGTGTGTGTGTGTGTGTGTGTGTGTTGCCATGGGGTGGGGGCAGTCAACTCATTTTCTTGGCCATGTTGCTAGGCAACAGAGAAGGGAAAAAATAGAAGTAGCTACTGTTTTCCAATTTGCAATAAAAAGAGTTAATTTATTCTTTGAAGTGTCTTCTTTTAGCACATGCCATCTTTCACTTATTTCAGTATTTCCTGCATAGGAGTATAGCCAACCATTTGAGAAGAACATTAACCAAATTTGAAACAGGATCAGTTTTTAGGGATATTCTAGGCCCATTTTAACTGGGAGGGCTTATTTGATGCAGTTGCCTACACACCAAGATGAAAGCTCCTCTCGTTAAAGCAGCTGGGAATGTCTCCATGCACTGACATGGTACATGGATGGGGATGTTCATTTATGGCTTAAATTCAAAAGCTTGGAAACTGAACCATTTTTTAATATATCCAGTGCCCTGCTCACAATATGTGTTTAATAACTGTTTTCAGATGGTGATAAACCCTGTGTCCCCCTAAAACAAATGGGATTGTGTTTTCTCTCAAGTACAGGGTGTGCTATGGTAGTTTAAATGGAAAAATGAAGACTCTATAATAGAGCCATACCTTATAATCATTTCCCAAGTGCCAGAAATGTTAATTATATAAGCCAGTGGACACACAGTTGGATGGAAATGTTTTGCCTCAATGGGAAAAAATCATTGTGAAGCAGAGAACAAAGAGAGCAGAAGAAGGACATTCTAGCCTCATTCTACCAACAAGGGACATTTGAGCAAAGCCTTACATCCCAAGATGGAAGTCTCCACAGCAAACAAGAAGGGAGAGAAGCTCCCATCTGTAGCAGGGATTCCCAATTACTCTTAATTTAATCTCAACAACTAAGCATGAACTACACCAACAAATCCTTAATCTGAGTTTAAATAGCTCAGACAACAAAGACAGATTTCTATGTGAGGTGTACTCTCCAAGATAGACACTTTAACAGAGAGAATGTTCTTTGAAAGAGGGCCCTTCTCATGCCATACCTAACAGCTGTCCCTTGGAGTCTTGCTGGGTAACATTTACAAGAAAAGAACGACCACACCGGCTCTTCATCCACTCAAGGATAGGCCTTTAAGAGATTAAATGAAATTGGCCAATTCTTCTTTGAGTAGTTCACTAAGGATTCCTGTACATTCAAATGCCCAATCCGACTGTGGCCAAGAAGAAACCATAGTGAAAACACCCAAATGGAACTAGAATTATTGAGTTTTCTATCTGGAAAGAAGCTCTGTTTTGTTTTTTCAACTGAGGCCCAGAAAAGATAATAGACTCATCTAAGATAACAGAGCCATTGAGTGGACAAGCTGGTGCCAAATCCCAGGCTTCATCAAACAGACCAAACAAGCTCAACCTGATGCCAGGAAAATCGGTGAAGAAAGATAATAAAACATGATATTTGGTGCAACAGGCTCTGAAGGAACCAGGGACTGACTGAGTCTCCCTGCCCCTCACTTTTAGATGGCTGACAGCTCTGGTGGCCTAAAGACACAACCTGGGCAGCAATCTTGAAGAGAGGGCCTTCCGTCTTGGATGAATCTTAAATTTATGGAACTTAGAAGCCTTATTTTAAAACACATAATAAAAGGGACAAAATTCAAGAGTCCAGCATTTGAGTACATTAGCCTGCAAAAAGTCCCTTCTTATTAAAATATTGGGTGAGCACCATTGTAAAACCTCCTAAGAGCAACTTAGGACAACCTCCCACTTCTGAAATCAGACCATGATGGACCTTCAATTTCTTCCACTGTACCTCCCTCCCTTCTCCCCTTCCCATTCATTCTTGCCTTGTTGTTACTGGAAAAGACAAACAGTACAGGTTGTGAAGAGATGAGAACAATAGTTCTTCCATCTTGAAAGAGCACTGCTCTCTACCCCCTTCCTTAGCGTGGAGAAGCTAACACTGTTTCCAGTAACTTTTCCACTATGGTCTCTAAGCTCAGCCAATTTCTCTGTTATTACCCAAGAGGCTAAAAATAAATGCAAGTAATGATGAAAGAGAAGGTGCTTGGTGTGAGTTTCATTCACAGAAACACAGGACGAATGTCCCCATCCCCTGCCACATGGACACTACCCTGCTCTGGAACACTCCATGCCACACGCAGCTCCCACCAGGACCCTCCCCGCGGTTACCAGCACTTCTTCTTTTCCTGGTGGTCAATGAGGATAGCTAATGAAACTCATTACAACCATGAAAGCTTACAAACCGGAGCTCATGAAGTCTGTGCATTCAGAACAAAAAGAGGAGGGTATTTAAAAGTGAAGCAGCCAAGGCACATTCTTCTCACAGTTAAGATCTGGCCAAGTTCACAAAGAAATTAAACGCCCTGAATTCTGGCTAAACCACAGCAATAATAAGTGACCCACCTGTGGTCACCTCTTGCCCTGGCTTGGTCATCACCTAGAGACAAGCAGCGCTATTTGCTGGCACCTGTACCCTTCTGCACCGAGTTGAGACAGGTCTGAAACGGGCAGCTTGCTTATTGCCTTACCCTCTGCTTCCGCAGGCTTCCTGGGCTGGTGGGTGATGGGCTTGGCGACTTGCCTGAGCGTGGAGTAGAGAGCTGACTACCAGGGGTTCCATTAACTAGAAACACAAAGAATCACACACAGAGAAAAAATAGCACGTTAAAGAATTTTTATGACAAATCATCTTCTCCGAGAAATAAACAGTTATAGACGGGCTGTGCTAAAACTCTAGACACCCTTTTATCTGTATCAACAAGAGCCTTGGGGAGTAGCTTCCTTCAGAAAGTCACTGTTTTGTTAATCCTGTGTTTCATACAGCGGCAGGTTACAGAGTGATATTTTTAAATGCACTTTTCACAACTTTCCTGATGAGTTTATTAATGATGCCTTTAACTGTGCCAAACAGGGATTTCGGGAATGTGGGTAAGGTCCTGAGATACTTTCAAAGGGATTCATCCCTAATTGTTTAGTTTAGCTGCCCAGTGCTACCCAGTAGGAGTAATGTCCGCACAGCTCACTAGTGACATCCCCAGTGACCTGATTAACAGATCACTGTAGTTCCGTAATTAATAACTTACTTCTGGTAAAAGTTCCTGCATCCACTTCTTCCCTGTCCATCACCCTAGCCTGATTCTGCTGGACCTGCCTTGAACGGGACAAAGTAACTGGCCACAGACGCTGAGGAACCACTCACAGTTTGTCTCTGCTGCCACTGAAAAGAAAAGCTGCTTTCTACCAGGTTCGAATCACTGGAATTCTACTCGAGTCTCAAGAGTTTTATACACCATTCTCACTGAACTGAATTAAAGCCCCAGAAGTCAAGTAAGCAGTTCTTTTCTCTAAATAGCATCACCTCTAAGAGCAGGTAAAACACTTAAAGACATGATTCTATAAAGATACATGCGGTGCCTCTGTTTCACCTGTAAAAATGACAACACCACAGTTCCACAGTCAGTGAAGTAGAATTAGCCGGGAGACACACGCATTCCTGAGGGTGCATAATAAATGCTTTCCACGAGGGAGAGCGGCGGTGCGTTTCACTTACCTTCTATGAGCTCTAACATGGACACAGGCTTAGTGTTGGACCTGACAGTAGCCAAGAGGTGCAATCTCTTCTCAGCACTGAGCCGAGCACCAGCCGAGGTGGGAACCGGTTGGGTTAGCTAGGGATGGCTACGGCTGCTGCCAGAGCAGGCTGAATGAGATGCAGGATTCATCAGCAGATGCCTTTTCTGCGTAAGGCTGACGTCTCCCAAGCAGCAGTGGGAGGTGCGGGTTCTGTCTTAGGCTACATCAAAGGTGTCAATTAAGCCTTGTGCCAACGGAGGAGCCACCACAACCCCCACCCGGCTCCCTCCGGAAGCCCCTGCGCTCTCAGTACTTTGCACTGAATCATAATGAGGTGCCTGTGGGGGCAAGAGACCCAGTGACTCATCCGAACATGGAAATGACAATAACTCCTCTGAAGCCTGCTATCTACCAGGTAATAAGAACACCCTCACAAAATTCAGGAGCAAGCTACAATGTTTATTGATTTATTTCCAGACAGGATGTTTTCACAAAAGCTTACAGCCCATGAAAGTGGGAAGCTCCTTGTTTTGTCATTCCCTCCAAAGACCTTAAAAAATGTCACATACCCCGTGCTGTACTAATTTGTAGTTTTGCCTTTGAAATGTATTTAATGACTCCTTCTAAAAGAAAGCCCCCAAATTATATATTTTTGTTGTTGCTGTTGTTTGGGTTTTTTGCAGAGTGCAATGGAAAGCTGGGACTGCTTTAATTTGCTTGTGCGCTGCAGTCCTGTCTGTGCCAAATGGGCTTCATGCTCCGGCCTCACCACAGTGCACTTCCCGGCAGGTGGCCTCTAAGGAAAGGGCTCTAAAATAGGCAAGGACTACAGAGATCTGAGCAGAGGCAGAATCTACAATTAGAGAGGTAAGGGATGCCCTGCTGGTTGGCTGCAGAACATATTTTATTAATATAATATTTCCTTTGCCCACTTGTATTCTACTTTATGTCTTTACATCGCAACAAAAGTTTACACGGATTAGGAAAACAGGGAAGCTAATACAGTATTAACACTTTTTTATTTCTGGGGCTCCAATCTTACCAAGCTAAAACACAAGGAAGAAAAAGGGGAAGTGTGGACTCACAGGAAAAGAGTCTTACCTTGTTTAAAAAGCAAAACAAAACAATAAAAAGCCTGTATGTATTTAGTGAGTACCCATTATATGTGTGTCTCAGTTTATTGAAGACTTATTTTCTATGCACCAGTCCATGCATTTAACCTTTTAGATATACATACATATGTATGTGTTTATATAGATATACATACATATATATATGAACTCATTTAACTCACAATAACTCTGTGAGATAGTCAGTATTATTTCCCCCATTTTACAAACGAGGAAACTGAGGCACAAAAATGGATGAGCAATTTGACAAGAAAATACAGGCAGAGCCCCCAATCTAACCTAGGCAGTCCAAAACCTACACTGGTACTGTCACCTTCCTATACTGCACCAGCCTTCTAGCCTACAGGGACATCAGAGAACTAAACTAGTAATTACAATCAAGTATTCCAACAAGGGAAGTATTGGGTGCTGCTACTGGAATCCTAACAACCGGCGGGCTCAAGCTTGGCCTGCCACCCTAGAGAGAAGGCAGTGGGTAGTGTCGTTAGCCCGGTGAGGCATGGAAGGCACAATGAAGGACAAGTGTCTCCAGCCCGGGAACCACCTGTTTCAGGGCTGCGTGTGGGAGCGGAGGCCAGTGCGGTGTGTTGAAGAGACCTAAATAGTCAGAGGAGCAGGTTTGTGGAGTCGGAGGGGTTAGAACACCAGGAGTGAGGCGGGGGCCAGATGGTGTGCAGGGCCTTAACATTCACACTAAGAAGTTTGGTTTTTATCCAAAGGGCAATGAGAAGCTATGGAACGACTTTAAGCAGGAGCCACAAGACCAGACTCGCATTTTAAAAAGCTCTCGAGAGTTCTTGCCCTCTCGAGAACCGATTAGAGGAGAACGACGATGCTGGGTGCAGGGACAATCCTTGGGCAAGTGTAAAGAATGCTGAGGTGGCAGAGAGTGGAGCACATGTGTTCATCCTGTGGTAGAGACGCAGGTGTGGCTGGTCTAGGGTAGTGCTGGGGATGGAGTGAATGGAAATGTTCCAGAAAGAGTCAGGAGGTAAAAACTACAGGACTTGGTAACTGACTGACTAAAGAAGAGCAAGGCTAAAAGGGAGCAAGTCTGGAAGGACTTAGAGAGTTTGAGAACACTGAACTGAAGCACCTTAGGTGACGTCAATTCTGCAATGTAGACTCATGCAATTTTTTCTGTTTTAGATGGAAACTGAGGTTCAGAGGAGTAACTTGCCCAAAGACAAACAGCTAGAAAGTGGCAGAGATAAAACTGGATCTCATTTGTGTCTTATTCAAAAAACTTTGTGCTTTTCCCATGAGTGGCCTGTCCTGGCACCTCAGGGTACCCCCAGAATTCTTGTCCCATCTGCAGGGCTCAGGACATCTAGGTTTCTTTCTCTACCACTACTTTATTGAAAGTCACAGGCTCAGTGATTCTACTTGCATTGCTGTCTCTCTGGACAAATGAAACTCAAGTGCCAAACAAGTCATTTCCAATGAAGCACTTCTGGAACACAACCTAACTGAAAGTTGGGAACAGCCTGTATTCTCAGGGTCAGAGCTCTGCCTAGACTCTTCCTCTTAAAGCATTAACAACTTCTTAAAATGGCCCTTGACATCCAGAAAACATTACACACCTTATTGTTGAATCACTGCTGGAATAAATAATTTTCTTTCATAAGTAAGTTTGACAGATGTATTAAGTTCACTTGTTTTCTATTCCATAACAGTACAAGTCCCTAAGTGCCAATAAAAAGGGCTTTCTTACTTATTTAATGGAACTTATTAAAATTCAACTTAAATTTCAGAGGCTCTTATTAAACAAATCTTTACCTTGAAGGGGGAAAACTCAACTTAATGATATGGTTGTTAAGTAGCCAAGCAGATGGAACAACTAACTATTTCAATCTGAATTCACTAACCTCTGAATTAGTAAAGAACTCATCAGAACCACTGCCTTATACCCAGGTCTGGTTTCCTTTGCTCAGATCTGTCTGAGTACATTTTGCTTAAATCCTGTACTTCCTTGCTCTGCTTGTTACCTCTTGAATGAGAAGTGCTCAACTTGGGATGGATTATTCACGGATATTGTGATGATCAATTACATAACTGGCCACCAAAGTGTCGTGGCAGAAATCTGATCGCAGCGCTGACACCTGCCACTCCTGGTCCATAACCCTTTCTCTTTTTCAACTTAGCTGTCACCTAAGCCCATCAGGGATCCAAGAGCATTTATTGGTTACAGCACATTGTTGAATAATAAGTGTCAGCGTCACCTTTTCCTTCATCATTTCAGACAGCTGATCCCACTCTTTTTCACTAATTGGAGCTACAAGTCCAGGGTTCTATAATATAATGCATGTCACCCAATCAGCACACATAGCCCACACTTAGTACATACTAGACTCTTACTGTTCTCTGTCCCTAAGATGCTTATGATGGAATATCAAGATTACTTTAAAAATTCTAGAATTTGGAAATACTTGGCTTACTTTGACTAAATTCATTGCTCCTCTTAAATGACTCTGGACTCGTATGTACACTAATTTAGGAACCCCTCTGTGAACATTAAGCATTTCTTCTCTTTACAGTTACTTTCCTAAAAGTCTCAGGCACCAAGTGAAAGCTGAATGTTTTTAAGTGTCTCAAACTGGTCCTGAAGTCAGAGAAACCTCCAAGCCAGACCTAATTAAAAGGAGGGCAACTTTTTGGACACGAAATCCACCTTGCGGTTTCCCTATCTTGTAGCACTTAAGGCAGTTCATTTATTCCGGTGCTGCACTTACTCAGGATGAGCGGAGGCAGCGTGCCTGCATACATGAGCGTGTCCTTCGGTGTAAGGAGTGGCAATCCGGGCACGTTGCCAGGGAGAGCTGGCTTTCGACTCCCTAATCAGGGAGGAGGCTGTCGCGTGCCTAAAAATCTCTTTACCCAGCCCTTGTCCACACTTTGCCATCTTATTGAGAAGGAAAAAAAAAAGGGCAAAAAGCATACAGAATCAAGAAAAAAGAGACAGCTCTCTAATAGAGAGAAGAAAACGTGCCTTATCCTTCCTTCTAGCTTCGTGGGTGCTCACGTTGTAGGTGAGATGTAGCCCTCATTGACTCCACGTGTCTGTATTCTCTTCTTAAACTGAGATAATAGCTCCAGTTCAAAGAAACCATCTACAGAGAACAATGGGAAGGAGAGGTCACAGAAGAGAGGGATAAAAGGACATGGCTTTGTGAACTAAGTTTTTAAATAAATATTTATAAAAAGGTTTTGAACTTCAGGAAATCGAGGCAACTTGAACAGCTGGGATTTCTCAGTTCATTCACGTGCTCAACATTTGCCTAATGGTCACCATGACCTTGCAGTCACGGTAGAATGCACAAAGATCTGCTCTCAAGAGACCTCACCACCTAGCAGGGTGGCACGAACGTCATCTGCAGGCTGGGGGCGGAATCAACTGCAGCAGGACGGCAGGAGTGGGGAGGCCCTCAGTAGTGAGGTGCAGGGAACGCTGCAGAGATCAATGGGGCCAAACTGGGTGCATGAGACTGCTGAAGTGATACAGGCAGACATTTTAGGCCAAGTGACAAGAATAAAGGTAGCGGGTGGATGAGCCCAAGCACTATCTGGGGACAATTTAAATTAGAAGGGAGCACGGGTCCAGAGGAGAGGTGAGCGAAATGGCTGGAAAGGAAGATCGTCCTTTGCCTGAGAACACGGAGTCCAGACTCTATTTGGCAGACAGTAAGTCAGGGCAGCAGGCTGGACATCAGGCAGATGCGAGGCGCCAGCACAGAGGCTGGGAGGAGGCCAGCGAACAAGCAGCGTCTGTAGCTTGTGAGAAACGGAAAAGTCCCCGAGCAGCGTGGAGGCCACGCTGGATGGAAAGGGAGCATGGTGGCAGCGCCGAGGAGGAGCCAGGGAGGCTGGCGACACACTGAACGTGCACGGGGAGGGGCGAAAGGAGTCAGAGATGATTTTGAATTGAAGAAAAAAAATTAATTCAACAATAAAACGGTATCACCTAGAGTTCCTCTGGTGGAAAATGGTGACATTTTTGGATCCCTATTAGCAGGGATCCAAGAAGAAGGGGTGGATATTACGGGGGAATCAGGCACTACGGCACCCAGGGCCTGGCGGACGAGGGCCTGGGCTGAGCCCCACCCCATCTGCTGCTGCAGGGCACCCTCCCCGCAGGGTGGCGCCTGGCGTCCGTCCTGGAGCATCCCACAGGGATGGCCGTGGGCGACTCTCCCAGACGAGGCCCGCTGCCTGCTGCCATCTGGTCTCGCCGGCTGAAATGGTTCCTTCACAGACTGCAGTGGTGTCCTCGCTGTGACCCTGTGACCTCCTTTCGGTTCTCATGCTACTCGTCATCTCAACATCACACATTTCTGGCCTCTTCCTCCACCTTGAAACCCTCTGCCCCTTGGACTTCTGTCCCTTCACTCTGGTCTCCTTCTGCCTCTTCTGATCTGCTCCTATAATCACAGACATTACCCTCGGTTCCATTTTCATCTTTGCAAATCTGTCGGTGGGGAGTAGGGAGGTAGCTTACATTTCTATTATTATTATTTGAGACAAGGTCTTGCTGTGTCATCCCAGCTAGAGTGCAGTGGGTCGTCACAGCTCACTGCAAGCCCCACCTCCTGGGCTCAAGCCATTCTCCTGCCTCAGCTTCCCGAGTAGCTGGGACTACAGGTGCATGATGCCCGACTAATTTTTCTATTTTCAGTAGAGACGGGGTCTCCCTCTTGTTCAGGCTGGTCTCAAACTCCTGACCTCAAGTGATCCTCCTGCCTCAGCCTCCCACAGTGCTAGGATATTTCAGGGTCTCCCAAATATTTATTGTCAGCTCAAATCTCCTGACTCAAACACAGTTACTTATTGCTAATGGCCGACAGACACTTCCGAAGCACCTTGCACTCCGCATGTCTAAAATGGAACTCATTCCCACCTCCCCTCCTCACCTGGCACACCCTCTCTGCACCTCCCTCTCTGGTCCCTCTCTCTTCCAGCTAAAGTTCTGGTTTCCTTCCCTTTCGAAGTCTCCTCCTTCCCCAGCAATGTCGTTCCGGTTCTGTCCAGACCATCTCTTTGCAGGATGACTATCGCAGCCTCCCAAGCCTCCCTAGCCCTCGGCCTTTCAGGTGTGGCGATCTTTTCTACCACTGTGCCACTGTTTCTAAAACTCCACTGTGATCTCTCAATGGCCCTGCAAAAAATCCCCTTTCATGTCATAAACACACTTCCACGGCCCTGCGCATCTGACCACAACCAACTGGGCTGCCCCCATCTTCCCCAGCCCTTTCCTAGAATTCTGTTCTGCATTTTTATTGAACTAGCAACTGTTCCCTAAACATACCATATGCTTTCATGTCTTTGTGCCTTAACTCACATTGGGAGGGAATGCCCTCCTGGCCCTTCTTACACTAGCAGGATTCTTCAAGTCCCAACTTGCAAGTCCTTTTTCTCTTGGAAGTGTTCTCTGCCTCTATTAATGAGATCTAACCCCTGCTTCCTCTGGGTCACCGTGGCACTTTTCTCACTATTATAGTAAGTGGTATACAGTCATGCACTGCATGATGATGTTTCTGTCAACATCAGATCACATATATGGCAGTGGCTCCATAAGATTGTATGTATTTTTACTGTACCTTTTCTATGTTTAAATATGGTTAGATACACAAATACCATTGTGTTCCAATTGCTTGCAGTATTCAGTGCAGTAACATGCTGGTGTAACATACAGGTGTGTAGCCTAGGAGTAACAGGCTCTACCTGGTTGTGTAGTAGGCTGTGCCACCCAGGTTTGTGTAAGTACCCCTGTGATGTTCGCACAATAATGAAATTGCCTAATGATGCATTTCTCAGAATATATCCCCATCATTAAGTGACACATGACTGTATATGTTTGTCTCCCAGCTAGAATATATACAACTTGAAGGCAAGGACTGTGGTTTAATCATCTTTATATCCTTGGGACCTAACACATGCCTGGAACACAGTAGATACCCAAGAAATATCTAATTGACCTGGGACAATAACAGTGAGAAGTTTACACAAGCAGCTGATGTAGGCTGCTGCCCCCCAAGGAGAAAGTCAAGATAATGGCCCAATGCTTTGAAGAATATCTTTGGATATCCTGCTGGAGTGAGGACCAGTGGGTTTGGAGGATGCAAACAAAGAGAATGGAAGGAGGGATGAACTTTATATGCAGTAAGAAATGCTAAAATCACAAGGATGAATCATCAGCCTCTACGATTTTCTTGATGCATTTGTTCTCCACAATTCCCTTTGTACCTCAAAGCAAAAAGGATCCTCCATAGAAAGTATGAGGCTGAATTCTCTACACTAAAGGAAAAGACTGAGCTAAAAATTAATAAGCTAGCATCTGCCTTTGGAGGTGTTTGATATAAATCAAAAGAATTTGACAAACTGGACTCGTGAGCTGATTAAAATTTTCTTTGCTTCCGCAGCTTTGATTCTTGTCTTATCTGCATATGCTGCATAAAATATTTTTATATAACTGTTAAAAAAAAGTAAAATTTGAATAGCATGAATAAAAAGACTTCAGGATTTCCGGAGTCACACACAAACAGGTTTTAAGCCTGGAGAGTGCAGAACGGTGGTTCAGTCGGCTAGAAGTTCATTAGTTAAGGCACTTGGCTTTTCCCTCTTTCAAATGCTTGCCCTTGCATCTCCTGCACCTGCATTGCTGGTCCATGGTGGGTTCTCGATGCATAGTGAGTGAATGGATGAACAGTTGTTTCCATGAGTGTTTCTACTTTAACCTACGTGCTTCTGAAGGGCAAGAAAGTGCATTAGCTTGTGCTTGAATCCGTGGGTGTGAAGCTCCCACAGGGGCTCAGTTATGTTTGCCACGACTTCTACAGGCAGAGACTCTAAATACAGGGCGACATTCTATGTGAAAAAGTTGGTTATCTATCTAAACGAAAATAAAAACTCTAAAACAAACAAACAAAAAACCCACAGTTTTTCTAAGGAATCGAAGAAGAAGTCACAATTGTGAAATTTGTAAGTTTTAAGGAGGATTGCAGCAAAAAAATCTTCAAGCTAGGGGAACACAGGTTTCTTATATTTTTAGCATTAAGAAAATTGTATAAAGCAAAACTAAATGTTATAGGTCTTTATTAAAACCAAATTAATGCATATTATATTCTTATTTTGGGGAGATATTTTATAATAACTTCCCTGTGCAGATTAGGTAATTTGCTTGAAAGAATTTCACTTTTAAATGACACATTTTACAAGACCTCTGTGTTCCAAAGACACATGTGTAAAAAAAAAGTCAACCCGAAACAAGCACTCTTTATGATGCTCTTATATATTCTCATTTCTTTAAGAAGTGACTAAAAATCATTTTTCCATTTTCTTTAGTGATTTTACACCCCATGTCTCAGCATGCAATTATCTGGGGGCTTGTTATTCTTTCTGTATGTTACTGAGGCTTCTGGTTTCTCTTTTTCCTCGCTCCACTTGCCTTCTTTCAGTCTTTTCTGTTTTGGAGACTAATAGTAATTCAACAGGTATGTGAATTATGTCATCTATAAATTCTTTCGGGGGTCTTGACCTCTGTGCCTCTCAAGAGCAGGGGCTATTTTCTTTCATCTCTGCAGCATCAGTGCCGAGCAAATGCCTGACACTCGTAGGCCTGCAACTGATATTTCTGAACCTGTAAATGAACACCTAACCTTAATAAATCACCTTGAATTTCTTCTAGTGCTAAGAAGAGGAACGCGTAAGAGACACAGGGAAGATTTACAGAGGACTCTCGTGCTTGTTGTAATGTTGACTTACAAAGAAAAGTTTCTGTCCATCACGGATGTACCTCATTAAGTTGGGGTGAATCATTTACCTCCTGGATCGTTGGTGCTGGGGACAAATACTTAGGCTTCTGCTGCCAGGTGTTACGATGCTGTAAATTGCGATCTCAAACCAGGTACTAGATTTGTTATTTCTTAGAGATCAAAACTCTAGTAAGTGGAGGTGAAGAAGCAGGTATCGAGGACTGCCAGTCCTGTGGGTCTGGAACGCTGGAAGTCCCATGTACAAGCCCTGAGCAGCCACTCTTGACTCAGCGACTAAAGGCAAAGCAGTTGCCTTAGCCCTGACTCTGCTTCCTCTTGTCTACGAATGGAGATAATGATATTATCTTCCTTGTTGTTAGGAGATGAATAGGAGCATTAAAAAAACCTCAAGAGATAAAAGTCCTATGTAAACTATGATGTTTCACTTACATACAGGTTAACCATGTTGTTATTAACAGCAGCATGGTCTGAAAACTGAGCAAATAATAACTTTGTAATATGCTCTAATTTCTGTGTAACATGGGAAGAGGAATACCGGAAGTAGAAATTTTAAAAGTGCAGTAGAAATCATTTCAAACTTTAATGTTTGAGAAGGAAAAACAAAGATTCTTTGATGTTAAAAAGTCAGGTTCAGGGTGGTAATTGGGTTTGGGGCAACATCAATGTTTAAGGGTTATTGAAATAAAATCATTCACATCTGAGTGCCTGATTTACAAAAAAAACCCCAAAACACTAAAGAGGCTATTTTAAGGAAATGTGATGCAACCAACATAGAGATAATTCATCACATCTTTCCACTGGTTTCAAAAGGCATAACTGAGTAGGGAGGGAAGACCTGGGCCTGAGGGGTGGAGGGGCCCAGGGGAGGGGCTCCCCTGACATCCAGCAGCTGTACTTGCCCTGATGAGAAATGGAGTCACTCCTGGACTCCTAAACCCTGGGCTCAGGTCCCAGGGAAAGCAAGTCTTCTTGAGGTCACTGGCAAAATCGCACATTTGTGACTGCAAGGTGACTGCTCTGTAAGACCTCTCCTAACTGGAATCATCCAGAGGAAGGTGGTAAAATTTGGTAGAAAGTCAGAATCAAGAGACGGTCATTGCATACTCTACGCTGTTATATAACCAGGAAATGGTTGTATGTCATCTCTTCTAGATCAAAATGCAGGAAGTTGAACATTTTATAGGCATGAAAGGCTCACATTAAATATGATTGCCGCCATATAATTAATATTGATCTTGAAGTTAAAGATACGCTAAAGTGTTAATTTTTCAAGAACATATTGATTTTAGAATGAATTGGGACTCCACTTTCTTTATGGAAACGATACTACCTGGCATGACTTACCTATCACAAATTAAAGGTTAGTGCTGGTCAAATCAATCGGGTTTTAACTAGAGTTTAAAAGTGCACCGGGGAAACAACAGAAAGTGGAAGTGTGTGTTTGAAGCAACCTGTTGATTTTGAAGCAGGTATTTTATCCATTTTAAACTTCTAAAAAAATAATCACAAGTGTTGGCAGTGACATACAAATACATTTAATACATTTACCCATCTGCTTTTTTGAGTTTCCAAAGTCACTTTTGGTAAGTAAATGTAAATCTTAGAATGCTGAATAGTGACTACATTACTAGATAATTCTAAAGGGAAATTATTGCTTTTATTCATCATTATCTTTTTAAAATTAGATTCCTAATTCCAATCTTTAACATGTGCCCAATAATGTGATCTGTCCCTTACCTTTCTTGTCTTACAGGGACAAAAAAAAAAAAAAAAGTAAACTAAAGAAAAGTCTCACCTAAACCCAGGAGTATTTAACTGCTGCCTATAGCTCTTAAAAATAAAACTGCTGGCCAGGCGTGGTGGCTCACGCCTGTAATCCTAGCACTCTGGATGGCCGAGGTGGGAGGACTGCTTGAGCTCAGGAGTTCAAGACCAGCCTGAGCAAGAGCAAGACTCCATCTCTACTAAAAATAAAAAAAACTAGCCAAGAAATCCCAGCTACTTGGGAGGCTGAGGCAGGAGGATCACTTGAGCCCAGGAGTTTGAGGTTGCTGTGAGCTATGATGACATTACTGCACTCCAGCCCAAGCGACAGAGTGAGCCTCTGTCTCAAAACAAAACTGCTAAAACAATAAAAAGTTAAGAGCTATAGTACATATCCCTTCTCTTGGTATATCTATAATGTATAAGACAGAAGAATTTGGCTAACTACTCTGTATTAGATGCAGCCCCTCGCATCTGATTGCTTTATTCATGGTACATACTGAAAGGAAAGATTAAGTAAAATTTGCCAATGTCATAGTTTGTTTGGACTGGGAACTAATTTTATTTTTTAATATTGGTGATTTTTAATAATACTGATAATGTTTCAGTTAATATGGGACCTGCTTCTATTTCATATCCTGCCATAATTGTACTGAACAGTCAAAATTTTAGGGGCAAGATGCTGGCTAGGCCCATGACCTCACTCCCTTACTGCTCCACGAAGGTTCACCCTACAGCCCAGGTTTAAACAGAGGAAATGAGGAATGTCCTTTGATCAAAGCTGTACACCCTCCACAGAGCTCAATTTTCACCTGTCAGTCTATTGATAAACAAGTTTAGGTCTTCAGGGGAATTTTCCATGCAGCAATTCCAGGATCACTCTGTCATTTTGTGGAGGTCCTCATCTCTGTGTGTGCGTGGTGTGCTCTTAAAGGGAGGGACTTCCCCAATACCCCAGGGAAGAGATGATCTCCAGACAGATTAATAGATTCTTTCTGTTCCTAGGTGACTAATTCTCCGAAGCCAGGCCCAGGCAAGGCGGTAGAAGAGGGAGTTGGGGTCTGGTACTTTCCTTTGCTCATTGCTCTCTTGGTCTGCACTTCAAGGTATCTAGAGGTCTGGTCTTGGGTTATGAGGGTTAAAGATGGTCATCGTCACTTGAAAGCAAGTGACTTGGAAGCAAGCAGGGAGGTAGAAAGGAAGTCATTTCTGTCATGCCAATAAATGAAGATGAGCAAGTCATATCTTTCCCTCAGGTTATCCGGAGTCAAATGAGTTTCTGTCCTTATTTCCTTTCTCTTATCCACAACCCAGTGGTTCTCAAACTCAGTGTGCATCAGAATCACCTGGTGGGACTGGGAAAGCCAGGACTGCTGGGATCCGGCTCCAGAGTTTTCGATTCAGTGGGTCTGGGGAGAGGCTCAAGACTTCGCAGTTCTGACACATACTCCAATGATGGTGACTCTGCTAGTCTGAGAACCGCAGCACTCACCACTGTTTCTCAGAATGTGAGCCATGGACTACCTGATGGTAATCACCTGGAGTACGTGCTAAAACACAGGTATAGGTCCTTAGAATCTGAGGGTACGTGGGTTCAGGATGACAAAGTTTCCCAACTTTTCAAGTGACTTTCATGCACCTATACTTTGAGTCTTGGTACCTTACCCTTTAGCAAAGTTTCATTTTAGGGTTCTGTCCAATCTAGATGAGCGATGCCACATTAAGGGTGGAGTTCTCAGGCAAACCCTTAAACTAGAGGGACAAACAAGCCACATCCCAAGTGCCAGCTGTGTTCTGAGACTTATTCCTTGACCAGCTGTGATATAGGCTGTGCTGTGGGAAGGGGAAGGGGCAGTGGCAGCCTGACATCGTCACCTTAGAACGAGTGTCAGAGGAGAAGGTGGTCTTTGAAGACCTGCCTTGGGAACAGAAGTAAGTGGTAAAACTCCAAGGGGACAGTGACTCTTAGAGAACCAGATTGGGCTGGGTGGTCTAGCTGTGCAATGACTTATAATGACCCTGCCAATTGGCCATATTCCTTCTGAGCCAGCTACAGCCTACAGCTCTTTCCATACCTGAGCCCACACTGTTGAGTAAAAGAAGGCCTCCAAGTAGGGCTCAAACATCTTTGGCCTATTTATAAGAGCGTCTCTGTCTTCATGAAAACAGGCAACAATCACTTTGATGTCGGCAACATTTAATAATTCCAACTCAACAATTTGGATCACTTAATAAATTCTCTTCATTACTGACATAGACCTTACACCTAAGATCAAACACACACATACACACACGCAAAAGACACCTTCTGACTGATTCACGCCAATTTTAAGACCAAAGAAGGAGAAGGCAGGTCTGCAGAGGTGCTCACCCGTGAGTACACAGCCTGCTCCAACACCAGCTCTAGAGCGCACTGGGAGGCAGACCCAGCCAGGGTCACTGCAGTGGTCCCTGCTCTACGCTCTCAATCTCACTGCTTTTAGCTCCAGAGCCACGAAAGGAAACTGAGACCACAGCTAAAAGTGTGCTAAAGAAAGGCTCAGCACATACAAATGGGAAATTTTTCACAAGCCAATCCCAGGTAGAATAAATTCCTTGACAGAAACTTCTAGAAGCCTGAAAGGTTAACCTCCATGGTAGGAATGATACAAAATGGTAATGCACTTCTATTTGTGGGCAAATCTGGGTTTCCTGAGTCTTCACTAAGCAGGTTTTTTCAAACTCGATGCTTTTTCTTGCAGCCAACATGCTAGACTCCAGCAAATCTGTTCAACCGTTCTTACATGTTCTAAAATTATAAACCGGAACCTACACTATCCTAAAAACCTCACGCTCTGAGCTTCACACACCCTCTGCTCGTCCTGCATCGGAAACAAGGCAGTTTCTTCAAAGTGTCCGTCGCAGCTTTACCTGAGCTGGTTGAGGCGGGGGACTTGCTGCGTCTGGAAGGTCCGGGGCTCTTGGTGGTGCTCCTGCGGGATGATGAAGCTATTTTGGTGTAAGAAGTGGACTTCACCACTCGACATTCTGGGGAAAGAACAACAACCACACATCATTATTGGGTAACAGCACACATCCCCACACAAAATGCATAATAAACCTGGAAATAGAAATACACGACCATCCTCAGTCACATCTACTTCCTGCCAGCCAAACACTCGTCTATGAAAATGGAACCAAGAAAATGAGGAAGGGCAGGAGATGGGCTTCCTAGACGTGGAAGTAAATAATACTCCAAGCCTCCTAGTTTTCCTTTTTGTACAATAATATTTTGGAAGATTTGGGAGTAATAGGCTGATAAAGAGGTGTTTTTGTTGGGTTTCTCTCCACCCACTCTTCGAGTTATCTTTGTATGTGGGTCTCTCTTAGGATAAATTGTTCTTTCTTCCAAGAAAAATGTTAGAAGAAAGATCAACCTCATAAAAACCAAGAAATGTGGCGATGGAAGATTCCATGCATCATGACAGGGACAAGTTTACTGTCCTGGAGGTCCTCACAGTGATAGCTGTGGGTCTTTATGATGTGTGGGAAATGACAGCATTTGCTTAGAAGAGGTAAAATTGATGGAGAGGCGATATTTCTTGATACAAGGGCATGGTGTGAGCCAGTGCCACCACGGAAGCTGCTAGAGAGCCTGTATTGTGTCTGTACAATGGTTCTTGGTTTGAGGATGAGAAACAACTTCACTTTCACTGGATTTAAATTCTTAGTGTTTGTGTTCATTACATTCTACAGTAAACACCTTAAATAGCAAAGGGCTTTCAATTTCTCTCTTAATGGGCTGCATTGACCAATTATAATGTTGTGAAAACACACACATCTTGTTCTTAAGAAACCACTTTTAATAATTAAGAAATATTTGTATGTTTGTAACAATAAAGTACTGTAGATAGAAAATACGAAGTATATTTAAAAACACCCAAATAACCCATGATCAAGAGACACTTTTGGGGGGGAGGGGGAGTGGTCTACAAATGTCTAGAATGTTTTCTACTCATTTATGTATGTCAACAACATTGGGATTAATCTGCACATATTGACCTGTTATCAGCCCTTTTAACACTACAATACGAGCATTTGCATGTTGTCATTTAATGGCTGATGAGCATTTGACTATACACAATACCATAATTTACTTAACCAAATTCCTACCACTGGACATGTAACTTGCTTTCAGTAGTTCACTATTATAAATACTCAATAACACCCTCGTAAATGAATGTGTAATTATCTAATCATTTCCTTAACATAGATTTAGTCCCTGGCATTCAGAATTTAGTTTCTAGTAACTATTAATAGAAACCAAGGGCATATTGTAGGTGCTCAAAAATAGTTGCTGACCCTCTTCTTTCTAAAAAGTTATAAGTTCAAAATTGAAGAAAAAATACCAGTATACTTACTCTCTCCCCTCCAATATCACTACCATTTCTAATAGTGTGTGGATCCTACTGTAGTTTTTCTAAGCTTATATAAACACATATATACATAAACAATTTTTGTTTGCTTTTTATAGAAATGGCAAGATACTGACATATGTTATACATTTTCCCTACTTATTATATATTATAACCCTCTTTTTTGGTCCATACATAGCAATCAAAATCCTTCTTCTAAGACCTTCATTATCTTTTGCAATATGTTTATGACACAATTTATTCAGTCATTCCCCTACTGATGGATAATAGTCATTCCTTCTAGTCCAGTTTCTTCTTTTTTCTTCCAAATTAAATAAAAAGTTTTAAGCTAAAAAAATCTACTAAATAAAGTGAGTTTGGTGAGTTGAAAGAGAAGCACTTTTTAACACATTGACTGTCACACTAGGAAAAAATATTTTTCTTGGGGTCATGGTGTTTTATTACAAAAATAGAATAAAAACTTCAAAAACAAAATTCTCCTTTCTAATTTAATGAAAAATTTGTTATTTTTTATTGTTTTCTGCACATGAGTTATATGCAACTTGAAAATTAGTTCATGCACCTCCCAACGGGAAGAGATGTGTGAGTTACATATGCTTCACAAGGCCCCGGGCTCAACGCTAGCATGAGTTAAATACAACTCACATGGCGGTTAATGTGTTAAAAACTCTTAACAAATTGCCCTCCAGAAAGTCTGGCCCAAGTTGTGCTTTCTCCAGATCATGAGTGGTCATTTGCCTGATCCCTCACTGAGGTTAGGTATTATATTTTCAAAACATCTTTGCTAATTTCTAAACAAATATCAGACTTCATTGCTTGAAATCTGAATTTGTTTGATTGCCAGTAAGGTTATACATTTTTTTCCACATGTATATTAGCCATTTGTATTTCTTCTTTTACAATTACCTTTAATGTCCTTTGCCTATTCGCAGTTGAGATCTTCTTCTTATTATTCATTTGTAAGAATACATTCTATATTTAAAATTTTCCCTTAGTCTATTGTGTTATAAATATTTATCTTTGTAGGTAGTTATTGAAATATGTTAGCCTTTTAAAAGTAATGATCTTTTTAAGTATGGTAGTTTAAAATTAAACTACTTTAACTTTTCCATTATACATTTTTAAAACTATTTTATACTTTAGTAACAAAACACTCCAGATCTAATTCTGAGGCCTGACTTTAACTTCAAAGTTTTTCTTCCCCATCCAAGCAACTTCAAATATTCTAAGTTCGAAGCATGTTTTTCTCCTTTATACATTCTGAATGGCTTTATAAAAATATCATTTCCTATTTTTTTTCTAATATCCAAACCAACAAAGTGGTTTATATTGTTTAGCAAGAAAGGAATGTGAATGCACATGACATATAGATGTTAAAAGACTAGAAATAGGAGATAAGACATAGAGAATAGCGTCTCCTGGAGAGCCTGATGAATTGAACTGAGGTGAAAGAAGAGGGAGGATTCAGAAAAAAAAAAAGAGGAAGGAAATTCTGCCTTGAAATATTAGTAGTTGTGGCTTCCTCTGCCTGTTTTCCTAGCCCAAAGCAGAGAGAAATGAACCAGGGCATTGCAGAGCCAACCCAGTCTTCCCCAACAATTACTTGGGCCACTATTGGCTGTTCTGGCCTGCCCCTGTGGCCCTGCAAGAGATTTTCATTTCTTAAAAAAAAAATGGGAAAAAAATCTACACACCTGGGCATACTAGCAAAAATTAAAAGATAGGAGTAACCAAGAAACAACATTAATAACATCAGAAGATGTGATCAGAAAAGCCAGGCCCTCTCCCATGGGATGATCATGCCTAAATGTGTGTCTGTGTAGATTTTAATTCACAAAATAGAGCTTTGGAATGTGTGATCTCAAATTAGCTCAAGGCTCTGTCCACACAACTGACAACACATCCTGGAGTTTGTCCTAGCTTTTGGACATCTGCCTAGGCTTTCGGAAGAACTCTCGCAACCAAACTGGAAGGCCATGATGTTCAGGTCTGTCGGCATGCTCGCAACTACATTTTTATCAAGTGTCTACCCCATGCCAGGCGCTGAGAGCTGCAGGCACGATGGAGAACAAGACAAAGTTCTGGAACTCAAAACACTCACCACCTGGTAGTGGTGCACGGAGTCTTCTCACCAACGAGACCTCTTTTTGCTAATTTTTATTTCATGGACCTCATGTTCGAAAAATGTTGGTTTATGCAACAAATTGCTCTTAAGTAACATTCCACTTTCTCATTTTAAATCAAAATCAAGACTGTAACGAGGGAAGATGACCAGAACTTTTTGTTCCAGGTCATGAATGTTGAGAGGTCACATAAATTTAAAACAATAATTTAAAAAGCTCAGCATCTAGTTAGCAGGAATGCACAGTTAAAATAGAAAGCTACCAGATGGTGCACATTGTTAATAACACCCATCTGTGAGCCGCAACATGAATTAAAAAGTTGATTTTAGGGTTTGTGGCATGCTGTTTGGCACAGGTGTCAGCACTGCAAGTTATGGCCTGGGCCTCCAAACCAGGACTCTGGGTCCCCATCATAGAACCAATCTTACCACACTAAGCTGATATTTTTCCAGCTACCAGAGAGTAACTAGGTATTTTCGTTAGGCAATTTAGTCTTATCAGAGCAAATGTAGGCGTTTCGTTAGGTTTTTGAAGTACTGAAAAGAACTTGTGGGTTTTTGCCATGCTTCCAAAGTTTCCTTTGCTTCTCTTGAACTGAGTTTGCTAGATCAATCAAATTTATTCATGTATTAGTCTGTCTCCCCTCCCCCATGCTCTATTAGGTACTAACCAGTTCCTGGCATACTAAAAAGCATGTAGTAGATGCTCAATAAATGCTGGCCTGAATTGCTATTGATCCTGCTACTACTTGTGTGAACTCTTAGTATTCACTGTGCTGATCTAACCTCTCATTTTAAAGATGGGGAAACTGAGTTTCTGAGAGCCTAAATGACTTACATTAAAAGCCAGGTCTCCTGAGTAGGTGGTGGTTTCCTCACCACCCCAGGCTCTGATATTGTGGCCTTATCAAGCTGTTGCTTTGTGCATAAAGCCTGGGAAATTTCTCCCTGTGCCCATGGTGGGGGCAGACAAGCGAGAGATGGTAGACCAGGGAAGGACTGCAAATAGCTAGTTCTCAGATCAACATTAAATTAAAAATTCAAGATACTAAAGCTACCTCTCTATCAAGATGTTTATTGTCTCAGAAAAAACAAAAGAAACAATGAGCTCTTTCAGAAGTGAAGTTATAATGAAGTGATAGCTTGGAGGATGGTGGAGTCTGAAAGATAATTACAAATATTATAAACCTTGTACCACTTACCTTCAGGATAAGAGCGAAGCTTCATGAGTCACACTGGGGATTAGAATAATTCTGAAAGGCTTGGGTTGAGTAACAGAAACAGAAGTAAATAATTTATAGTAACTGCTTTTCTTTTTCCTAGGGTCAAAATAAACCTAGTTGCAGAATATTGCAGTGCCAAGCCACAGATTAGGAAAAAAATTAATATAAAAAACTCCAACCATTTTTCCAATTAAAGTTTAGATTTTAAGCATTTTAATTAATTTAAGTGGGAATTGTATTTTATAATGGCGAAACACAGTGAGGAAGAACTGATGCTGAATTAGAGAGAATGCCAAAATCTTTGTCAGCTTAAAACCACAATTTTGCAACATCGTGAATAATATGATCGAAATGGCCTTTTTGTTCATTCGAAGGACATTTTCACAGCCTCAGGCAGGGAAGAAAGCAGGACCCTCCATCTTCCCTCTCACATGGGGCATTTGCTTTTGGGGGCAATCACTTTGTCATTCTGATACTTCTTGGCACCCCTATAATTCATTGACTAGTTTTCTAGAAGGATCACATTTTCCCCTGGCTGTGGAGACACTCGACAATGCAGATGCTCCTTGAGAAAGGTGATATTGAAGGATGTAGGTAAACCATTTGAAAGAAGCTGCCAGATGGTCATTTCTCTTGCCACTAAAGATTGCAGCCTACCCAAAGTCCACGGAATAAGACCAAACACACGAACTGGTTCTCTGGTGATTGAATCCCCCCTAGCAAGCAAGCACAGGTTGATTAAACCTCTGCTGTAGTCCTTATGGTCACAGTTCTTGGAAGTGAAAAGTATTATTCTGCACACTATCTAACACGGTACAACATTAGCTTTACAGAAGTTCCAGGGATTTGTTAAGACAGAAGTTAAAATGTTTCTCACCTTTCCTTAGGACCCGACCTCAAGAAATGGGCATTCTTTGATGGACAGACTTAGAGAGACAACCCAGATGGGGATGTAGAGGGAGGAGGTGGAACATATTCTTTGGCCACATTCCCGGTGGCATGAGAACCACCACTTAGGCAGATCCTCCCCCCACTCACCAACAGTCAGTAGGTGGGCTGAAGTGTTATAGAAGGTGCTGAAGAATAGAAATGGTTACAGAATTCAACTCCTGGCACCAACAGTTCACCTGAGCTCCCAAAGTGCTCCTGCATTCAACAGGACCCACGTGTGCCTTTTGGAGAATCTTGAACAAGGCAAAGGTAAAGTCCCTTGAGACAGTCGCATGCCGGCTAGGGAATACTCTTTAAACAAGGAGTGTTTTTACTCCTCTCATCTCTTTTTAAAACCGACCAGAATAAAAGCACTTTCAATAGAATAAAAGCCTTCCAATAGGTCTCCACTCTAAATTCCAAACTGTTAAGGAAATGGGCAAGTTCGTCTGGAAGAATCCATCATGAGAAGTAGATGCTTTGTGCTTTCTGAGTACAAAGACAAGCTTCCTCTTAATTTGGCAAAGGTACAAAGTCTCCAAATGGAACAATATTCCTCTCTGTCGCTATATGCAAAAGAGAGAGAGGAAGCACAGTCAGTTCTAGAGACTTTTTATAAAAATGGCACCCATTCAATGACAAAGAGAGAGAACTTACAATTCTGGTTCTGTAATTCTCCAAGAAGTTGCCCTTAACATGTTCATATTCTCCAAGGTGAAAGGCACCCTCCTAGAATATCAAGCTATCAATGGTTATCTTGTCATCCCCCTCCTCAACGAAGGAATATTCTGACCTCCCCAGTCTCCATAGCAGCTGTCTGGATTCCCCTTGAGCACCTCCAGTGCCTGGGGGGTTCACCGTCTCCTGCCTCACGGTTTTAAAAGCTTTCACCATCCTCAAGTAGTCTCCAGCTTGTCTGCGTGGGTGAGCTGAACAGAGCATTCCTGGTATAACTGACAACTAAAGTTTGCTTCCTATAGAAATATAATGATTTTCATGCTTCCCAGCAGCATTGCAGGAAAATCTGCATGTCAGCTCCCTGCAGGAAGGGTCAGCCTGCACCCTCCTCTCGCCCCCCTGCACCAGCTGCATGCTCCAGCACGACCTGAGGCCCGTCCTCTGTTTCTACCCCACCTATTTTCTGATTGAACCCCGACACTACAGTTAAGACTCCCATCCTACAGTCTGTGGGGTCCAAACAAGTGCTCCTTCCCTGAGTGCCATATGTGGCTTGTCTGGGATAAAAAGCCATCAAGGCTGAAACACTCTAAAACACAGCTTTTGAAAAACAAAGTATGGAGTAGACTGAATGGGAGGCAAAGACATCAGCTGGTGCGGCTTAGCTGAAGAGCAAAGTCCCAGAAACTGAGATTTTAAAAGTGCCTTCTAAAAATATAGGCACGTATGTCTAAACTGGCACCTCGACTGGCCCACAACTTTCGGAACACCCAGCTAAGCACGCCAGATGGCACCCACGTGTCCCTGCACCTGCACGGCGGGGCCCGGAGCCACAGGCTGAGAGCCGAAACCTTATGTAACATCTGCAGAAGGTTTATGGTGCTGGGGTTTTCTGTATTAACATCTCAAGAGTCACTGCTCAGACCTATTGTTTTGATAGCAAGAATGATTCTCCTTTCCAGATACTTTCTTTTTCCCTAACAGTGAAGTAATAGAAAAGTTCATTTTTCCCTGCATAAGAGTCCAGAGGTCTGCAGGGGCCCTGGGGAGGCAAATGGTTTTGATGCAGGAGATTGCCTGGCAACCCAGGTTCCTACTGTCTTATTTCCGGTGTCCCCAAGTGTTCTCATCCGCTTGATCCCAGTCGGCTCATCTTGCCATGTCTGAGTTTCCAGCCCCCGGGAAAAGGAGAAAAAGAAGAAGCCCTCCAGACACTGTGCCTTGTTCTACCAGATCTTCATTTCCTGAAATTGATGCTGTTCTTTTCTTCTTCCCACATGTCAACTGCACTGTTTAGTGCCAGTTGGTAGTTGCATCCTTGGCCTCTACCCACTAACGGGCCAGTAGGTCCTCCCTAGTTAGGCGACTGAAAATGTCTCCACACATTGCCAAATGTCCCCTGGGGGGGTGCATATTGCCCCTCGTTGAGAACCACTGCAGATGTCTTTGTTAGGCAATGTTTCCAAGTTTCCAGACTGGAGCCCTCAATTAACTCTTAAATTCTTCCTTGATGGTGTTAATGAAGCCACCTGCCTGAGCCTCTAACAATGCACTCTGCACATTCTTTCTGCAAGTTTGGCCAACATAAATTGATAGTTTCCCACTTCAATACATCCATCGCGGTGCTGGTGATGCAGCTGGCACTGTTGCAGGTCTTCCAATAGTCTGTTAAAATTGGATCAGCATCTATTGTTTAACCATCTCTGAGAACATGGGAACATGGAACCTTGAAATGCTGGTGGTTTCTTAGTTCAGAGGTTGGAGGATAGGAGAAGGTCATGGGGTCAGGGTCATGGGGTCAAGGTTAGAGAAAGATGACTTCCACACCGCCCTGTGCCAAAGGCAATGCTGCAGAAGGGGCCTGAGTGTGGCCAGTGGCCAGGCTGCACTCTGGGTGAGGTCCTCTCCCTCCAGGTACCACTTCACCTCTGCAATTACCCTTCTGGCACAAACTCCCAGATAGTGTTCCCGAGCCTTTTTAGTTGTATGCAAATACCATGCAGGAGATTACTGTTCTTAGCTATTGAGACCTGAGGATTGGTGTGAACTAAAATAAAATCTTAGGCACCCCCAGCCAACTGAATGGACCCCTCCTTGGCCAAGGGGACCCCAGAAAAACCTTAAAGCTGAGTCTCCGGCCATGAGGAGAAGGGAGGTCAGACACACCTAGTTATGCCCTGTCCCTTTTGGAGTTATTCTTTATAACAATAAGATACTATTAATAGATCACTAACAGGCCGAAGGCCCTCGCAAGACAATGCTTAGACCACATCTGCAGGCCATCAACTTACTTAATAGATAACTTGAGTTTTGGTAAATGTCTAAGGCAGCTTGTCTCTGATTAACAGACATCCTATCTTATGTTAAAACCTTCCAACCCTTTAGACAAAGCTTCATTTCTTTAAACAATTACAAATTAAAGAAACCTCAAACCCACCTATAACCTGTAAGTCCCCCTTCCCCATATGTCCCACCTTTTTGGGCAAAACAGATCCATAGACTTATGGTCTTACATGTCGTTCCTTTCTCCATGAACTTAGTATAAAACCAAACTGTAACCCGGCTGCCGAGGGCACATTTTCTCAGGACCTCTTGACACCATGTGCTCCAGGCTGGTCACACACGTTCGGCTCAGAATAAGCCTCTTTATTTTACAGAGTTTGGGTTTTCTTGGTTAACATTTTCAACTCTTAAGCCTGGCAGCAATACCTCAAAACAGCACATTCATGTACCCTTTAGCTGCTTTTAAGTCAGGGTCTTGTCTTTCTGAATCTGAAATGTAAGTAGTTGGTATGTTTGTTTTCCCCACAAGAACCCAATCTCACCAGCATTAAAACACTTCCCGGAGGCATCCTTTTTTCTCGGAGATTGTAGATTGTCCTCAGCTGTTCCTCACGCAGGCTCTGCTGCCTCTTCATTAGCCCACGCAGCTTCACTAACAATCTTCATTTTTTTGAAAGTAAAGCAATTACTGAAATGGAGAAGCCCCTCCTTGGCTGGTTCTGAGTTTCTTCTCATAAAAAACCCACACATCTTCAGGGAGAGCTTAAACAAATGACAGATGCCGAGGGCCTTTCCTCCCAATGTTTCATATGTGCCACATTGTTCAGCCCACGTGCAAAGCCTGCTGAGCCTTCACTGAAGTCTGATCACCTTGAGAGACTGAATCTACAGATAGACAATAGCTGGATCACACAGAAAAACAGAAACAGAACTCTGACCCACAGCCTGCAGCAACCTGCCCGGGAAACCAACCCTTTTCCACGCCAGCCAGCCAAGAAGGCCGCACACTGTAAGTCCTATTTGTAGAAAATCAGACCGCTATATCTAGTAACAATGCAGGAAGCCAAACAATAGCCCCTCTAAGAATCAGCCCCAAATGGCAAGGACGTGATTAATAACTGACAGCTTCCATGATTTTTGTTCCCACTTCCAACTTAGCACCAACTAGAAAAAGCCAAATGTCCCTCACCAATCCCAAAGGATGCCCCACTCCCAGGGAGCCTGCCTGCAGCTTCCCCATGACAACAGCACCCGTCGGGGCACACCTGTGCCTTCCCTTTTCTCTGCTCTAAAGCTTTCCCACTCCTCTGCCTGTCTCTGAGTCTCTGCCCTAATGCCAGCGATGGTGCCTGACTCCCTGCTATAGCAAGCTCTGAGTAAACAGCCTTGGCTCGTTCTCATTTGGTTGGTCTTTGTTTATTTCCATAGCTCACGTGGCTCTCCCTCGGCTGTGACTGGAGCACTGGGCACTGTGGCCTGGCAAACTTCTCTTCCTCAGCTACTCGTACCTCAGATTTCTTGTGGCCGTATGTATGTGCCACCTTGGAGACTGGCATGATGTCTCTCTGCCAGTTAGTCGTCTAGTGTTGGGATAGGCACCATTTCTTCAGCTGACCATAAAGCAAAGTCGCTAGCTTGAGTTGAGGGGCATGTCTTGTGCAACAGGCTTACCTTTATCTACTGGAACTATGACAACAGCCCACAAGGGAAAGGAGGCAGCCTGCGAAACAGCAGATGGACATCTCCAAGCTCACAATGATTCTGGGCTCCACACTCACTGGATGGACTCAGGTGCATGATGGTGCACATCATCTGAATTTCTGTTTCACTTTACCTTTTCTCCAAAGCATACGTTTTAGTTTCTTGTAGCAGCCATAACAAATTACAACAAACTTGGTGGTTATAATGGCTAAAATGTAACCGCTTACAGTTCTAGAGGCCAGAAGTCTAGAATCGTGGTGTTAGCAAGTCTGTAGTTTCTCCAAGGGCTCTCCAATCCATTCCTTGTCTCATCCAGTTTCTGGTGGCTCCAGGCATTCCTAGGCTTGTGGCCACATCTCCCAAATCTCTGCCTCCATCTTCACATGGACTTCTCTGTGTGCCTGTGTTGTTTCCTTTACCTTTCATACGTGGACTTTCATGATAGCATTTCCAGTCCTCCTGGATAATCCCAGGTAATCTCCTCATCTCAGAATCCTTAACTCAATTATATCTGCAAAGACCCTTTTCCCACATAAGGTAACATTCAAAGTTGGTCTCTTTTGGTGGCCACTAATTAATCTACCACATTGTATAGGACAAAACTTTGGTACAAGCCTTTCTTGAGAATTTTTGTCATGAAATCTCTTGTTGCTTTACTGTTCAGAACTCTTCCAGAACTTCTTGTTTTCTCTTTGAGAATATCCTTAGCATAGCTGATAAGGCCCCTACCCACTTTAGCACCTCTCTCTTCTTTTCTTTGGGTGTTTTATTTTAGTTTCTTAAATGTGATAGGTATCTTTCTGCCTGTGGGAATTGGACCATTCATTTCCTCGCACAAGGAACAATTCCTCCCTACCACCACCTCACTTGCTTAACTTCTGCTCACGCTACCCTGATCAACTTAAATTTATTTATTTTGCAAATATTTACTGAGTCCCTGCTGTTTTAGGTGCCAAGATCCAGTAGTAAATCAGTAAACAAGGTACCTGCTCTCATGGAATTCATATTCTAGTGGAGGAAATGAGCCTTAAACAAACAAATACAAGAGGTGATTTCATAAGTGCTTGCTGAGAATTAAGAGGATAATGTGATAGTGAGTGGCTGAGTGAATGGTTTCTCTCTGTTGGTGGTCAGAGAAGGTTTCTTGGGGTAGAGGACAGTGAAGCTGAGCTCTGAACATGGGAGGAAGCCAGCCATGGGTAGATCGAGGGACGAGAGATAGGCAGGGGCCAGATCAAGTCAGGATGGAAAAGACCAAGTGTGGGGCTTGGGTTTTACTCTAAGCAAGATGAGAAGTTACAGGAGACATTTAAGCAAGGGCAGTTGCTATAGTTTGGATATTTGACCTTCTGAACCCCATGTTGAAATGTGATTCCCCAACATTGGAGGTGGAGCCTAATGGGAAGTGTTTGGGTCATGGGGGCAGATACCTCATGAATGGCTTGGTGTTTTCCTTCTTCCTCCTCCTCCTCCTGGTGATGAGTGAGTTCTCACCCTATTAGTTCTCTGTAAAAGTTCCCCTGGGAGTTCTCCCAAGAGCTGATCATTATAAAGAGCCTGGCACCTTCCCCTTCTCTCTCTCACCATGAGATCTCTGCACACGCGGCTCCCTGTCCCCTTTTGCCATAAGCGGAGGCAGCCTGGAGCTCTCGCCAGATGCAGATGCCTGTGCCATGTTTCTTGTGTAGCCCAAACAAACCTCTCTTCTCCATAAATTACCCAGCCTCAGGTATTCCTATATAGCAACATAAACAGACTAGGACAGCAGTGATGTAATTTGTTTCACGAGTCTAAAAGATAACTCTGGCCGATGTGTAGAGGAATGAGTTCGAAGGGGCTGATCTAGGCTTGGTCTAGGGTGTGATGGAAATGGATAGAAGAGAATGACTTGGATCAGATAAGTCCACAAAGCTTGAGGATGGATTGTATGGGGACTGGGGGACAGGACAATTCAGCCTACAGGCTCTTTGTGCTCTTTGTCAGTGTAATGCTGAGTCCTGCTGAGGGGTCTGACTTCATGTACCCAAGTACAGAATAGATGCAGAGTCTAGAATGGCCTAGGATCTTCCTGCCAGATAAAGGGCAGACTTTCCAGCTCTTTAAAAATGCAGATTCCTTGCCCTTCCCTGGGCCTACTGAACTAGAATCACTGGAGGTGGGACCTAGGGCATTAAAAAAAAAAAAAAAAATTAAAACCCCAAGTGATCCTGATGGTGTGGGTCCACAGACCAGATGGCTTTTTGCCATTCTCTGGTATATGGATAAGAAAATTACTGAGGGAACTCCAGAAGTTCAGGGTTTGAAGTAATTGTGCAATGTGACATTTGGAAAAAAAGGACTAAGCCGAAAGTATGAGGGGTAAGTTAGCAAGACAAATCAGTCTTCAAAAAGCAGCAAGTATCTGTTCTACTTTGGATTTTGTCGCAATTCAAGTTCGCAAAAACAACAAACTATCATCTTGAGACCCAGCTGAAGGCAGAGTTTGGAAGAAGAACAAGGGTTCATATTTATTGACAACTCACGACCACCTGGTTTTCATTAGCTACAAGATGGGAAGGATCTGAAAGATAATAAGAAATAAAAAAATAGATAAATTACCCAAGAACTGAGGCTAGCAAATGAGTAAGAATTCCTCCTAGAGGAAAGAAAAGGACACAAAAGAAACCACCGCTAACCAAAAAAGAGCATAAATGTATGAACTGAAATAAAATTTGATTACCTCTCTTCTTGGGTAAGGCTACTTTATGCCTGACTTTATCCCACTCATGCAGAAAAAAGGATAAGTGTACATCTTTAGGCCAGTGGCCCCAAAGCTCAGGTGTTCAGCACAGGCCCAAGTGAGTCAGGGATCAGGAGAGTGGGGTGGGGGACTCCCTTAAAAAGGTAAAACATTTGCAGTTTCTGGGGAGCACACAGTGATGATAATTGAGAACTCCAGGTGTGTCATTCACAAAGGGTAAATTATTGTTTTGAATTATCCTGGGCCCCCGCATGAGATTACGACTAGTCAAAGCTTGGTTAACAATGGGGTCCGCTCTTCTTCCTGTAAAACAAAGTTGTAGGCTCTGTGCTGACCAGTAGCTGTCCATTTTGGCCAGGGAAGGTCTCTAGCAGCTTGCTGCTTATGGGGTCCACGTACCAGCAGCCTCAGCATCACCTGGGCGCTTGCAGAATCTCAGGCCCCATCCAAGACCTACTGAATCAGAACATGCATTTTCCCAACATAGCTGGTGATTCCTATTCACATGAAAGCTTGAGAAGAACTGTTATAGAAGTGTGGAGGGGAACCTTAGATCAGTGGTTCTCAAACATTAGTCAGCATAAGAATCATCTGCAGAAGCAGGTGAGAAAACAAGGTTCCTGGGCCCAGTCCCCAGGGGTTCCCATCCCAAAGGCCAGGCCTCTGGACCTTAAACAAACTGACTATGATGCTCTTCTCATACTCAAGGAATAACTTGAGAAACAAGGCCACAGATGGTAATAAATACAAATTAGTAACTCTACAAAGGATTATATAATGGACATACTCAAGCATTTTATTTAGAGAGTGATATTTTATGGTAATGTTCCTAGACTTCTCCGATGACAAGAGTCACTTGGGGGTACTGTTAAACACTCAACTTTCCAAGCCCCTTCCCCAGATGTTTAGATATGGTGGGTCTGGAAATGTATTTTTAGAAAGTACCCTGTATGGTTCTTATATTAAGGAGGTTTAGGAGAATTGCTTTACTAGAAGGTACACCTTCAAGGAAAGTTCCATAGGACAGTTAAGAAGAGCAAAGTGGGCCTGTCGTGTTCAGGTAGTTGCCAAGTCAGTTAAAACAGAAGGACCAGGCTCTGGGTGGAAGGAGGGGCTCCTATATAAAGGAAGCTTCCAGAAAGGCATGTCCCCTCATCTAGATGTCCTATGAAGTGGGCATCAATCTTGACTGGGAACAGAGACTGCCGGCCAGGAAGGGCTGTCCATGTTTAAATGGAACTCAGCCGAGCTTTACCTTGAGAAAGGACCTTTGAACCTGAGTCTATATTGGGTGAATGGGACTTTGAGGGTCACTGCTTCCTTGTCTTGAGGTAAAGACAAGACTTGGGAAGACAATTCTCCAACAAGAATCATCATTGAGCTTGCACTATCATCTCAAGGAAAAATAAATAAAAATTCAATTGGGAAACCAAGAATAAAACCTCTAACTGTAAGACCAGGAGTAACACATTCAGATTGTTAGGCGGAAGGAAGTAATCAGAATGTCACAATAAACAACAAGCTGAAGTTACCTGGTTACTTTAAAGGGACCGAATGAAAAGACTAGTGATGCGAACATCCTCCTGAGCAAAGTCTCCTTGGGATAGAATTTAATCAAGATGTTCTACCCTCCAGGAATAGGGGCACTCGCAGAGGCCAGCAAACTTAGCTGTTTCAGGGATGAGGCGGGTAACACAAATATGTGTGTGTGTTGGGCAGAACACAAAAACATCAGGAATTGAATTAGGCTTACCCTAATTCAATTAAGAACTTCAAATTCCTATTTTTATATATAATTCAGACTGTTGGTCTGTGACCCCATCATCTAGAAATGAAAATTATTAGGGCTTTAGAAAGCAGAAGTAATGATCAAGTAATGATTCAATGGCCTGAAGAAGCAAAACGTTGGAAATACTCTGTGATTGTTTTTCAGTCATAAATAATTATTACGGTGATAGTATAAAAAGGTGTTCTGTAGCTAAAATAATAGTCCCTCCCTAATGGAAAGTATTAAAATTGTAGCAGAAGTTCCCTTAGACATCAGGGAAAGCTGCTAGCTAATAATACACGCGGAATGGGTTCTTAAGAGAGCTTTCATTTCCTTTCAAGGGATGCTTAAAAGTACGGCAGCCAATCGTGTTTCCCCGCGATGGTTTAGATATTGCCCTAAATATCGGCAGGCTTTGGAATTAATGACTTCTTGGGGGATCACAGAAGTACCTGCCCTAAAGAAACAAAGGATGTTAGCAGAAGTCCCCCACTGGTGCTGCACAGGCAAATCCTTTTTTTCTAAAAGCGGTCGGAAGGCTGCCACCCTGGAGATCCACCGGAGAAATTAAATTAAGTGCTGCATACAAATTAGGTTTTGGTGAATCAGTTATGCCTATGGGATTCTAGGGCACTCTTTGAAGAAAGCAGCATGAGAGAACTACGGAAACAGGGATGAGATAAATTCTCTCCTTTTTGTTATAACTCAGTACATGAACCAGACAACGCCCACACGTTCGGGCCGCTTTTGCAGAGTCTGTCGGTAGCTTTCCCGACACTTCCGCTGCTCCAGGGAAAACAGCAAGCTAGGTTATTTCATTTACAGATTAAATAGGATAAAACATTTAAAAAAAAAAAAAAACAAAAAACCAGAGACAAAGTCTCACAGGTTCGATATAAGTAAAAAATAAATTTCTAGAAGCTACACTTTATAGAGTCTAAGCTTCACCATGATCACTCCTCCTCCAGCCCTTCCCCGCGCCTTGCTGAGAGACCAACTGTGCGTTCAGCTGGAGGCCAGCTCCCCCAGACAGCTTGCAGTGCAGTTGGAAAGAAAGCAGATTTCTGAGTTGCTTATCTTTTTGGAAAAGTAAGAGTTTATCTCTTTAGATAAACCCTGCAATCTACATTGGCAATCATGTAACTGACACACTTGTTCATGATGCTACATGTTACTAAATCGTTTGGGGAAATTACAGGCGGTCCAAGTGCCACAGGTGACCTGTCTGAGTGGGCGAGGTGAGATGAATCGAGCAGAAATGGGCATTCCTGGTGAAGATCCCAGTATTAGGCTGGACTCACACATGTAAGCAGCTCCAAAAGGTCTCGGAGCAGAGGGTGGACCTAAAATAGTTCACGACCAGCCAAAGGGTCTGCCATCATTTGTGTGACCCACTGTCCTGTTCTCTGGGTTTCTGGCTGTGTGATCTGGGTTGCTCGCGACTCCCGAGGCAGCCTGCATTGGCTTCCCAACCCTCTCCTTCCACCTTGCTTTGAGTAAGTCACTTTCAAGGAGAAAGAGACTGTGCGGGAAAGAAGGATGAGCAAATGGGATTTTTGGAAACTCTGGTTTGGGGAGAATGGCTATTAATATCATGTTTAAAACAAAACTTCCAGTTTCCTAGTCTCTGAAAACCTAGGGAGGACAATTATCTAGGAGCTGATCTTGTGAGCATAAGTTAATCTCTTATGTCGTGTAGCTAGGTTATTTTATAAGGACAGAGTTATACCAATAAAAATAGAAATTTCAAGCCAGGTGCAGTGGCCTACACCTGTAGTCCCCAGCTACTAGGTAGGCTGAGGTGGGAGGATCGCTGGAGCCCAAGAGTTCGAGGCCAGCCTGGGCAACATAGTGAGACCCTGACTCCCCACCAAAAAAGAAGAAAAAAACCAAAAAAACAAAAACAGAAGTCTTCAGAGGAAAGTATGTGCACACATACATGTGCAATGTAAAGTTAACAATGACAAAGTTCTCCTGGAGTCAAACAAATTTCTAAACAACTTCTTTCTATATTCTTTCACATTCATTCAACGTAAGGGAGACCTTTTAAGAGTGAGTTAATTCTTGGGGGTAATTCTCTGTGTCTTACTCTGAAAACTTAAGATTTCCTTTCCTCACTTTTGCCAAAAAGCGTAATATTTATTATCCTGTTTCTCATGTTCCCTTATTACTTGTCTTTCCTTTTAATGAGAAGTATCCTTCGCATCAACTGCGTAATAAAATCCTTGCTTGTATAGTTTAATTTTAAGGTACCCTCTTCATGAGCCGTTTATCTATTTTCTCTTCCATTCCAAATGACAGACATTAAATTACATCTCTGGGTACATGCAATTAATCTTCAGTTCCAAAGTGAAGAAAAGAAGAAGAAGGTTAGAAACATCTAAAGCCTCTATTCTTTTTTATTAGGAGAAAGCAGACTTTGGGTTGAAAACTTGATTTATTCCCCTTAAGCCTATTTGAAGATCACCTTTACAACAAGGGGTCAAATGCGGCTTGAAATGAATTCCCCATGCGGTACTTACGTAAGTCCCTGGGTTATAGCATTTCAAGGATAATAAATATTGTAGTCATATGAACGCAGCCATCTAATATGACAGTATATGGGCTTTTGGAGGGATTGGGGTCTTTCAATGAAAAGGGTCTGGTTAGAAGGGAGATATCACAGTTGACTTCCGGCCAAGCCGCCTGAAATCAGATGATACTCTATTTGCATTTGGCCCTCGGCCACCAAACAAATGAGTCATTACGCAACCCACAAGGCAGTTATCTCTGGGAAAGTAATTCACCAAATTATTTCAATAGATAACTTGCTTTTGGTGGCTAGACTTATCATCTTAGTATATTTACTTGATTAATTGCAAATTGTATGTAAATTGCAAGGTAATCTTACATTTTTATCACAAATTTGGCCCTTTATTTCCAAAACAAACAGTAAAGTGTCAAGCCAGGTTCAAAGACAATTTGACATAGAGTTTTTTTTTTTCCTTTCCAAACTATTAGCAGAGAATGTGTTTAAATAATTTTTTAAAATATGCTCTAGTTGTTAGAAAATAGACAAATAATCTTGTTCTCTTTATCCTCCCTGGCATATCTTGTACCTGATAAAAATTAGAGAAACCAAGAACATCTTTAGGCCAAGAGAGGAGAAATAAAACACTGGTCTCTTAGCGGCAGCAGGCAATCTCTAGTGAGGTCTGCCAGGCCCCACTTAGAAAATCACGTTCATACACGTAAAATCTAAACATTTTATACATAATTTCTCACTTTTTCTTCGAAAATAATCTATCCAAAGGTTTTTGTAATGCATTTATTTTGTAAAGATGGTATATTCCATTATAAAAATGAAAATAGTGCAAGAGAACTAAAAGAAGAAAGCAATAAATCACCCCAAATTACAAGTTAGCAGCTATGCCATGCTGTGTCGCACAAGATTCTTCTGTGTCTTTTCTTGGCTACCACTTTTTAAAGTGTATGACCCAGACTTCCTCTTTCTTTCCTTGGAGTCAGCTAGTGATTTCCTGATTTTTTTTTTCATTTTTCTTTTAATTATTTAAATCACTTTTTGTTAATTTTGTTAGAAATATAGTAGAAAACATTCTGTGATTCTATCATTTTTTTTTTTAAGATTTGGTGATATATATCATTTTTAAAGAAGGAGCTTGGCTTTTGATTCTCTGGGTCATCACCCAGTCTTCATCAATAACATTTATTTTCACCAACCTCTCTTACTACCTTGATTACTGCTTTCTCCCAAACCTTTTTCTTCCAATTCATGAAAGAAAATGAAGAGAAAAATGCACTAACCAACTATCATAGCCATGTAATTAATAATGATATTTATTATAAATAAATATATTTATTATATTATAAATATTTATATTTTATATATATTTATATATTTATATATATTATATATATTTTTATATATTATATATTTTATTATATTTCTATTTATATTATATTATAAATATTATAAATATTATAAATAAATATATTTATTATAAATAAATAATATTTATTTAAAATATATTAGCCAGGTACAGTGGCTCATGCCTGTAATCCCAGCATGTTGGGTGGCTGAGGTGGGAGGATCACTTGAAGCCAGGAGTTCAAGACCAGCCTGGGCAACATAGTGAGACCCCATCTCTAAAAAAAATACACATATAAAATTTTAAAAAAAGAGAGACGACCAATAAAATATATTATAAAAGAATATCTAATGACATGGAATATTTATGAGTGGAAAAAAGTAGATTATAAAACAGAGAATAGTGAGCATGTTGTCGAAACCACAAGGGGGTTTTGGTCTAGGTCCAGTTGCTCTTTGCACAAACATCCAACTATTGAGACAACGATGATTGCCAAGGAAGAAAGGAATTTTTAACATGACAGACTTCTTGCAGGAGAACAGGAGAAGCTGCCTCCAATCTGTCTCTGTACTAAGGGAGATCCTGAGTTTTAAGGCAGGGGCCTCATGCCTTGAGGCAGGAGGTAGTGTGACTAACAAGGGGCTACACCCATTGGGGGCAGTATTCTGGTATAAAAATGGAAGACAATACATAATAGTGACACCTTGATTTTTTTTTACATACAGGACAACTTACAATATTGGCCTGTTTAGGCTGTTGACCTAATTCTTATTAGTGACAGCACAATATTCCATTAAATGGATATTCCATATTTTGTTTAGCCAGACTTCTATTGATGGCTTTTATATTTTCTCTCTTGATTTTTGTGATTACAAATAAACTACAATAAACCTTATAATATGCTTTTGTATACTTGTACACAAAATTTCTAGAGACAGAGTTGCTGGATCAATGATCAAAGATATACGTGCTTTTAAAATGTTTACAAATTGGTGTTGTTTGGCACTATTCAAATTCTCAGAAACTGTGTGAGACCGAGTTTCTAGGCCCTTTTACAACATTTTCTTTACCTGTTGAGTAAAATTATGATTTCACTGTTGTGTTAGTTTACAGTTTACAAGTTCATAAACTGAAAAGTTTTTTTCCATATATTTAATAAGGCTTTGGGACTTTTTATCTTGTGAACTGTTTGTTAATATCCCTCATTCATTTTCCTGTTGTTTCTCATTTTCTTTATCGATTGGCAAATGTTCTTTGAACATTATGAAATTTAGCCTTTTGTAGGACACATTTTTTACAAACATAGCATTTCTTCTTTGTCTCCTGACTTTAATTTTTTAGTGTTTTGCCATATAGAATTAATTGTTTTACATTCTTACTGGCCAACTTTTTCTTTTACAGGCTCTGGGAATTAATTATGGTAGGGAGAACATCCAACATGATATTTAAATAAAAGGTCACAAAGTATTTTCAAGGAATGTTCTTATTAGGTGGGTGACATTATAGGTTCTGGAAATGACCAATAATATACATGACTTAGATAAATGTACAGTGGAGTTTGGTCTCAAGGAAATAGCACAAAATGTTGAATTTCCTAATTTTTGTAAAGACATAAAAATGCTAACAAAGAGCCAAGCTGGATTATCTGTAATTCTTAAAAACTTTCAAGCTTTCAAGTTACTATTTTTCCCCATAAGAGTTATAAATAAGTCTTAGTTGTTTTATGCCCAATTATAACATTACTTTTGCAAAACAAAATGACTATATTGTAAGTCTAAGTTTATAAATATATGATTTTTCTTTTTCTGTTTGAATAAAAATGAATTATAGGACTGCTAATAGGCACGGAGTTTATTTCTGGGGTGAAGAAAATGTTCTAAAATTGATCGTGGTGACGGCTTCACAAATCTGTGACTATACTAAAAACCATCGAATTGTACACTTTCAGTGGGTGAATTCTATGGTATGTGAATCATATCTCAATAAAGCTGCTATAAAAAATAAATTGTGGTGTATTTTGAGTAGAGTTGTGTGCAAAATAAAGTACTGTGGTTTGTCTCCACATTGCCACAGCATCACCTGCACCAGCTAGGAAACAGCTTCACTGGGAAACACTAGCCACATGACTAGGTATTCAGTAGATTCATCTTTCGAGACCCCCTTGGCTCCTTGTTTACTGTCATCTGCTCTCTTGTCCTTCCCAAATTCTCTCACTCTTTTCACTGGGGTTAGGGAGCAGGGCAGATGGAGGGGGATTTTTCAACTGTCCCTTCTATGTTTTTGTCATTGTTCTGATCCCTGGGATTACATAATTTCACATCAGTGCAGATGCTCTATAACAGCACATGCTACGGTGTGGATTTTAGCGTAAGGTAAATAGCCTCGAATGACTCAAAGAAGTTATCTTGGCTGGTACCACTAATTTACCTATCATAGGGGACTTTTATGCTCTCATGTGCCCTCCCCTTACTGAAGAGAAAGTGACGCACTGCATTATGCAATCACTATCTCTTAGAGAATCTGTTTCACCTCTCTCCTTAAATACCTGTACTGATTATCCATGGGTAGAATTTTTTTGCTTTCTGTACTTTACTTTTCTGTAAGATCTTTCACTACAATGTAACACAAAGAATAAAACTATGGGCATTATTGCATTATTTTCTACAGCTTTTGATGACTGTTACCTTAATCATTAAGTTTTTAACCCCCACAGTATGAGTCAAAGTCAAGGTAAATCGCTTTTCTCCTTCCACAAATCTGAAATGAGTCACTGATGAACAAGGATCTCTAAAACTAATTTAATTTAGTGGAATCATCCCTAACACACATAATTGGGGAAACATTGTCAAGTTTTTCTGTCTGATTTACTAACATATTTGTGAAGTGTTTCTGTGCTTGAGACTTAGGAAAATTCACGTGGGATGTTAGTTAGTTTCCAAGAGACAGTGATCAGACAATTAAACGAAATGTGCCAAGTATTCTGGAAGAGCCCAGAAACTGTGCAGGGTGCAGTTTATGCCCTGAAGGAGTTCACAGTCCACAAAGGGTTTTATAATAGTCAGCCTTTACACTCTCTTATGGCAAAGGGACAGTCCCCTAACATGGACAGTGTCTCCTTCGACCATGTCTCACTTCACCGTTCTCTACAAGCAACATGGTCTGGGGCCCCTCCTACTGGACACCTAGGGATCTTCACTTGTTCACTTGTAGATTTCAGCATAAGGTGAACAGCCTTGCATGATTCAAGGACATTTATCTTAGCTGGAAACATAAAGAGAAAGCCCCCGGTAGCCCCGAGGGAGAAAGAGGCACAACTGGAATATGCGGACACAGGGACTCAGCTCTCGCCAGGACTTCGCACCAACACAAACGCATCCGTCTGCAGCAGTGTCGAAGTGGAACCTTGTTTTCAGGTACAAAGTCATGCCTGGACACACAAGAGGAGCCCGGTAGTATTTGTTTAATCAAGACTTAATGAAGAAACCAAACAAAACCAAAGGCATCGACCCTATCTTGGTTAATTCCCTTCAAGGGTCTGAACCGCTGAAGTTGGGGGGAGGGGGCAGATCGGGCCTCCAGCTGGCAAAGGGAGAGGAGGCAGCTTTTCCTGAAGGATTGGAAAGACTCCTATTGTTGTCTCCCAACTCCACTGCAAATTCATTTACTAATTCATCCACTCGGCAAATACTTCTTGCACATCCACTTCGTGCCAGACACTGCGGATCTACGGACAAGAACAAAAGCCTACCTCTATCCCTGAAAGAAGAAAGGCAGACACATTAACAACTTCGACAAAGCCCTGGACAACGACCCTTCCTGGAGCACGTCCTGAGTGCCAGTCACGATGCTACAGAGGTTGAGCATCCCTGATCTGAAAATCCGAAATCTGAAATGCTTCAAACTCCAAAAGTGAGTGCTAGCAACATGCCACAAGTGGAAAAATCCCACACCTGACCTCATGTGACAGCTGGCAGTCAAAGTGAAGGCACACAACACAGTTTATTCAGCGTGCCTGAGGGGTTGCTGTGCAGTGTACAGTGACTTCTTAATCAAAACACAGCTTCGTGGGTGGAGCCCGAAAGCCTGCTGTTGTCTGCTGTTGTCTGCTGTCACCTCACAGCGGGCACAGGTATTCAGGTGATGCTACTGTGCTGCTCAGCTCCCCCGAACACCTTATTACTTTTCACTGTGTTAATAGTATGTCTCATTTTTGCCTGAGTACTTATGTGTGAACAAGTGTAAGAAAATGATTGCTTATCAGTAGCATATAAAGTCATCGGGAGTGATGGAGATGCCAAACAGCCACAGATTTTCCACATGGGTGGCTGACAAAGTGACATCTTTGCTTTCTGATGGCTCGAGGTACACAACTTTGTTTCATGCACAAAATTATTAAAAATACTGTATAAAATTACCTTTCGGCTATGTGTATAAGGTGTATATGAAACATAAATTTTGTGTTTAGACTTGGGTCCCATCCCCAAGATATCTCATTATGTATATGCAAATATTCCCAAATCCAAACATATCTGAACTCTGAAATACTTCTGGTCTCGAGCATTTCAGACATGAGATATGGCACCTGTAGTTCCTTCACACACACTATCTTACTGTTCAATGCTATGAGCTAGGTGCAAGTGCAACCCCATTTTAAAGATGAAGACTTCAAGACTTAGCACGGCAAGAAACTTACCGTGGGCCACACAGCCACGTAGCCTCTGAGCCAGAACTTGAACTTGGTTGAGGCCCATGCCAGAGCCCCAGCGTGTAACTGGCACCCTGCACTGGGAGGGTTCTCACAGCGAGGAGGAGAGGGGATTATTGCAGCCTGGGAACTGGGGGAGGAAAGCTAATATGCACTGGGCACCTATCTCTACATGCTCTTATCTTTGAGCTGGGTCTTGGGGCAGCGGTAAGAGTTTCTTAAAGGAAAAGAGCGAACCACATATGGAAAGGTACCAATCAATGTGTCTAAGACAGAACCACACCAGGAAGTGTTCAGGGGAGGGGGACAGCTTGAAAATCCCCATGCATCACGCCACACACACTTGGGTTCTTCCCTTGTGAATATTCTTCTGCATTGTCTGCATTGTCACGTGGGCATGAGGAGCAGAGAGGACAAAGAGCACACAAAGGAGAGCTCAGATTTTCAGTAACGTTTTGTCTCTGAGTGCTCATAAACCATGACCTTCATTATCAAATACTTGGATGCCGTAATGATGATTGACAGAAAGACTGACTCCAACCTGGGCCATGACTACAAAGTTAATCATACTCATATAGCCTTGCATGCATATTTTTCTAACAGGAAAGAAAAAAAAAACTTCAGATGAAAATTCTTTGGAGGGCTTTTAAGAAATATCCTTGGTCACTCAGAATTATCCTTAATATACCTGCATAAATATGAACAAGTGAAGACTAATTATGATGAAGACTATTAGATATTTCACAGTTCTTTGGGACGGCATTTAGTTTTGGATTGGTCCAATTTAAGTTACCATGTAGGTATAGTCTTCTATGCTGTATCTATTTTAAAGTACAGTGGGTCATAATCAATGTACACCCTACCCTTATTCCCACTTTCTTTGAGTAAATTATCTTCTTTAAATGATATCAGAGATGGTTAGTCATGTCTTTGCATTTATGGCATGCAAGTAGCTATCTCTATAAATTATTTTATGTCAAGATTTTAGGGAAGAACACTATTTTATGAGAAAATGTAACCATTTTAGAGTGATCTTCTTTATAACTCAGTATTCAAATATTAATAGTATAGCACAAAATCAGGGATTGCCTATACTGTAAAAACTTGAGGATAAATTCTCTTTTAGCATAATGAATACATTTTTCTGTGAAAGTATAATAAAATAAGTCAATTTTAATGGGAAAAATGGACTATTACATCCATTACCACCAACACAAATTTTTTAAAAAACTCTACAAATACCACATTGATCTTTTCATGAATGTTTTCTCTAGTTCACATAAACCTAAAACCTTCCTTAACAAAAATTGCTCTTTTTCTCCTCCAAAATTCCTAGAACAATACAACTAGAGTGCTTTACTTTGACATAATCATTCAGGAAAACTTCAGGGATGAGATATTAAACATATATATGCCCCCAAAGAAAGAAATATTTTGAATATTTATTTTGAAACAGAGTAGAAAATCGATGATATGCCTTCCAGATCACACAACTTTCCAAGAGACTTTGCTTAGACTGTACACAGCAACCACAAAGAAAAGTAAAGGTAGGTGAAATCTTTCAAATATGCTGTTAAGAATTCAGTAAGTAGAAAAAAAAGAACAGTGAAGACAATCTCTTTTGTTTAAAAGAATACAGAAAACAGCAATGTTCTTATCAAGGAATCTAGTAAAGCTTCACAAACAAATTATTCTCTTGCATTTCTTCTGCACTAGCACTGGCATGCCAAGCTGAGGAGGAGCAGTCTTTACCTTAGGTAAACCTTCAGAAGACAGGGAGAGACAAATCCATACGCAGATCATTTCAACATAAAGTGCTAAGTGTGTTGGGAGAAGACAGAGGTGTGTGTAGGGGGTTCTGGAAGCTCAGAAAAGGGACACTTAACCCATCTGGGGGTGGGTGAGTCAGTGGAGGCTCCTGGTGAAGGTAAAATTTTAGGTACATTTTAAAGAATGTGATAAACTAAGTGAAGAGAAGAGAAGGTCCCCCAGGCTACAGCACAGCATGGTCCAGGGCGGGAGAGGTCTCAGGCAGCACAGAGAGTGTGGAAAGGAGAACTGCCAGCCATTCTTCACTACTGAGCCATTCCGTCAGAACAGAGGGTGACGAAGAGGAGTCTCAAGTGGCAGGTAAGGGCCAGATGATGTAAGGTCTTTGGGAGCATTTAAAGCGGCTAGGGAAAGAGTGATAAGGAAGCTCCTTAATCTACAAGATTTGTGTGTGTGTGTGTGTGTGTGTGTGTGACAAGGTCTTGCCCTGTCTCCCGGGCTAGAGTGCAGTGGCATCATCAGAGCTCACTGCAACCTCCAACTCCTGGGCTCAAGTGATCCTCCTGCCTCAGCCTCCCCAGTAGCTGGGACTATTGCCCTAGCCAATTTTTTTTTTTTTTGTAGAGATGGGGTCTCATTCTTGCCCAGGCTGGCCTCGGGTGATCCTCCCACCTCAGCCTCCCAAAGTGCGAAGGTTACAGGTGTGAGCTATGATGCCTGGCCAAACTACAAGATATTTTAAAGAATGAGAGTGACCTGGTCAGATTTGCCTTTTAGCGAGAACTGTAGGAGGCAGTGTGGACAGAGCTAGGGGTGCAAGGCTGGAGGCAAGGGAATCAGCCAGGAGCCGCACATGATATAATGAGAAACGAGAAGTGCCTGGACACAGCCATTGCAGAAGAACGGAAGGCAGGGCCAGGTTGGAGATAAAGTCAGCTAGATCACACGGTTCTGACTTTTCAGGAGCTCAATAAATATCCAAGGGATGAATGAACCAATACGCAGAATGAAGACTGGGCAACATTGCCCAGTCTACAGCACACAGAGCCACAATAAGGCATATTCTAGGAAAACTTTTTTCTTATTAAAAGCTATTTATGAAACCATAGAAGGCAAAATGAGAAATAGACACATTTCTAAAGTAGCGCATCAACCAACTTTTATCATTAATTGGGGTATTTCATTGGTGGTGGCGGTAGGGAGTAGGCCCAGGCTCCCCTTCTGCGTCAGTGAAACATAAACATTCTAAATCACCCTGTTATGAAAGACAAAAGCAAACTGAGAACAACAGCACACTTGATTGAGGAAATACTATAGAAACATACACCTGATCAAGGAGAGTGAAACTGATAAAACTGTATTTGACATTCAAGTGGCGAGAGGATTGGTTTGCTGTATCTTAAACATTTTAAAGTTTCATCTTAAATTTTGTTTTTATAATAATTTCATTTCACTTGGAATTGAGAGACCATCTCCATCAGCAACAAAAAAGATTATTAATGTCATAGAGGTTTTCCCATATATATTAAAACATTTAATTACTTCGATCTAAAATATATGTTCTAAAATAGCACAGGGCATATGCGACTGATTAGGTTAATCCCTTTCTTTGAGTTTGGTTTTCTTTGATTCTCCTCCATTATTGCTTCCAAGGGTCTACTTTAAACACACACTTAAGAAGTCTATGAAAGCCTAAATAAGTCCCAGTTACAGGTATAAGATTATTTCCTGGAACTACAAAATGCCTATAAATGTCTTATCCTAGAAAAGTACACCATAGCAAGAATTCTCTTCAATTGCCAGCTCAATATTTTCTAGTTAAGTGTTCCAGCTTTACAGCCCAGTCTTCCAGGAAAAGCTTTGCAAAAGAAATGAAACATATTTCTCATTACTCCAAGTTCTTGGAAAGATATTTAATTAACTAAATCATGTGAGTATGGTGTGTAAATAGAAATGTCTGAGAAACTTGCTCTCACTAATGAATGAGAGGAAACATTCACAGTAAACATTTCCTATACTAAAGATTTCACGTGTAAGTAATGAGAATCAAAATTGGTTACGGTCTCGCTATTTTAGAATATTTGCAACAACACTGAAGGAAAAAATTGAGTATTACCTGGTTGGTTGAAAAGAAAGTAAAAATTGTAATTTTAAAATTCACCCAGGCATGAATGGGTAAAAAGCACAGGGCAGTTCTTAATCTCTATGACCACTGGTGCCATTTTGTTTGTGTGTCACGGTCTGGTTATAGCTTTAAGTCCTCATACTTTCAATCATGATGTTTTAATTCATTAAATGATAGACAGAAAATGCCACTCTGCTTATAGAGGGCACACATGTTCAGTGACCGACACTGGAAGATACCTCTGGGTTCCAGTTTGTGTAGTTCCTTATCTCAAGCAGGAATGATAATTTCAATTCCATATTATCACAATAATGACAAAAATTGAAGACACTAGTGTCACTGATCCCAATCATTCCCTTACCCCTAAAGTTCCCAAGCCCCAGAGAGCAGCTTGCATGTCTTTCAGTGGAAGTATGTATGAATGAGAAAAAGGTGTATATGTGTGTGTGTGTGTGTGAGAGAGAGAGAGAGAGAGAGAGAGAGAGAAGACAAAGTGTACATAAAATGTACATGGTACTATACAAGGGAGGCTAGCAACCATGACACTGATTATAGGCACTAGAGAACTAACTAAGCAAGCAGAGGAAAAAACCTTATAAAATTGTGGTTTGGCTGTGTAGAAGGAATACTAATCACAGTAATTTCTCGGGACTGCTTACCACATGCCTAATTACCATGCAGCACAGTGATGAATATGTAAATCATTAAATAAGTGTCAGATTAACTTGTGCACATTTAAACTACAACATTGAACTCTGCTAATGTGTAGTCCGTTTTCATAATTTATCAGTCCTCTACTATGGTCACTGGCCCATAACTTACAATCTTGGAAGCTTATAAGAAATGACAGGTGAGGAAGGAATTAAATGAATATTTAAAGTAATAATAATTTTGGAAAAATGGCATATATAAATGAGGAAAAGAAGGAGGTTATTAGTAAAAGATATGCTTGCTGTTCTACATGACAGGCTTGTTTCTAAATTAAATTGACCTTAGATGTATTCATAGCTTGAAAAGAGTGAATATACTAGAAAATTTTATAATCAAATTCCTAACGAATATTTGATAGGATTTTTTTAAAAAACCAAATTGAAAAATCAAAACTAACTACAGCTTTCTCTAAAATCATACCTATTCAATTACAAATAGTATTAAATATATTTACTAAGAATTTTCTTCTTCATTAATTAGCACACAGCACCTTGGAAAAATGTATCACAAGAATTAAAATGAAGTAAAGCTAATATAAATAAGAAAGAAGAAATTATTGAATATGAACAATAGAAGTATCTGGATAATTTGGCTAATGCAACACAAGGCTAAAAACACGAAGTCATGGGGAGAGAGGATAAAGCTGATTCCTTTACTTTTAAGAGCTTTTAGGTTCAACTAAATACACATTTTGTTGAAAGTATTCACCAAGTTTTCTGTATGAGCACGATATGGGCTAATACTACAGCAGAATTTCTCAGCCTTTGCACTACTGATATACTGTGCTGGGTAAGTCTTCGTTTGGGGGGCTGTGCATTAAAGGATGTTTCCCTACTATCCCTGGCCTCTACCTGCTTGATGCCAGTAGGATCACTTCTCACCCTCAGCTGTGACAACCCAAAATATCTCCACACATTGCCGAATGTTCCCTGGGGGGAGCAAAAGTTCCCCCTGTTGAGAAATCTGCTTTATAGAATATGGAAATGAAAATTCTGTTAATGGAGGACACTGGTACTTTGAGATAGGAGTCTGCCAACCTCCTCATTTGCTGGAAAATTAATAAACTTCTCTTTCCTTCTCCTCAAAAAAGAAAGAAGAAAAAGAAATTCTGTTAATGGAATCCTAATTGAAAGACACTAACAGAAATCACTATTTTAAATAAGAATGGGGAACTTTTTCTTTGATAAGAACTATTAAGTCACAGGAAAAAAATTAAACTCATCAAAAACTAAACAAAGTGTGTTTTTTTTTCCTTCAGGTAGGTGTTGAGAGAGTGAGAAAGAATCAAGAAATAAGGAAATGTTCTCTCTCGCTTATAAAATTAAGAACAGAGGAAATAAAATTAATTCAGTAAACAGTGCAGATGATAAAAATATACTTCAGCTCCATATTATGATTTAAATAGGGAGCTGAAAACTGAAAGATAAAATAGAAGAATCATAAGTAGGAGAAGACAGAATAGGGAAGATGATGGAGGTGGGGTCCCACGGGGCCAGGGATAGAACTTTAGGAGAAAAAGAGAGGGGACCGGCAGTTAAAAGCAGAGCATCTCTCAGCCCTCCAGCCCTCTGAGATCCTGGCCTGGCCTTTTCCATCAGGCTTAGCCCTGTCTTCCCTCCTCCTCCTCCCCCTCCTCCTCAGGCCGCTGCTCACTATGCCCTTCATGTGGTGACACGCTGAGATGCTGAAAGTCAAGGGAGGGGACTCACTGGCAGTCAGCGATGACGGCCACAGAAGGCTTGGGAACGGGGGAATGGCAGGATGGAAGCCTTGCTTTATTATCCAGAACCAAATTCTTTTGAAGGAGCATTTGCCTGAAGAACAGTGAGGAATAGAACTGTTGAGGCACAAGGTGATGATAGCCTATGTTAAGGCGTTGGCAGAAGAAATTGAACAGAACAGAACTACTGACGTTTTGTAGCATACTTTGAAGGGCAACATATGTTATTTGTTCCTTGTAACAGTCAACAACGAATCTAGATTTGCTTTACACACAGGAAATATTTAATAAATACTAGTTCGGTATAATCTGATTTGATTCATTTTAAGTTAAGCAATGATCCCTATCGGACTCATAAGGAAACGAAAGCCCAATGAAGTTAACTGACTTGCCCACAGTCAAAGAGATAATGAGTTTTGGAGCTAAGGATGAAAGCCAAGTCTCCTTAATTCCAAAATCTAAGGCCTCAATCATGACACCAGCCCCAACAAACGTGCAGCATGTGTGTTGATTCTCTCCCTCTCTTTGCCACCGCAGAGGTTGCAAATCGATTTCCTGCTAAGAACTTAGATACGGCCTCAGAATCCTTCTGAACACAGGGCTCCAGAGAGTCACCCCAAGTCAACTTTTCTGTTTCCATGGCAGTGTACCACGCCACCGCTCCAACAGAAAGAAGGAGAAAATGGCAGAACCACTATCACTCAGCAGCTGTGGGGGCAGATTGTGAGAAAGAGAAAAGGGTAGGCATCAAGAATGACTAAGGCCCTGCGCCTGGGCGATGGCACGGAGGGATGGTGACACTATTAACGGAAGTAATGGAGCTGTGGGCAGCAGCAGAGCGTAATATAGTGAATGTGGTCTTAGGCGTGTTGCTGCCTTCGTAGTGGCAGCGAGGGCTGTCACAGCCGTAGCTGAAGAAGGCTGCTCATGGGAGCACAGAGACAGGGCCCCCTACCCCTCCTAGTGATTCCAGGCCCACAGTGACAACTGTGCATCCTAAAGGCATGTGTCCAAAAGTTACTACCCAAACAATTTTAGAAGAGATGAAATAAGGAGATTCCAAAGTCCTGATCTAAAAGACACTGCTATAAATCATTCTGCAAAGCGACAAAATTCTCTTACCATTCAAACAATAAGCAAATTAATAAAATTTTAAATTTCCATGTACCAAGATATATTTAAATTCTCGATGAGAATTATGAACAATTTCTATAAAACCTTCACAAACTCTATTAAGCTTTAAACCTAAAGTGCTTAATTACAACAAGATGTTTTGATTTAAAGGAAGTTTTGGTGAGTGGCTTCTATCAGTGGCCCTTCAGCAGAAGATTAAAAGTGCAAGGGCTTCTATCATCCCCACAATGTTCCTTAAACTTCATTATGTCAGGCATGCATGGCAAATTAAACAAAAAGCCACGGGAATTGTCTGGTCAAAACTGGCAGGCAAGGTACTACTCACAGAAACCTTAAGAGACAACTTGTTGAACAATTTTCTAACCTCAAAACAGACATGTTTTCTATTATTTAGAATTTAATATGTTTCACCTTTGCCTTTTTTTTCCCTGTAGTTTGTTTCTTCCTATTTCATTGCCATCCACTTTATGAATGTCTTGGGCAAGTTATAAAGACCCTCTTTGGTACCATATGGCTAATGTCAGCCAAAGAGTCTTTAATATTTTCTAAGCAACAGGATATTGTATTTAATGCTCTCAAAACTAATTTAAATCTTCAAAATGTTGAAGTCTATACTTACGCGCACATACACACATACACAAATGTTCTAGAATGGAGACCCTCCACCTCCTCCAAAGTCAAGTTTTGATTTATGAGCTCACAAAATACAAAAAAGAAATTCAAATATGCTTTACAACAAACTGCTAAAAACCACAGACCCACATAATTTCTTCAAAAGCATAAAGTCACTAGTGATCCATTTGCCAAAACACAAAAAAGCCCTCAAGTTCATTGATGGACCTAACAATATCAATTCTTCTCGGCACTTCAATGAATTATGCACATGAAAGAATATTTTGATCTTAAGAATTCTCATATGGTTAGTTTTGTTACCAGTGAAGCAAACATCAAACAGGGTATGATATATTTATTAATAGGTATAAACTCATGAAAAAGATCCCAATTACCATATATCTTTTTATAAAGTTTAAAGCTGTATATATATGTGCTAAGGGGTACAAAGAGCATCCCATAGCTTTGGATATTGTAAACCAAAAATTTTTTTTTTCAGACAGAGTCTCACTCCGTCGTCATGGGTGGAGTGCAATGGCATCATCACAGCTCTCTGCAACTTCAAACTCCTGGGCTCAAGAGATCCTCCTTCCGCAGCCTCCCGAGTAGCTGGGACTATAGGTGCGTGTCACCATGCCAGGCTAATTTTCCTATTTTTTGTAGATATGGGGTCTCGCTCTTGCTCAGGCTGTTCTCGAACTCTTGAGCTCAAGCAATCCTCCAGCCTCAGCCTCTCAGAGTGCTAGGATTATAGGCATGAGCCACCGTGCCCCATCCTAAGCCAAATATTATTGAAATAGTATTTAAGCAGCTCAAAGTATCATACAACATTTCCAGGAGTGGGAACATTTCACTAATAGTGGTTTGTGTGTGTGTGTGTGTTTTTTTACGCTGCAAACAGTTTAATGATTATTGTTGAGCATACATTTCGGAAATTTTTTACTTCAAACTGCAACAAGTTAAATAAATGTTTATAATATAAAAAGAAAATACAACCAAAAGTAAAACTTGCTTTAATGCTTTAAGTGTGCCTCACACCTAGACCAGTGTTTTTCCTTAATATATCTTTATTTTTGAGCTAAACACACTTAAGTATTTGATCTTTATAGTATGGCATTTAGGAAATAAAAATATACTCCCACCTCAAAGAAATAAAAAGGTTGTGCATGATTATATGCTAAACAAAAGAGAGAACACTAGAATACTCTGATAGTGCAGGCATCATTACAAAGGAAAAGAAAAAGAAAAAGCTTGAGATGCTCATTAACTCTCTCTGTTTTAAGGAAGCAGGATTTTTGACCAATCAGCTTAAAAGCCAGCAAAACAGGGATTAGTGATGGCAACTGTAGTGTATGGAATATGAAATGACAAACTTTACACAAACACAGTTAGAAATTTACCAGTGAACACTGAAGATCTGAGAAGCTGCTCTTTGGAACAATCAAAGTAGGACCACCTAGTGTTTTTTAATAGAGAAATCTTCTAAAGATCCTGCTCAACAGAGGGCTCTAGTAAACAACGCACTTGCTCTTATGGGAAAAGAGGGGTGGGAAAGTGGTGGGGAGCCGGCTGGGCGAGAACTAATGGTTGTATCTTATCCTCTACTTCTACCTCCTTCGCTTTTGCCTTGCAGAAAGAAGGGCTGGCCAAAGGCGGGAGTCACTGGGAGAGCCAAGAGGTCTGATCTGGGTTGTGGGGGCGGAGGGGCGTGAAGACCAAGTGGAAGGCAAGGGAGCTTTGTGATTCTCCAAATTAGTCTCCACACCTCTGGGCGGGCACTGACAGCCTGGAGCCAGCAGCAGTCAGCAGGGACCTCAGCAAAACTGCAAAGGGGCAACATTTGGTTTCTTGCCCCTCTATTGCTCTTTCTGAAATCTAGTCGCCTTTTTTAAGGCACCCTCCTCCCCATCTCTGCAAGTCAGTCTGTTATTTCCTCCATACCAGTTGTCACAACCTGAAACTATCTGTGTACCTAACTGTTTGCCTATATTGTTTCCTTCCCAACAGATTGTACTTGCCACGAGGGCTGGGACCTGGTCTGTGTCAGTCACCTCTCGACACCAGCACCTAGACTAGTAATGCCTGGCACACACTCAATACAAGGTTGTTGAAAGATAAATGAACTCCTCGCCTGCCCTCTGCCTCCTCTCCTCAATTTACAATCCAGTGACCTCATGTTGCCCTGTGGTTAATCACAGACCCACATCATCCCTACCCGGCCTGGATGGACATTGTGTTTGTCACGACAAACCTGTGCGGTTTACATGGGATCAACACTGCCCAGCTGCAGAGGTGGGCCTTGATCGGCCTGAGCCAATCCTAGTGTCCCTCTGGCCCAGTGTAGAGGTAGACATGTGACAGACTTTGAATTTTGTCCAATCAGAGAGAAGCTCAGGATTGAGTTCAATGGTCGAGGAAAGAGAAGATCCCACCTACCCCCAGGAGCCAGGAAGCACATAGCCCTGGGAGGGCTCTGTGGCTGGCTCCCTTCCACGAGGTCAAAGTCCATGCACAAAAGATGACAAAGTCAAGAGCTTTTCGAAGAAATCAAGCCACAACCCTGACACCTCAAAACCCTCTGGCTCTAATCAACGCTAAAGACACCCTCTGGATTTTCCACCTAGATGAGCTAATTCATGCTCTCGCTTTTAATCCCATCTGAGCTGGGATTTCCTACCTGATACCCACTCAGCCAGAAGTCTCATTTCCCCATCATCTATCCCAGCAAGGTGCCATTTAATTAACTGAATAAAGCATGATCTAAATGGGTTTTTATCCCTTCTAGAGAGTATTTTTACTTAAAAATTGAAACTAATCCAATTGTATATTTCATTGTTAGAACGTTTTTGAACTGGGTGTGGAATCGCATTGTTCTTTTCCTCCCTAAACCACACTCATTGCCAACTTCCAGGGTCACTCTACCCCACTCCCAATTACCAAATAATCCAGACAGCAAAATAGATAGAGTAAGCCTGCAACCTCACAGCTTCCAACTTCCCTCCTCATCTTTAAACATGAGACTCATATAAAAATTAAAATAATGGGAGAAAAGAGTCACTGGAATAAATTTAGGAAGCAGATGTTTTCTAATTTTCACTTTATTAGTTGGCCAAATATCTTCCTTTTTTCAATCAAGGAAAACAGAGCTACAGCAAAACTGAAAGATACTTGTTGAATGAATATGAGGTAGAGTGAGAAAAATGCACAAAAAATATACTTAAAGAGCTGTGAGATTTCAGAGGAGAGAAGGATAACTTCTGACTTGAAGGTTTAGAGAGACTTCACAGAAATTGCATTCGTGCTAGATTTCGAAGAATGGGAAAGAGCAGCAACAGACAGAGGTGGAAAGAGGGAATGAAACCTTAAATTATGCCTGGGAAATGGGGAGTGGCCCGGTTGGATGTGAACACAAGGGTGTGTGCAGGTGGGGGAAGAAGTTATCAACGAAGTCTGGAAATATGGTTTGAGAGCAGACTTGGAGAACTCTGAGGCTCTGTCTCAATTCAGCTGGTTCTGGGAAATCCCTGAAGATGTCTCAGTAAGATGACGATGTAGCCAGGGCTGAGTTGTGGGAACGATCCATTTGGCAGTGGCCTGAAGTATAGTCCAGGGAGAAGTTGCAGAAGCTGAATCCAGGATGAGGAGCATGAAAGTTTATCATGCAAATTGGGTCATTCTTGTCATTCCCAACTAAATCAGAGTCTAAGGGCCAGGGGAGAAAGCACTCAGGGCACATAGCACCTACTCCAAGAAAGCCTAGCTGCTGAAAGACCTTCTGTGACCCTAAAACTAGCTTTATGTAGTAGCTGCTGAAACCACCTGCCATGACTCTAAGGCTGGTTTTACCTACCACTGTCACTCACCAGAGCTTGCCAGTTCTGAAAAGCTTCACTCCTACTAGTGAGCCTTCTCTCAAAGCAATGCATAACATTTCTTTTATAATAAAACTCCCAAACTTTTCTTTGTTCTTCAGACATAACAAAGACCACCCTAGTCTGTGTGTATGCCCCAAATTGTAATTCTGTGGTTCCCAAATAAAACATTTAATTTAGCAATTCACCTCTATATTTTATTTTGACTTTGACAGTAGGTCATGGGGAAAGAAGGGCCTGGGACAGTCTGCCAAGGCCACTCCAGGCTCTAAAGCCATCCCATTCCCCTGCACTAGAGTTGGTACTGCCAGAGCTCCAGCCACCAGCATGCTCTACCGTGTCCCCAGGCCAGGGCTCAGAGGACGCTGCTGCTTAGAGGTTCAGGCTCAGTGTGGGTTAAACAGTCTTTTGTGAACTAGCCTCAGACCCATACCAACACTTTCAGTGTCATTTCTGTGGGAAAATATTTTTTTTTTCTCCAAAAGAACAGCTTAAAAACAAAAGTATCAAGCATACCTATTTATTAATATATGTCAGAGCTATCAGAATAAACAATTGGTATTATTACATAAATTGTCTTTAAATTTAAAAATAATATTTTTAAGAACATTTAATTTTTTTTTCTTCTTATTCTGGGGCTGCTTTGGGATTTTAGTGTAGACAAATTCGCACCCTTAAAAATGAACTTTTGAGTTTAGGATCTTAAAATAGGACCGTGCTGACATTATAATAAAACTCAAGAAGGAATAATGGTTGGGGTAGGATTTGTTTCTTCTTTTTTCCTGATGAAGCATGAACTGGTAGGAGATGGATAATTCAGAACAAATAAATTATGGAAGGAAATAAAATGTTTTATAAGAATTAGTAAAAAATATCTAAAATATTTTGAATAGGGCATAGAAATTAGGAAACAAGTTTCAGCCAATACTCCCCGTCATTTCTCAGTGGAAGGCAAAAGGTTTCTCATTACCCAAAAGGATCATGGCATTTAGTTATTCAAATCAAGTAGGAGAAAATGTTGGGTTAAGAACAAAGAAAAAGGACATGGATATGCTAATTATAAACCAGGTTAGACAATAGAGGCTCCCTGTGCGTCCTTTCTTGTGGTATTCTTCTTTGTTGGGGCATGATTTAGGCAATCGACTTCTGTTGTTGATTTCAGGGGGCAAAGGTTTTTTTTCTTACACTTTGTGCTGAGAGATAGGATTCACGTTTTTCTTGAACAAGAAACCAAAAAGATTTTTGCAATAAAAATATGTATTGAAACAGGATCCATATCTCTCACCACTCACAAAAATTAATTCAAGATGGATAAAAAACTTAAATGTAAGGCATTAAATCATAAGAATTCTAGAAGAAAATGTTGGAAAAACTCTTCTAGATATCGGCCTAGGCAAAGAATTTATGAAGAGGACCCAATGACAATCACAGTAACAACAAAACAATTAATAAATTGGACTTGATGAAATTAAAAGCTTCTGCACAGCTAAAGAAATAATCAACAGAGCAAATAGACAACCTACAGAATAGGAGAAAATACTCACCAGCTATACATCCGATAAAGGGCTAATAACCAGAATCTACAAAGAAGTCGAGCAAATCAGCAAGGGAAAAACAAACAATCCCATTAAAATGTGGGCAAAAGACATGAACAGAAGCTTTTCAAAAGCAGACAGACAAATGGCCAATAAACATATGAAATAATGCTCAACACCACTAATTATCAGATAAATTCAAACTAAAACCACAATGAGATATCAGCTTACCCCAGTTAGAATGGCTTTTATTAAAAAGTCCAAAAACAATCGATGCTGGCGTGGATACAGAGAGAAAGGAATGCTTGTACACTGTTGGTGGGACTGCAAACTAGTACAACCTCCATGGAAAACATTATGGAGAGTCCTCAAAGAACTAAAAGTATAACGACCATTTGATCCAGCAATCCCACTACTAGATACTTACCCAAAGGAAAATAAGTAATTTTATCAAAAAGACACTGTACTCGGATGTAGATTGCAGCACAATTCACAATTGCAATGATGTAGAATCAACCCAATTGCCCATCAATTCACAAGTGGATTAACAAAATGTGATATGTGTATACTATGGAATACTACTCAGTCACAAAGAAGGGCAAATGAAGGCACTTTCAACAATTTGGATGGAACTGGAGAGCATTATCCTAAGTGAAGTATCTAAGTAATGGAAAAACAAACACCACATGTACTAGCTATTAAACTGAAACTAACCGATGAGCACACATGTGCACAGACTGAAGTAAAACTCAGTGGAAATCAAGCAGGAGGAGGGGATGGGCTAAAACCTACCTAACAAGTACTATGAACACTATCTGGGTGATGGGCACACTTACAGCCATGACTCAAGCACAACAAAATCGATACATGTAACCAAAAACATTTGTACCCCTGTAATATTTTGAAATAAAAAAACCCCAGAAAAACCAAGAAAAAAATATGTATCTCTACAAAGCAATAAGAAAAAGAAAACATGTTTCCATAAGTTTCTGTATCTCAGGAAGCAGAGACAGGGTCTCCTGAGTATTCCCGAGCACTCTCAATGAGCACGTTCCTATTGTGAAAGCGCCACACAACACATCCTTTCGATATCATAGAGGAGCAGCTATTTTATGCAGCAGAGAAAGAAACGAGGCTGTAGGGTGAGCAACACGATGCTCGCTGGGTCTGACCCCGCAGACCGGCCTCATGGAAGGGGCTGTGGACCGTACGCTCGAGTGTGTGAGTGCTCCCGTTTGAAACCACAGCTTCCTTCTCTCAACCGTATCTCTCTCCAAAGAGGCTATTAGAAATGAATATTGGCCGGGTGTGGTGGCTCACGCCTGTAATCCTAGCACTCTGGGAGG
>VBSM01003176.1:71636455-71693889 GCA_008086735.1 Cheirogaleus medius | reverse complement strand
AAGGAAGGAAGGAAGGAAGGAAGGAAGGAAGGAAGGAAGGAAAAGAAAGAAATGAATATTTTCATATAAAATGGAAGACTTTGTACATGTGACATGTGTGAAAGAAACATTCACTCATACGCACACACAAATACATACATATTATAATTTACAAAGGAAAAAGATGCCAAAGGCTTCATAGGGAGGCATCAGGCAGGGTTTTTTAAGTCAAGGGTAAGGAAGGAGGCAGAGTATTGATTCAGGGGCATCTCCGCATCTTTCAGTGAGAACGAATCCTTCACTTACTAGGAAAGGTGAAATGACAGAGAGCACCCCAGAATGTATCACCCCTTAAAATAAAAATCTCTCCTGGGCATGAGACTTTGCCAATCCCATCAGAAATACACCTGCTTCTACAGCTTCACTGTGAGAAGCTTCTAGCAACCAGCACCATCCTCCTCTGTTCTCACCTGCCCCACGCCACCTGTCATTTTGCTAAAGACACCTGCACCCAGACATCCTTTGTCTCCTCAGGTGCAATTTCTTGAGGTTACTCAAGATAGAACAGTAGAGCCACACACCCAACCACGCGTTCTTCAGCTCTTCTAACAGTTTTATTTACCATGGAGACAAGACACGCTAGCTACAACTCCCTAAACTGTAACCTACTTTCAGATAAAAATTACATGCTCTTGAAACCAGCAATAATAAACAAAACGCACTAATAGTCAACCCAATGACAAAATGTTACACTGTAGAGACTGAGGAGACATTGTTACATCTAAAATCAATCCGTGTTTTCTCCATTTTATTCGGTGGTTAAAAAAAAATCAATCTGTGATCTGCCTCTTCACAGGGAATGAATGAAAGTGCATAGAACACAAAAGAATTTGATAACATCAGAGATAATACTCAGCCTGTGTACATACAGTCTTTTGTTGGGTCAGTAACCATTTGAAAGGGAACTATTGATTTTGCACCACATAAAAATATTAATAAGAGGGCAGCCCCAAGATAATTTGAACAGTTCCTCCTATTTTCTTCCCATACTGGAAGTAAAAAAAGGTTGATGTAAACATATACCTTACAACATAAGAGTTTCTTAGAATGTTTCTGGGATGACCAAATCCCTTTCCAATTCCACAGGTCTCTCTTGGACCAATCTACAGAGAACACTAGCACCATCCTGACTTTCTGGGGGCCCCTGTGGCAGCACCCTCCTAGCACAGAAGGTGCAATGAAGACACTAGCGTGGCAATAACATTTGGGGAAGAGGCCAGAAATTGCTGGAGGCAGGGAGGGGGGATTAAGGGAGGTGTCAAAAAAGAAATACGTTTTCATGCAAACATGCTATTTCTCTTCTTTGTGCAATTAATCATTTTGAGAAATTAACAAAAGACATTGATTCATCATTGGCCAATAGACTGACATGGGAATAGATGGAATTTTTCAAATCTCACTTCTTGGAAAACCATCAGTGGTTTCAAATCTTAACACATTGACTACCACACTAGAAAAAAAAATGTTTTTTTTCCTTGGGGCCACAGTGTTTTATTATGAAAATAGAATTAAAACGTCGAAAACAAAACCATCCTTACTAATTTAATGGAAATTTTTTTATCTTTTACTGTTTTCTGTGCATCCATTACATGCAACTTGAAAAATAGCTCTCTCAGCTCCCAAGGTGAAGAGACATGTTGAGTTGCAAACGCTTCACGAGGCTCCGGGCTCAAAGCTAGCTTGAGTTAGATACAGCTCACATGGCAGTTAATGTGTTAAAATGCAGGTCTATAGAGACTATTAAATATTGCCAGCAATAGCCACCTTTTCTGAAATAAACTCCTGCACTTAGGAGAAAGGGAAAGTGCACCATGCAGTGGCCCTGCCTCTCCAGGGATGTCTGTCCACCATTGCAGGACATCCACGGGGCCACGGTGGCAGCTCTGCTCTTGGAGAAAAGCACTGGGATCTCTGTAAGGTTTGCCCTGGCACCTGAGCTACTCCTCCCTGGATATCAGCTAGACACATGAGGTCACAGCACTCTGGCCCAGACTCTACGATGATCCTGCCGTTGCAGTATTTATGCTTTAAGTAGGGATTGCAATGTCTCTGCCACCCAGAACATTGAAACTTGATTTAAGCTACCCTATGTGTTTTGAAGTAGAGCTGCTACCAGGATACGGATCTGAATAGTTTCTTGTACTAAGGTTAACCGGCTGCTAGTTTTATTATTTAGAGAGCAGTGGTGTGATAGTAATGGCACATACCAGGAGGCCTGCGGCCAGGGCTGACTCTCCACCCTACCCTCACAGCCCTGGGGTCCTCGGAGAGGCATCTGACCTCTCCAGTTGCACTTCCCATGGGAGCAAATAAGGACTGTCATAGCTATTGGGCTGGTGTGAGAATTGAATGAAATGCACTTCACATGGTGCGTGTCCCACCGTGAGGCTCGTCAAGCTGACTCTGAAGAGCTTCGAAGAGGTGTGACTCATACCAGGGAAGTGCCCTGCACCATGCGGCTTGATGGGAAGCTGTCCTGGACCACAGCCACGTGGCTTTGATGAATGTCTGCTCACAGGGCCTTGTGTTAGGTCAGTCTCAGCTGAAAGTATAACCCGAGTGGACCCCAAAACACTAATAAAGCAAGGTCCCGTGACACCCACCAAGATACATAGATAGAAAGAAAAAAGAAGAAGACAGTATATTCTTTCACCAGTGCCTACATAAAATATATTTTCCCCTTAGTATACAGTATTCATACCTGAAATTATTTCCTCCTGACTTTACTTCCCAATGAATGCTTTCCTGAAACTGTCCAACCACAAATGCTCAAACACAATTCTTCATCACTTGGCACTTCTTCTATTATACCTTTGGTGAAGAATTGAATTTTTTTTTTCATTTCTTTCTTCCCAACCACCTTCCCACATAAATTATTTTTAATGCAAATACCCAGAAAAGGGTTTTATGCATATCCCTTTGGCTAGCATAGTTTTAATTTGCCCACCAAATCACTTTTTACCCTTAAAACTCTGGCTGCCCACACTCCTCCCAACGTTAAGCAAAAACAGGATAAATATAATTCTTGTTATATATTGTTCCTACGTGGCTTTACCTAGCAAAGACTCTGATACTGGGTGTATGAGAATTTCAGAAATGTTGACAAAATTAAGGCATATGCTTTGAGAAGAACGGAAATTACAGAGAGAGAGTACAACGCAGGAAAAAAAAATGTGTTGGCTACAACTTGGCGGCTGAAAACTAAACTTGCAACTGGTAGGTCACCAAGGAACGTTCACCTGATCATGGCACTGACCAGAGGAGATGGTTAATTTTTCTAAAATTTTAGCCTGCATTATTTTTATTCCAATTTGGTGATGTCAGCATAGGAAACAGGTAGGAATTTTTAGGGAATAAAAAGATATATTACCAAAATAATTTTTAATGAAAAAGAAATGAAACATTAACCTATTATTTTCTGAAGCTGCAAAATTCTGGGTTATGAGCCATATTACAAAAAAAGAAAAACCTAGAAGTTTTTTGAAGGCAAGGATCATAGCTTATTTATCATTATATCCCCACAACTAGTTTAATGCCTGGCAAATAGTAAAATCTCATAATTCAATCAAATATAAACAGGAAGGAGATTACTTGAAGATGAAAATAAAAGATAATTGGAGAGAGTCAGTGATTTTAGGAATGGTATTATGAGACCATAAGGAGCAAATAAATACTGAAAAGAAACATTTAGCGCTGTATTATGCTTTGGTATCTTTGCTAAATGCACCCAAAATGTCCCATGAGAAAGTTAAATGCCACTCAGTGAGTTAGAAAACACAAAAACTAGTTAAACTCAAGTATAATGTTATCATATTAAGAATTTGAAGCAATTAATTTGTTAAGCCTTTGAACAGATCACTATTTTGCAGATTGAAGAAATAGAAAAATAATTTTTTTCCAAAGTCGCAGAAATTTGATAGTTCTAGTTCAACAACATGAGCCATGCTGAAGAAAATAACTTGTGTAATAAGTGATGTCATGTGGACAGGGTTCCTTTAAACCACAGCATCCTTAATTTTATCAGCCACGTACAAACTATATTCCCTACTTTATATTCTTAGGGTTACCCATTCCAAGATGAGTTTGAAAGTTTGAATTTAAAGAAAGGCAAAAGAGCTATTCAAGTGTAAGTAACCTAAGCATTCCTGGAAATGTTGAGTTACTGTTTCCCTTACGTTTTGATTTATCACTAACCTGCCTAGACCAAAACCAAATTAACAGCGAGGCAGCTTTTCTTCAAAGCTAATTCAAACTTTCAGGCCTGACACAGACATTTGCAAGGAAGAGCAAGTGTTTTCAAACAAATAAACCAGCAAACAAATCAAGGAAATGTGATTGTAATGACGGGAGTCACGGGAGTCTCAGGTCAAAATGCAACAACCCTCTCTGTAAACATGACCCTCAGGTCCTGGGGGAGAGGTGCCTACCGCCTGACCAAGGACTTCCCATTCCCAGTTAGTATGTTAACTGACACCTACCCAGAGGCTCACACTAAATTTCTAGAATGCTGCGAAGCAAAATCCTAAGAATCTCATGGGCAAAAGAAAACTGACACACCCATAACTCACAAACACCATAAGTAACCTTTGCATTTGAACACAGAAACTGATCTGCTATTGCTCAGCACAGAAAGGGCTAATGAGCATTTGAAATCTGGTCACTCAGAGTGACCCAGAGCCCCAGAGCCCCACACACCACGGACAGCCAGTGGATGACGCCCTCTGCCCGTCCAGGCGCTCTATTTCCCTCCTTGTCCCTCTCTTCTCCCCCAGCTGTGCCCATCTTCCTCACCCAGGCCTTGGTGCCTGCCCCGGGTGAGATGCCAGCCCTGCCTCGAACAGCCACACAGGCACAGGCTCAGTGCCTTTTACCTTTCACCCTCTGACCCTGCCCTAAGCCTTCATTCTTTTTATCTCCTTCTCCTCCTTCTCTTCAGTTACATTTCCCTCTTTCTTCTCCTTCCACTTCCTCTCCCTCTATGTCTCTCTAGATATCCTTTCCCTAGTAGGTCAAAATATGAAACATAAACATATATATTTATACACACACATATTGTATACATAGTGGTGAATATCTGTCTATATTTTTAAGAAATGATCACTAGATTGTGCTGGGGTTCGGGACACGCCATCCCAAATACGGCACCTTGGCAGCTGGGGGCACCTGGGCGACAGCACGTGCAGGAAGGTTACTCCAAACCTTCCCCTACCCTGCTTCTTTGCAGCAGGTCATAAAACCCAGGAAGGATTTTCTGACCTTCCCCTGGAGCCGGTCATAAGACCCTCAGGTGAGAGATGCCCTCCCTACACCCAGAGGAGAGAAGCATCCTCATCTCGGAAGACACAAGGTCACAGGGAAGAATCTGAACTAACAGGCCTTGTTAACTTCCCCCAGTGTATTATACGCTTAGCTGACACCCTTTTTGCCCTCTCATGTTTCTCCACAACTATCCACGCTCCATTATCCTAGCATGATAACGCTCAGGTTGAGCTGTTTCTTCAGGTGTTCATTTCCTTACCAAGACTCCCATGTCACATAGAACTTTTATTAAACAGATGTGTATGTTTTTCTCTTGTTAGTCTGTCTTTTGTTACAGGGGCCTCAGGCATGAACCTAGGATGAGAGAGAAAGAGATCTTTTTCCTCTCCTACAACTGCATATAACTGAAACAGCCACACTGGATGGAGACAGGGTTTGGCTTGGTTTGGGTTTATGCTGTTGGGGCCCTCAGTTGGCATGTCCTGAGGTCAGGGATGCTGCGAGGGCTGCTGGGGCCTGACACACACCCAGTGCCCAGAGGTGGGTGCTTTCCAACAGCCCATCCCACCTCTCAAAGAGAACGCCGGGCAGGGGCTTAGGAAGTGGAGGACAAAGCTGCAAGGAGGAGGAAAAGCAAAAGGGAAAGTGAGCCAAGCCTCGGGCGGATCCAGTTGTCTTCTCACCATGTTTTAAATTAAACAAAACCCGAAAACAGAAAGAAAATGAAAGCTTATAACCTGGAGACAGACTGAATTTGAATCACAGCTGCATGACCCCCTACATGTTTCCAGTACCATGGCAACGTGCATTTTTAAAATCATTTGTTACACTGGGAATATTTTAAACAGAGCTCGGGACAGCATTTCTCATGGGGAGCTGCCAGTTGGGGGAGGGGGTGAGGCACATTCTCTAGTGGCTGGAGGCTGCACAATTGGCCCAACACACATTGCAGAATTCAGGGAGACTTCCAGAGGGTGAGCCAGCCATGGCCAGAGCAGAGCAGCCAGCTCACGCCCCTGGAAGCCAGACAGAAGAGAAAACAAACAGAGACCCTGTCCAAAGCCCACCACTGGCCTGTTATTCTATTCTGTAAATACTGTTACAGTCAAATGGTATGCATACTCTTAGCAGGCACGGTAAGATGTGATAATTCCAAGTGACAAGCAGAAAGAATGAATCCATTCTATACATTCTCATATGACTCATGTAACATACACGAATTTTTATTTTTATTTCTAAAATGCATTAAATAATAAATTTCAAATAAATATACTCTTCCCCAAGAATCAAGATACAATTTGTTCTGTATATTATAGCAAAGTTTATAATAAAAGGAACATATGGTTGTTATAGGCGGCTGCAATAGTTAAAACCCAGCAGACACATTGTCTGCGAGGCTGCATAGGTTCAAACCTGAAATGTGGCCGTGTGAGGGAGATTTTGCAAGTTAATGCAACAGAGCAGAGTGTTCCAAACATTAGTTGATAGATTAATCACTGAAAGTTAATTGATTCCAATGTCACATTTATACCCATGGAGTGGATTCTCCCGCCATATTAAAGGCAGAGTGGGATCATAAAACCAGCCCCGACTTTGAAGGGTTCAGATTCCAGCTCTACCACTTAGTATCTATGTTCAGTCATTCAGCTTGTTCAATAAATATTTGTTGAGCACCTACTGTGTGCTAGTCCCGGAGACAGGGTAGCGAACAAGACAGGCAGCGACCCTAGCAAATGGCTTAGCCTTCCTGAGCTTGGTGTCGGCACAGGTGCTAATCATGACTGTCCTTACCTACCTCACAGATAGCAGTAAGGCTCAAAGAAATTTATGAAAGCATCCTGACAATGGGGACGGTCTACAACACAAGTGCTTCCATTTAATTAGCTGACTAATGTGTCAAAGGGCCAAAAAGAAATCTTCCTTCCCAAGAGTTTCAAAACAAGTTTTGCTACTGATTAAGTTTTAAAAAGTGCATTTCCCCACTGCCATCTGGAGCTATCAGATTCATTTCTTTGGGAACAACAAACATCCCTTCCTTTGTCTCAGGCCTGTAGCATCTAAGGCAGAGCTTGGCATGAGTGCTACAGCATCTTTCACAAACCAAACAACTGACATCCTTGGATCCAGTGGTTTCAAACTTCTTTGTAAGCAGGGATCCTCACTTCCAATCTTGTGTAGAGCCCGACTGGACAGGAGAGGCCAGCGGGGCTGCTCTGGTTGAAGGAGAGGGCTTGCCCCTTGGCTGCAGACTCTCAGCTCTGCCTGGAACCCAGGCATCCCTGCATCAGTTTGACCTTCACCCTCTATCCCTAGCGCTCTCCTGGACTCCTTGCTTTTTCCTCTTTTTCTATACAATTTGTTTTATATATTATAGCAAAGTTTATGATAAAAGGAACATATGGTTGTTATAGGTGGCTGCAATAGTCAAAACCCAGCAGACACATCGTCTGCGAGGTTGCGTAGGTTCAAAGTCACTATAGCATAATGATTAGGCAGGCTGGACGTGCAACTTGCTTCCACCAATTGAAAGTTTATCTTCTCCAGACCTCACGTTCCTCCTCTGCACAAGGATGATAATGACAGTAGCACTCTCGGAGGGTGGTTGTGAGAATTACATAAATTCACCCATGTAAAGTGCTTAGCACATAGCCTCGCGGATAAAATGAACTCATTAATCAGTAGCAATTTCCCCCTTCAAGTCCACCCGCATGCCACCACCGGGTTCTTTTTTTTTTTTTAATTACTGCATCCGATACGTCATCCCCTGTTTCAAACTTCACAGCACTTCCCCCTTCTCTATCATATACCAAAGAAATTATAAACCCCTTCTCCTACTATGTATGTGTGTATGGACATCTCTCTACCTGGATCTGCAACTATATCCACATCTTTCTGTCTCCATCAGACTTTGCAACCTCATCTGCCTCACCTTGCACGCCACAGACCTGCCTCGACACACAGGGAGCAGAGCTGAGCACAGAGCCCTGCAGAAGGGACAAAGTAAATCATAGAGGCGGAGTAGATAAAAGGAGACGATGATGGGAATGCTGAGTAGTGTGTTCCAAGTGTAAAACGAATAGCAAAATCAAAAGCTCAGAGTAAACAGGCTGGTGAGAACGTTCTTGAGGAGGTTAGCTTGAAGTAGGAATTGAAAGGAACGTGAGCAAAGTTGAGGCAAATGCGTGGGAGCTACGGAGGAAACCAGCGAACTTTGCAGAGGAGGCTAATGAGAGACGAGGCTGAGACCAGGGAGGGCAAGAAGGTCAACCTTGGTCCTATGTACGTTGGTTGACTGAAAGTTCCCTAACTGGAGTTTGGGGGCTGTTATTCTGTGTGTGTAGAAGGACCCGGGGTGGGAGGTGCTGGGAGGGGGGACACCTGGTCAGGGCATTTCTACCCGATAAGCCCCCCCCTCCACATACAAAACTGAACGTACCTTCTTCCTCCTCACCCCCAGCTCCCTGAGTAGCCCTGTCTCGGGGAGCAGAACCCCAGCAAGGAACTGCCAGTTGTCCCTCACCCGCTCCTCTCCTTCACCCCTATATTCACAAGTCACCATGACCACTCATTTCTGCCTTTAAATATTTCCTAATTCTGTTCCTGCTCCCTGTCCCCACTGCCAACCACCCAAGGTGGTCCGCAACACCTCTAAATGACGATCTCGATCACCACCTAACTGGTCAGACCCACGTTCTGAATCCATTTCTTTGACTGTTCAGTGTAACTAAAAACCTCTATCTCTGTATAAGGCTGTTGTGAGGACTGAAGGCAACAGCACACACAAAAGCACTGTGCAAACTGGAAAGAACACAAAACATCGTGCTTTCCATTATTATTAATACGGCTTGGAATTTCAGCACTGGAAGGAGTTGAGGGAGACGGAAGGGCACTAACGTTTATTGGGCAACAATCCTGGTCGAGGACTATGTCAAACACCTGACATGTATTATTAATATCGTTTTCGATCCTCACAATAACCCTATGAAGAAATGGGCTCTGAGCTGTTGGACTCTTCGCCCAGGTCACTCAGCTTCAAGCGGCCCTACTGGTGCTAACACGGATGTCTGACCTCACAGTGGCTGCCATCCCAGGGGACCTGAGCCTGTCTCGAGCACTCATTTGCTTTAGGCCTGAAGAAGCAGAGGCTCAGTGAGCTGCCTCCTGGGAACCACGCACTAGAACAGGGCTTGAAAACCATGACTCAAGAAGTGAAAATCCCAGCCACCTTTCCTTGGTTCCTGGAATAACTCAGTTTTACACTGGCACCTTAAAGAACTGAACTGGAGTGACCTAAGCAAAGTGCATGGGTTGACCAGCCAGCAAACTGACCAGTGAAAGACTGGAAGAGAACTCAAGCTGGGAAGGTGCCCGGGAAGGTCTACCAGTCATCTGCACTGAGAGGAAGAAGAAATGTGACCAGATGATGACAACCCACAGGGACCTTACAAACCAATGTATTGGGATGCAGGTGAGAGATGCTAAGTGACCCACCTGAGGTCACACTCCAGTCTGCCTCAGAAGAGAGCTCAGACTCCCAGCCAAGCACCGAAGCAGCGTCCCAGACGCCACCAGCTTCACTATCTTACCATCTTTCCCCTGAGCTGTGTAAGGGCGGCTGAGTCACTGGGGAGACAGCCGGGGCTAGGGGGGCTGTCCTGGGCCTGGGGAATGTGAGGGAGGAGATGACCAATTCTGGGGGTGTTGGGAGGCTTACAAGGGACAACAGTGGGGGGTGGAGAGGCTACAGGACAAATGATAAGCTGGTGGCACTGAACATAAAGGACACATGCTGGCTCAGCCCCTGACTCACCAGTGAGTCACCCACCATCTGCCAGCAGGAAGCACAGCCTGCAATTGTATTCTGGAAAAGGGCAATGAGGTAAACTTTCAGGAGGTCTCTGTGTTCTCTTTTATCTTCAGAAGCAAAAAGAACAATCAACAACAATAGCAATTAAACAGAGGCCAAACTTTTATATTAATTAAAAGCCACGTCATGAATATCTAGGCCAATTTTTCAGTCACTCAGAGCTATGATTGGTCCCGGGAAGTGGTGGCCTCAAGGCAAAGAGAACACCGGCCAGGCAGGGAGATCTGGGTCACGTGGCTGCGGTTCTGCCACGACGCACCGAGCTTGAGATCCTGGGGCGGCTACGCTGCCTCTCTGGAACTCAACTTCTTCACTCCTGCTCATCTTGAGAAAATTTGAGATGTCACAGATAAATGCTACCTAGCATGCAATATTCAATATTCAATGTCCAAGAAAGGACAACGGCTATTTCATCATAGCAGCAGTGGTGGCAGCACTATTTCCACGCTAGATATTTCTGTATGCTGCCACTGCTGGGTCACCGGCATCAAAGTGTCAGACCCGGCCTCACAGCCTGTCCCAGAGGGTGCCAATTCTGTGAAGAATGCCCTTGCAGGACAGAAGAAACACTGGGGGTCTGCCAGCCCTTGTCTTCAGGAACGTTACAATAAATTCAGGGAAGCTTGAACTTAACACCCACGAGACAGTAAGAAGCAGAACAAACGTACATGTTAAACTAGACCCTGTGCTAGCAAAAGGAGAGGGTGTTGTGGACTGGGACGGTCTGAGAGGGGGCATAAGGACGTGCATAGTGAAGCGGTGTTTAAAATTGCCAAGTCACCCACTGTTCCCTCAAGTGTCCCAACTAAACTGCCTCTGCCCCCATCCCTGTCCATCTTTCCAACATGTCCACAGCATCTTCCCTTTAAGGCCCCTTGACATGTGCTGCTGCTCAGTCTAGCTCAAGACCTCTTTGCAGAGTCTGATTAAAGTCTGAAAAGAATAGCTGTCCTGGAGCATGCAACAGCCATTACAAAAGCCCTCAGTCAGGAAAACACCATCTAGGCCAACAGTTCTGGCCTGGATCCGTGGAAGAGTTTTGAGAATATATAACCTTGAAATTGAAGGCTTAGTATAATATTTTATGTGGTGTTGTGTGAGTACACAACTCTGTACCTGAATATGTTTATTTTTCTGGAATAGGATCTGTATCTCTCCTTAAGTTTTTGTGAAGGAGTATATTCCCTAGAAGACTAAAAGTCAGTGGTTCAGACCAAGGTTCAGCAAACTGTAGCCCACAAGCCAAATCTGGCTCACTGCCTGTTCTTATAAATAAAGTTTTATTAGAACACAGCTACACTTATGTGTATACCTATTATCTGTGGCTGCTTTCACACGACAATAGTAGAGCTGAATAGCAGCAACAGAGACCGTGTGGCCCATAAAAGCTAAAATTTTTACTATCTTACTCTTCATAGAAAAAGGGTGCTCGACCCCAAGTTTTGACAGTATCTTTTAGAACCATCCACTACACTTGAGCAGCTGCAGGCTAATAAGTCACCACCAAAATCCAAAGGTGAGCAAATGATTTTAGAATCAAAGTTTCCCTGCTCTAATTTGCAACCTCATAGACTAATTAATTGCTACAGATTGGCCTTTCTGGAAGTCTCCCTGGAAGTCTACCGGACAAAGGAGTGGCCAAGAGGGAAACCAGTTAGAATTCCTCCAAGGCTACCTGCCACAGGCATCCCGAGCCAAGCTTCCTCTGCAAAGTATTGCAGAAGAGGTAGTCAGGCAAGAGAAGTATCATCACGCTAAATAATTCAAACAATCCTGCTGCTGGCTCCAAACCAAATTTGAGAAATTATATAATTAGCAGCAGCGCATTTAAAAGACTATATTAAATATGGTAATGTTCTCACCACGTTAAGGCAAAGCTGCAGAAACGATGCCATCTATTAACTAGCATAGGATCAGTTCAAATAAAGAGGAACATCTTCGGGGCATTTAAAAAATAATGATATCAATCAGTTTGACAGAATACTTTTCTTGGGCTACAAAATTGGTTCACAAAAAGTCTTATTCCATCTTAATGTGTAATTTTAAGTTACTTATTTCCATTTTCAATGTAGTTTTTCTTTAACAATATATTATATTACTTTTATTACCTTTAAGTCAAGAACCATTTTTTGTATGTTTTGTTGTTGGCTAGTTCTCATCATTCTGATCTCTCTGCTGGCAGACGAGGCTGTGTACATGGACTTTAATTATACATGTGCATATTCCCCATCCAGTACGCAGAGAATAAGGCAAGCATGCACTGCAGCAAATATGACTTCACGTGCACCTCAAGCTGTGCAGCATTCTTCTGTTAGTGTCGTCCTCGCTTAAAATCTCAAGACCTGTCTGCTTTGCCTAAACTCGCAGTTTATATATGAAGCTAGGTGACCAGGGCTAGGAGTGAGAGTCTCTTGGCCAGAAAGGAAGACATATTTGCAAATGTAATCTTAACGTCAGGGAACCTCTTGGAAGTTTTGTTCTACTCAACAGTGCATCCCATGCTGGAACTTCTGAGCTGTCCTCTTTGGGTTGCAAGGGAGACCTTTTACCATTTCCCCATCTGAGTTTACTAAGCTTTGCTGCCAATCATGAATGCCCTCTTCCTGTGAGTTGTTTGTGGCAAAATTTCTCCTAAGTTAGCATACCCCATATTTGATAGCATATTGTTCAGATGTTTGTTAAATAGTTCAAAACAAAGATATAAAATTTGTTCCACTTCAATCAAGAGATGAGGGTTTCTCAGAACCCAAATAATAATAACACCAAGTAGTAATCTCATTTAATTTTGATGACAATGTTTTGTGGTCAGTACGACTGACTCAGGGAGGTTAAGCAATTTTTCCAGGGTCACACAGGTGGTAATAAGGGCAAGAGTTGGTATGACCCATGACCTCCCACCTCCAGGGTTGGTGCTCTTCTGAGGATGCATATTAGGCTGAATCTGATGTACTGACTGAATGATGTAATCTCACATAATGGAACAAACCCCAGACTAAAAGTCAGAAGTTTCTGGAAGTCAGAAGTTTCAGGCCTCAGCTCTAACACCAACCCACTGGTTGACTTTGGGCAGTCACTAATCTCTTTGGGCTTTGGCTTCCCCAAATGTGAAATGAAAGAACTGAACAAGAAATTCCTAAACATTCTTTCAATTCCAACAATTAGGAATTCTATTGAGTAGAAGTAGCCTGGTTCCCAAATGATCTACCTGAAGTAAATATACATAGTGTGAAATATAAAGTATGCTCTACAAGCAAATGAAAGGGATTTGGCGTTATACACACTTCTGGATGATTCGTGCCCTGGGTCCCTCTCAATTGGTTAAGAGCTAATTAACTAAGACTTAATTAACTAAATAATAACTAAATAAGACCTAATTAACTAACTAAGCTAATTAACTAACTGACCATGTACACAGTTAAAACTGTTTTCTATGACCCTTATGCAGAAATCAAACTTTTTTTTTTCAGAATATATGGGGGTACAAACATTTTGGTTACATAAATTGCTTTTGTACTGTTTGAGTCAAAGTTACAAGTGTGCCCACCCCCCAGATAGTGTGTACTGTGCCCATTAGGTGAGCATTTATCCATCCCTTCCTCCCCACTCCCACCTGCTTGATTTCCAATGAATGTTACAGAAATCAAACTTCTGAGACAGGAGTGTGGAAGAAGAGTGATCAGCATGCCTCTCCTGAGTTGGGAGCTAGTCATTTTGCCTTTCTCTGCCTGTAAAGATCCAAAGTCTCTGATAAGTTCATTGTTTTTGTCACACTGCTTGATTTCTCCTTATTAAAAGTGTTTGGCATCATTGTCGTTACAGAATTAGCATAGATGTTTTCCCCAGATCTTGACAGAGCTCATGCTGTGTAATAAAAAATATGTCTGGTCTTCTTCCTAGGAGAAGCAGGGAGCTTCTAAACCCTTGGAAGGTCCAAATGACAGGAGTGCCTATGGCGGATCCTGAAGTGAGGGCAGCCTTGTTGGCAACAGTACCCTTAACCTGCAAAGTCTGCACTGACTCCAGGCAGTTAGTGTTGGAATTGCATTGCAGCACTGCACCCTGCCTGCCACGAAGGAGTTCTGCATGGGGACATGTCAGGCACCCTCCTACCTCAGGCCCTTTGCACTGACTACTCTTTCTGCCCTGGAGCATTCTTGCTCTGGGACCTTCGTAGCTGGCTCCATTGTCACCTCAAGTCTTTGGCTCAAATGTCACCTTTTTACTGGAAATTTCTCTGCTGCATCCTCCCCCTCATCCCACCTACACACATTCCCTGTCTTCCTTCCCTATTTCACTCTTCATAGCACTGACCTTCTGATACACTAGGTAATTTGCTTATGATTTTGCATTGTATTAATAAATATAGTCCACTGATAGGATGTAAGCTCTATGTGGGCAAGAACTTCTCTCTTTAGTTCACTGCTATATGCCTACTGCTCAGAATGGTACCTAGCACATTGTAGATACTCACTCAATATTAGTTGAATTGAGCTGAATCTATACCTATATGCATGTATACATATATAAAATCAGGCTCTTGTGATATAATAAATTGAATTCATGTTAATTGTCTATATACACCCCTCTATAGTGTGAGATACTGGGCTATTAGGCTAACAGCTGTCTTCTAGCTTCTGTTCGTTGCTTGCTTGCTGACCGCAGAGCATTATGGGTTGAAATAAGATGCAGGGAAAAAGCCCTGAGTCCAGAGCCTATCAGTTGACACCTGGAACAGGTTAAAACCAATCAGGGGCAGGGTGAAATAAAATGCTAAAGTAAAACGGGGACGAGTATACCAACCAATCAGCGCTAAAGCGTGATCAACGCGTGGACAGTTTGTGTGCACTGGGTATAAAAAGCTTCCTCCCACACTGCACGGGGTCCCTGCCCGAATAAGAGGCCACTGCGTTGGTGCCCTGGGGCTTGGACCCTAGCTCGAGCTAGCCAATAAACTCCTTCTGGTAATTACAGCCTCGGAGTCTCCTGTCTCTCTGTTCGGAGGTGCTGCGGATTCCGATCCAACAATAGCACATTAAGCTATCCTAATTTTCATATTGGGGAACCCCACTGCATATGGTAACATTTTATATCTCACTTGAGCAAAAAGAAGCAATCATATTCATTTTTTCCATAGGTTTTTAAAAAAATGTACACTAGTCTTCTGACTTCTGATGGCATTCTCAGAATAATTCTGTTGAAAGGCTGTCAAGTGTGAAACAAACAAACAACAAAAGGTATTAAAAAATAAATTTGGCTAAGGTGACATTAAGATTGAAGGGAAAACCTATAAAAGACAACTTTTTTTTTTCTCCAGAGCTAATAAACTCAAAGGCTTTATAACCTTAGTTTGCAATAGCTGGGCAGGGGACTCTGTGGTCATGTCACTGAGGTGTCCCAGCTGTCATATTGGGGGGACATCAGCCAATGAACAAAAGGCAATCACAGAAGCAGTTGGCCCCAGACTATCTTCATAACTAAACTAAATGTAGAGGTTGTCTTTGGACAAGACCATACTAGTCTTCTGACAATGGTTTGCCTTTCCGCACTCCCCTCCTCTGAGCTAACATGATCCTCTAGTCCTGTGGTCCCTGACCCCCAGGTCATGGCCCCTTATTGGTCCATGGCCTGTTAGGAAACAGGCCATACATCACTGCCTGAGGTCCACACCACACCCACCCGTACGACCTCCACCCCATCCCTAGTCAACGGAAAAACTCTCTTCCATGAAACTGGTCCCTAGTGCCCAAAAGGTCGGGGACCGTTGCTCTAGTCCAATTGCTGGCATTTCTTGACAGGGCTATTGTAGCTTTTGGCTTTGTTCTCTGATTGTTTGACTAGGATTTATGTGAATTTAGAGAAACTCTTCTTCATATCTGTTTGAGGTCTCCAAGAAAAGTGGGACTCATGACTTCACAGTGATTCTGCCTATGGAAACATGAAGATGAAGATGTCACACACATTTTTTTCACTAAAATCTTATCCATGTGTTTATTTTCCAGAGCTGTTAAGAGAGAAAATCTAGCTTTAGGTGGTGAAGAGTCATAGAATATCAGTATCCTATTATATTTTAGTTATTCAGAACACTTACAATAATGAAAACCTATAAAGACAGCTTATATCCACACACATATCAAATTATCCAAATTCAAAACTGGATTTTAAAATTGCCTTCACATCTGGCATTTCCCACAGGGATTTTCACTTTATCTGCTTTCCTGTAAGCAGATATTTAACTTTACAGAATTTCTTTTGTTTAAACCTGAAGAATGCCTGACACATAGTAGGTTCTTACCACTGCTTGGTGTGGGGAAATAAACTGGTAGATTTCAAACAGAAACAAAAACACAAGTTCCTATTCTCTGTGGACCCACATTAGAAGGAAAGCCCAAAAGTACCTTCCTGCACTCAGGGGTATGTGTGGGTCAGTGCAAGAGACAAAAAAATCTGTCATCTTCCCCTGTAGGAATTGTTAAAAAAAAAAGTTAATTGGGAGTCCATCAGGCTGAGATGGCTCCAGCACCGTGGGTTCCTAAGTAAGCAAACAGAAACCCAATTCAGTGTAAGAGGTAAACTGAAACTTAACCAATTAGACACTGCCAACTAATCTCTAACTAGGGATCTTCCACTGAAATGACCCAAATAAGGCTACTGATTCTTTTAACCAATCAAATATTTTCTTTCCTTTGCTTCAAGAAGGCTTATAAAACCCTTCTTCTCATGAACCTTTGTTGGAGGCCAAATAGCTTTCTGTTTGGTGCTGTCCGATTCATGAATTACTGCCTGCTTAAATAAACTCTTTAAAATATTAATGTGCCTAAGTTTATCTTTTAACAGTTCATTAGCCCGATGCAGAGAGAGAATGACCCAGACAAAGCTGGACATTGAACCTGAGGCTACCCTACCTCTGCTGCTCACAAGGAAACATACGGGGGTTATCGTAGCTTTTCACTTCCTTTCCATGTAGTCGCAGAGCTTTGAGGCAGCCATGCTGTTGGTTTGGAGCTAGACAGGCCCCTGGCAGCACAACTTATTTGGGAAGAGTAAGGGCCTGGAAATTAGACAGACCTTATCTCAACTCTCTCCTCTGCCGTTGTTTATCCTCAGGCAGAATTTGGATGCTTAAGGCTCTTAAATGTCCAGAATTAATGACTAAAATGAATAAGATGCTATCTGGCATGAATATAATTAAAGCATTGGATGGAGGTTCAAATATGCAATTAAATAAGTATAACCTGGCTTGACATCACCTCAGAAAGCCCCAGAGAGTTTGGCTGGCTAGAAGCTAAGCATGAGCCTGCATTGCTTGGCAACTGCTAAAAGAAATTGTAATCACTCATAGGCCGCACTTGCTCAAGTTCAATGTGTCCATCAAGTAAGTTTGTTTTCTTGATGCTCTTTGAAGCCACCAAGGAGTACTGTGTTCAGTTCTGGGTAGCACTGTAAGGAGGATATTGCTGGCCAATATTCAGTATTGGATATCCGGAGAAGTATCCCGAGAATCGTAGCCAGGATTGCAGGGTGGGCTTAAAAAATAGGTGAAGGAACTTTACCTGGAAACACCAGCTTCTGGGAAGTACCAGGCTCCAGGCCTCAAGCACCTGAAGGGTTGACAGGTGGAGTAGATTCTGCTTCTGTCGAGTCAGCTTATATTTCCTGGGCCTGTACTACACTCAGAGCACCCCGACAGGTGCTGTGCCATACGGAGATTAACAACACACAGGCCCAACCTCAAGGCACTTACAATTAAGGAAGATAGAATGCAGAGTCCAGGATTCTTGGTTTTCACCCTAACTCTGTTACCTGCTGCATGAGACTGTGATAATGGATTTTGTGTGCCAACTTGACTGGGCCACAGAGAGTGCCCAGATTAGATATTATTTCTGGGTGTATCTGTGAGGGTGTTTCTTTTTTTTTTTTTATGAAGGTTTGTGGAGAGGGGTGCTCAGTTGCCTTGTTTTTGTTGAGACAGAGTCTCACTCTGTTGCCCAGGCTAGAGTGCAGTGGCTGTAGCTCAGTGCAACCTCCAACTCCTGGGCTCTAAGCAATCCTTCTGCCTCAGCCTCTCAGGTAGCTGGGACTACAGGTACATGCTGCAACACCTGGTTGTTTTTTTTTTTTTTTTCCCTTTCTTTTTGGTACACATGGGGTCTCACTCTTGCTTAGGCTAGTCTCAAACTCCTGAGCTCAAGCAATCCTTTAGGCCTCAGCCTCCCAGAGTGCTATGTGAGGGTGTTTCTAAATGAGATTTGGCATTAGAATTGGTGGACTTAACTAAAGTTGACTGCCCTCCCCGTTGTGGGTGGGCACTGTCTAATCCACAAGGGCCTAAATAGAACAAAAGGCCTTGGAAGGAGAAATTCACTCCCTTTTTTTCTGCCTCACTGTTTGAGCTGGGACCTCTCATCTTGTTTTCTTCTACTCTTGGACTTGGATTTATACCATCAGGCTGGTTCTCAGGCTTTTAGACTTGGACTTGATTTCCTAGGTCTCCAGCTTATAGACAGCAATTGTGGGACTTCTCAACCTCCATAATCACGTGAGCCAATTCCTTACAATAAATCATTCTCTCTATATACATATGAATATATATTTGTGTGTGTGTGTGCATGTGTGTGTATTACATACACATATATATGTAAAAATTGGTTCTGTTTCTCTGGAGAACCCTGACTGATACAGTGACCACAGGCAGTTTCTTAACTTCTCTTAACCAGGCTTTCTTTCTCTGTAAAGCAACACTGCAGAGGTTTCCTGAGAATTAAATGTGATAAATATTCATAAACAATATGCATTTTTTTAGGAAAACCCATAACACAAAGCAGAATTAATAAAATGTTATAATAAAGAAAAGAGCGAAGAGCTGGAAAAGGAATGAGAAATCAGAAATGGATTGAAACCAGGTAGATGGCGGAAGGCTTTACAAAGACGACAGCTTTTGGATTGAACCTCAAAGGACAAGGAGGAGTTTGGTGGCTTGGAAAGGGGGAGAGGAAGAAGAGTGTTATGTGTTGGCTAGACAGTATGAGCAAAGGTGGAGATATTGGAAATAAATGGCTTTCAGGAGACCAAACAATAATACAGTGGCTGGAGTGCAGAGGAGGAACAAAGCAACGATAACAGCCGGAAAGACACAACAGGGTCTCATTACGACTGCCCGAGATGGCACACCAAGGAGCCCGTGGGCGGTGGTGGGCCGTGCGAGGGAACTCAGGAGAATCAATCTGTGCTCACACAGGGTGTGGGGAGACTAATGACTGGAACTAGGAAAGCGAGTGAAAGTATCTTTATAAGAGTCCAGGCAGGAGATGATGACAATGACCTAAGATAATGGCAGTGGCACTGGAAAGCAAGGGGACAAACGCTGGCCATGCGGAGTGAAGGAGAGGAGGAGTAAAAGACGACTCCTCGTTTTGCAGCCTTTGTGTTAAGGAGAATGCTGGTGCCGCGAACCAACACAGGAAACCCCGGAGGAGGAATAAAGCTGACCAGGGAGATGATGAGTTCAGCAGGGAGTGTTGAGTTTCGGGCGGCTGTGGAACCGTCCTAGGGAATTCATAACAGAAGGCTGGAAACACGGCTCTGGAGCTCACGAGAGGAGTCAGGGCTAGACGTGCGGATTTCAGAGGAGGTACATTTAGAGGTTAAGAATGTGTTGTCAAACACAGACAAACTTGGGCTTGAACTCTGCTTTCAATACTCTCTGTGTGGCTTTGAACAAATTTTTTTTACCATCTCTAAGCCTTAATTTCCTTAATTGTAAATCTGGGAAAATTATACGGACTTCAAAGGCTGTGCGTACTGCAGGCCATCTGGTCACCATTTGTCACCGTCACTGTCTACCAGAACCATTGCTGCTGAAGCCATTAGAGATGATGAACGTGGCTAGGAACACAGAGCAATTAAGTAGAAAAAGGATTGAGGAGTGAATCCTAGGGAACAATTACCAAGGGATATAGGGCAGGAGAGCAAGCCTGAAAGAAGCTCAAGAGCAGTCAAAGGGGCAGGAGGAAGACCGTGACAGCAGGACATCCCAAAGGCCAAACGGAGAAAATTTCAAGGAGAGAATTATCAAAAATGTCCAATGCCACAAAGTAGTCAAGGAGGATAAAGAAGGAACACAGAGAGAACATTGGATGTAGTGATTTGGAGGTTATCCTTGCTTAGAGGAACTATCACACGTGGTAGGCATAGAAGCCAGTTGTAAACGTAATAGGATTCAAAATCAAAGTTGCACCCAGACTCCGAGGAGATGTGTATCCGATACCAAAATGAGCTATGAGATGGATCACCTTCCAGAAAGCGCAAAGCAGATATAAACAGTTACAGGCCTTAGTCTTCTTGCCCACTTTGAGGATATAAAAAGGCTTAAGTTATTACACAAAAAGAAGGTTGGGCATGGTGGCCCGTGCTTATGATACCAGCACTTTGGGAGGCTGAGGTGGAAGGATCGCTTGAGGCCAGGAGTTCAAGACCAGCCTGGACAACAAAGCGAGGCCCTGTGTCTATTAAAAATTTAAAAATTAGCCAGGCATGGTGGCTAATAGGTCTTGTAGTCCCAGCTACTTGGGAGGCTGATTCAGGAGGATCACTTGAACCCAGGAGTTGGAGGTTACAGTGAGCTATGATCATACCACTGCACTTCAGCCTGGGCAACAAAGTAAGACAAGAAAGAAAGGGAAGAAAGGGAAGGAAGAAAGAAAGAAAGGAAGGAAAGAAAGGTAAGAAAGAAAGGAAAGAATGGAAGAAAGAAAGAAAGGATCTATGAAAAAGATTTCTTTAGAGAGAGCCGTGCTACGAATTCCATCATTCTAAAAGAGAAGAGATGCTTCCCTTCATCTTAGTAGGGGCTTCACTGGCAGACCAGAAGTGCTCTGTCAGTGTCCTCTGGGGACAGAGGGAAATAGCAGAAATAACAGACCAGTGTTTACCTGTTTGGCTTTCACCTGAGAACCTTTGGCAGCAGACGAAAGGAAGCTCGGTTGCATTGGTGGCCTGCGGTCGGGGGTGAAGGATGTATGTGTGTTCTGACGGATCTGAGGGAGCAAGCTGGCCTGGAGCTAATTTAAATTCTTCCCAAGAGGATCATCTGAGGCCAGCAGGGAGAGCTTTGGAAAACAAGGACCGAGAGAGACACAGCCAAGCTGGAGGCAACTGAACAGACCACATCAGACCACGTCGACAAAGAGCGGAATGTTCTCAGTGACAGTCCTGAAGAGCCCATGAAAACACCCATAAGAGAAGTTGGCTTTAAATACCAATTGCTGCCCAGAGAGCTTTAAAGCCAACTTACAACAGAACAGGCAATACGGACTTTCTACCTCCCCTTTCCCATCAGCCGCACCACCCTCGCCCCCACATTCCAATCCTGGAGGGGTTGGAACAGCAGGGAGGAGGGGGGTGCACAGGAGGAAAGGCATCGCCCTTTCCCTTGTCTTGTCCTTCAGGCAAGGGGACTGGCTACACTTGGCCCTGGATAGGTGTGGAAGAAGAGCTCCAATTGTGAATGACTCTCATGTGACTAGATATTTTCACTTTGTAGTAGGGATGGTAATTTGTAGCTAGAAGAGTCCAGAACACTTCTTACTCTCTTAGGAGAAACCAGGAAAATCGGCATTATCGAGGTGCCATCCAGTGGCAAAAGAGGAACTTCTACCACTATATAGATCTAAGAGGACTATATAGAAGGCAATTTAAAAAATAAAGTAAAATAAAACCCCATGATTCTTGTGTGCTCCATGTTACCCAAAACTACAGAAAGTGAGTCAGGATGAGGAAGTGGAGGCTTCAAGAACAGTAATTTATTATTGTTATTGTTATTTTTTTAACAGTTCAGCAGAGAAAGAAAGGCACCATGGTTTGATGAGATGACAGAAATGACGAAAGTCCCTTTTAGGACAGGAGGAATTTAGGCCTGGCCATGGGCTAAGGAGAAAGAGTCGGTAAAGAGACAGTGAAACAGCAGATCCACTAGAACAACAGGACGGGGACACTGGTAAGGCAAAGCCACAAAGAGAAAGGGAGAAGACAAAGTCAAGAGCGCTGTCATTGATTTTAGGAAGGAAGAGAGACTCTGCTCCTTTGGAAGACAAGGGAAGCAGGGGAGAGGATGAGGGAAGATACAGGGGCATTTTAGTCTGGGAGGAAAAGAAAATGAAATAGTTTAGAGTGGATGACCTTGATCATCCCAGGGGGCTAGGAGGAAAGCTCCCCTAAACATGAAGGCAGTGGGGTGGTATTTACTACTCGGGAGGCCAGAATTAGGACTACTGTGTAAAAGCTGGAGAGAGATTAATTTAGGTTCAGTACAAGAAAGAACTAGTTAAAAATTAGCGCTAGAGGACAGTGGAATCGGCCTTCTTATGATGTTGTAAGCTGTTGCCGACAGAGGGTTCTTGCTGGGGATGAACACCTGTTGGGATGCGGTGGGGAGGGTTTCTGCATTGAGGGGGAGGCTGGATGACGACCTCCAAGACTCTCAGTGTCCAGGATTCACATTCAATGCTATATTTTGTAGGGTTTTCCACGCCCAAAATTCATGTGTCACTGCTACTGAATACAATAGACAGAAGCCCGTGAGGACCTAACGAGAAAACGTAAAGATTTCACGTGTGATACAATGCCTTGATTTCCTAAGTAGGAAATTATCTATTTGTAGCAAAAGAACTAATCTGTGCTTGAGTTAGATTCTTTTTTCAAAGTACAATATTCTATACATCTCCACATAGCTTTGCAGTTGATTAAATTTGAAATATCACTACGTTCTGGAACACTGAATATTTATGCATGAGCTAAGAAATAGCTGTGATCAAGAAAGTCTCCAGAACCCCCTGCAGCCTTTCCACTGCTACGAGTCGAACAGGAACTTGCTGACAAGAGCAAAGCACCTTAGCCAATGTCTCTCTACTCAAAGTGCAAAACAAAAACCCCAAGCCCTCTATTTCAAACGTCAGTCTGAATTCTACAAATCAATGCAATCAAGAATGATCGTACCAGATTTTATATCCTTCTTTAATTAGACAATGAAATGTCATGCAAAAAACTTCCAGTTATTCAACAAGATAGCTATATTTCTTTAAAATAAGAACTGTATATTCCTAGAATTAACAACTTTTGAAACAATAATATATTCCAGCACCAACAAGCACCATGAATCTCAAAGAAATCTGCCTACAGATACAATGTAAACTGACCTTTTAATCCAATTTAAACTTAAATCTATAAAGAATTATCAGTCTATTATGGACCATAACTCATTTTACCACAGTATTTTTCCTAAGAGATAAAATCCACTAGAACAATTAGCAATATTTAAATTTTGGGTCAAGGTTCAGAACCTAAGATCCTCTGACATCTTTAGACATAAGTAATATTAAAAGTCTATAGAGAAGGGTCATATTTTATGCAAGTGTTACTATCTACAGTTATTTGTGATTAACACACTGCCTGATACATAGGACATTAGCTTAGCTTATTAAATAAATGACTGGATGAGTAAAAGAACGAATGGACTTTGTTATCAGTGGCTCAAATCCACTTGGTGAGGAAGCCTGGTCTTTGTCCTGACTCCAAATATCTTCTGTTATTCCCAGTGACTTCTGGTTTCCTAGCATCACCAACCTCAGGACAGACCAGCAGGGCCATCAGAGATCCCTCTAACCCAAATCAACACAGACACAGAGAGAGGGAGATGTTTCCCAAGGGCTGGGATGCCTGAATGCTGTCATTTTTGGAAGTCTGACTAGTTCTTCGAAATGTGGTTTCATTTAGTCTCCCAGAGATTCTCTCCAGAGAAGAGTGGCTATCTTCAAAGGACCCTTAATTCCCTCTCACCTCCACCATAGGAACAAAAATTAAGAGTGGAAGAAAGCAACAGTAATCACTTTCTGGTTGTAAAGAGCACCAAAAAGCAAATCTTGGTGTCATCTGCCTCCAATTAAGTCCTGCAAATGAATCTGTGTGGCTGAGTCCAGCTGCAATTCACTAGGAGGTATAGTTCAGCTGAGGTGTCATTCACCAACATCATTCACCAAGTAATAAGGAACACAGTTTTGAATGTGCTTTGACATTTATTATCTCATTTATAGTCCATTACAACCCAGGGAAAAAAGGTGTTTTACAGAATAGGAAGCAGGCTTGGAAATACAGAGACCACACAGCAAGTCAGACACAGAGCTTGGATGAGACCCGTGTCTTCCAACACAATTCCAATACTATTTCTATTATTCTAGGTTCTACCCTATTTTCTTGTCACCTAGAGGTAAGGAAGGCAATCAGGACCCCTGGTGAACAGTGCCTGATATAGCTTCTGTCTTATCTCATTTAGGAAAAACATCCCAAGAAAGTGGTCAGGATGGAATATTTCTAGAAACATTTACCAAGTGGATCCTGGGCATCTAATACCATGGGAGACTATAAAAGAAGCTGAGGAAGTGTCCATTCTAGAATCACATTCTAGAAGTGTCCATTCTAGAATCCTTTAAGAACACTGTACTCCAGATGAGTCTGTCTAGTGTCGGGAGAAGCTAGATTGGTAATCCCCAAAGACAGGGCACTGGCATGCATGCACATACATGTGTGCGCACACACATGCACAGACATGCACACACGCACAGACATGTACACGTGCACACACAGGCATGCACACACGCACAGGCATGTACGCGTGCACACACACACATCCACACACCGTGTCGCAAATGTCTTACTGCAGTTTTGAGCTTTAGCAACTTCAGAAGGATAAATGCTACAAACTTGTAAAAAAAAATCATTTGAAAGCTTATTTGTATTTCTTCTATACTTAGTTTTGTGAATGTTAAATAATGCATTTTAATTTCAATTTTTTGTTTCATACCACATATGCTATCTTCAATTGGAGGGGCTGAAACGTTTTACAATATGGCATGCGATACACTTACAACGCACACAAAAAATGACGTTCATCATGTTACATTTCACACTAAGCCTGTAGTCAAGTGAAGGTAATTTTTGCACATGCTACTATGAAAACTACACTGTTCCTAATCAAGCTTGTAGGGCAGGCTTTTTCTTCTTTCCTTTTTTTTTTTTTAACCCTAGAGCACTATTTTTTGTTATACCAATTCAATTTTATCTTCTTAGTACAATCCATCGTGTTAGAATCCTTGTGGATCTTCATTCTGTCTTCAGCCACACTGGCTCCCCTCCCCATGGTTTCATCCACACACCTTTAACATGCATTTCTAACCAAGCTAAACCATGTGGAGTCCAAAGCAGAACCCTGCGGTGTAGACTCACAGTGAATAAACACAATCCCTACCTTCAGAGACTTTATGGGCCAATTCTAATAGAGATCACTTCCAGCACATTTGACATCAACCTATAAATCAGTTCCTTTTGGACAGGACAGTTCAATGCATGAAAAATATAATCACCTATACCACTCAGACCGTACATTTCATCTTAGTCGATGGGATTTCAAGAGGGGCTCTGTCAAGTGCACTGTGAAATTCCCAGACTGTCTGACACTATTCCTCTGATCCCTCAGGTGAGGGACCCTCCCTAATTATGAAAGGTAAGATGTAAGATGAGGGGGCAACCTAGTTGCAGCTCTGTTGTTTATGTATTCTACTAACAAACATAATGCTATGACCGTCAAATTCTAAAGACAGATCCAAACAAACAAATAGAAATGAGTTTATTTGTAACCCAAGTTCAGATGAAATCTGGACAGCCCTCAACAACATCTACTGTGGGCTGAATGTTCAAGTCTTAACCCCGGTACCTGTGAATGGGATCTTATTTGGAAATAGGGTCTCTGCAGATGTTATCAAGTTAAGATGAGGTTATAGTGGATTAAGGTGAGCCCTAATCTAATACCTGGCGTCCCTATAAGAAGAGGGAGATCTGGGCACATGCACAGACACACATAGAGCAAGGTCACGTGAAGACAGAGGCAGAGATTGAAGCGATGTTGCCACAAGCCAAGGAATGCCAAGGATTGCCGGCGACCATCAGAAACTTGGAAGAGGCAAGGAAGGATTCGTCCCTAGAGCCCTCAGAGGGAGCATAGTCCTGTCCATATCTTAACTTGGGACTTCTGGGCTCCAAAACTTGTGAGACAATAAATTTCTGTTGTTTCAAGCCACCCAGTTTATGGTACTTTGCTATGGCAGCCCTAGGAAACTAACACAACATCTAAGCAAACATATTTAAGTTTAAAGTAATGTCTATCAACATCAGAATCGAGGGCACTTAGGCATTGGTTGGTAAAAACAAGATGGATATTAGAAAAATCTGCAGAGAGGATGAGAGATACTTAGACTCTTGAGCAGGTAGCAGGCACAGCAGGGCTGAGCCTCCAGATCAGATCTCAGCGAGGCAAGTGGGTGAAGAAACTAGCCAAGCAGTTTTGGGGGGCGTTGGCTTTGGGGTTGAGGGGTTGGACAAAAGGTGGCATGAAGTCTCGGGCTCATCACCAAGGAGTCCATTGTGCAAGGTAGACATTTCTCAACAAAATTCTGTCACTTTCTAATGGCGACAAATCACAGATTCATCAGTTTGTCATTGACATAAAAGTAAAATCATGTTGAGCTTCCTGTCTCAACTTGGCATTTTCCTTGACTATTTTTCATCATTCTAAATTAGACAGCGAGCAGCGCAGGGGAAGGATCTGCCGGCCTGTCTATCTATAGTGCTCTAGCCAGCATTTCCAAGGTGCTAAGACTCTACTGATTGATGACGATATTGCTAAAATGGTTACATTCTGAACCAAAACAAGGAAGGCATATTTTTCCACATGTGCAAACCTAGGGGAGGAAGGAAGCTCCCCTGCGGTTTCTTGTATCGATCGGGTTCCAACGTGGCCCCATGAAATACACGTCTGTAATGGCAAAGCTCCTCCTTGGAAGGACCTTAAGAGACATCCCTAGGAGCCTTCCCAGCAGTAATTAGGGGGATGTATTATTGCTAATCCCGAACACGCTGGGAGCTGAGTTAATTTTGAAAGATAAAATAAAAGTGCTGCCTTGTGGCAAAAGGCCCCTTCTTGGCACCATTAAATCAAGCACCGCCCTGCGCAGGGCCAGGGTATTAATTCTGAAGATCTCTGTACCCCCTGCTGACACCCCTTTTAAGGAAGCTACTATGGAGCAGGCCCAGTGAAGCATCGATATGCAAATACCATTTAGTAAGTACAGATAAGCTGGGCTAAATCGTGCTCAGAGCACTTAAAAATGATTCAAATGTTAATGCATTAGCACTGGAACAGGCTGTACAAGCAACAGGAAAATTGCAGTTGTCAAAGTGTGAATTTAGTCGCAGGGTAAGTTCATCCAAGGAAGTAAAATCTCAATTTAGATTCTTTTTCTACCCGACCCCCCCACTCCCTTCCCTCTCCACGTGCTTCTTTTAGAATGGGGGAGGACGTCGTTACTCAGCAAATGTGTTTCACACCAAGAAATGGTTATATTCATCAAGGGAGAGGATGTGAAGTTCTCACAAAAGTAGCTTGAAGTGGTCTTTCACAGTGCCAAGCCACAAAAGATGGGTAAGGTGTCCTGGGTGTGTGTGAGTGTGTGTGTGTGTGAGTGTGTGAGTGTGTGTGTCTGTGCGCATGCACTTGTGTACACATCTCTGCATATCTGTGTGCATTCTTTCTAATGAAGAAGGCTCTAAGGGGAAATTGCAAGGGATTTTCTGGCAGTTTTCTGTTGTACTTCTCAGAAAGTCCCCCTGCCCATTGTGGCAGGTGCATGTAGTAGGCTGTGGCATCCAGGCAGATAGCACCTTGTCTGTGGGGGACTGCGGGTTCCGCAAGCCCGGCCAGGTGGGAGAAGTAGCCCCAAGTCTACTTGGGGGTAGATAGAGACCCAAGGGCTTGGGAACCATGGCCTATTCTGCTGATTTGAAACTAAGCTGTACTCCAGCGCGAGTTTGACAGGCTGTTTCTATATCAAAGCAACAAATGGACTTTCATTGCAGAACGCATCTGGTCTCTCATACCATTCTATCACGAGCAGCTATTTTCTTTACATTGAAAGTCAAGGCAGTTTATTTTTCTCAAAACGGTGCTGTCAGCTCTTCTGCCTGACTCTTCACATTCACTTGTTCTACACAATGGGAAAGCTGTCTCATCCTTAAAAAGGGGTGGGGTGGGAGAGACCCTCCCTGAGGACTTATGATATATTTACATAAATCTTTGTCCCAAAGGGCATGCCTATCAGAGATAAAGATGGAATACATTTAGAGAAAATTTATTTAGGGGAAAAGAGATGCCAAACCACTCTTTCAGTTGGGTTCCTTGAACCAAAATAAATCTCTTTAAATGATACATCTATATATACTTTTATTGGGCATTGAAAGTTTTCATGATAAAGAGATAATTTTTCATATTCTTATCCCTCCCTACAAACCCTAAGTCATTTTAAATATGAAATAATTATAGTATTCTTAAATGCATATAACTGATAGCATGTATATATGCATATAATACAGATACTATGTGTGAACATACATTTGTAGTATGAGGGTGAGGCCACTACATCACATCACTTACCCTATTATCATTAGTGCTCAAGTATTGCCCATTTACTTTTTCAAAAGCTAACTAATTTGCTTTTTTTCTACACTCATTTAGGCAAAAATTTCATTATCACTTCGAAAACCATTTCCAATGAGACAGAATTAGACTTGTCGATAAATATGTAATATTTTCCTAATTAAATTGGAAGTAATATTATCAAGAAGAGTCTCTTTGTTTGCTACAATAATCTTACCTATGATAGGGTTAAGATTCTCAGATGATTTATAGTATCAAAAAAAATCGTTCTTAAAGTTACAACCCTTCGTGTTCATTTCCTAAGACATGTCTGTCCCTCTTTAGGAATTGTTCCCTTTATTGATTACAGAGAATCACATTTAGTTTCTTAATGGAAGGAAGCTACACACCCTCACAATGCGAATGACATGCAAACTCTAAAGTATTTAAAGGAAAGGGGATACCAAACCACATTTCCAGTTAGGAATTAAAGGAGCCCACATGAAAGCTGGGCCTAGACACACACTCAATAATTTGATGATTACAAATCCTTCAGCCATAAATTTTGAGAAAGATATATAATTAAAAATGTAGAAATGTATACCATGGCTTTCTACAAAACATCAGTTTAGTTATTAAGTGGTTATAAATTAGCCTTTAGTAATATATTCTTCTAAATGATTTAACCTTTCCAATTATCATTTCATCTGTTTTCTATATTTAAAAAAAATCAAAGAAATTCAAGATATGGAAAAGACATGCTGGGTGAGGATCTGAAACTGATTTGGTAGCTTTGGAGTTGACATAATCTTGGCCTGGTGCAGCTCATTTTGGAAAGCTGCCTCAAATTTCCCCTGGTTTTGAACTTTTTTTTTTTCCTTACCACTTTCATCTAGCAAGAAATCATCCTGGTAACGGAACTTCTCCGGTCCACATGCAATAAAAATGTCATCGTCACCAAAAAAGTCCTGAAGGCACATCACCTACAAGAGAAAAGCACAGCACTCAGCGAGGGGTGGCAGAACAGCAATTACAACAATGCGCCCACCCCCACCGAAGCAGACATCTGCATAAAGCCACCTCCCGCCTAATGGAATCACGGAGCAGCTTCTCCAGAGGAATTTCAAAAGAGGGGTTCCAGCATCTGTTACTAGTAAGAAACATGTTCTGTTTCAGTTCTGCAGGAAGACGGGATAAGGAAAATAGAACCGGTAACTGTCACATTTATTACTTGATATATCAATAGGCTCTGAGGTAAGAGCCCTTTGTTTCCATAACAGAGTGGACGCAGCCACACGTGGCAAAAGAGCTCCGCCGCGCTCTTCCAGACGGAATGCCCCCTGGTAGCAACAAAAGCTAGCATGTGGTTTTAACAACAGATACGTTTTTTAGTAATTCATGCAGTCATATGCGCACAATAATCACTGAAGAAAAATGTTTATGTCATACTATGAACGTAATAATCTCCTTTAGACCCACTCTACCTCTAGCTGAAAGAAAAATGGAACTCTTTATTAAAGGAATAATAAAGGAATTAAGTTATTGCTGAGGTTTAGACACAGAGATTATGGTAACTGTATGTGTGCCCACCGCCCGAGCTATGCTTAACTCTAAACTTCCCAGGCCACCCACCTCCTTGTTGTCATGCAAAAGGAAAGTCTTAAAACTAACTTTGGATTCAATGCAGTCTCCAATGAGAACTTTAAGAAAGCTAAATATCACTTTGCGAGTAACAGTGGTCAAAATGAATCATTTTCAAGCACGTTGCTCTCTGTCTTTGGATGGGCTGTGTACTATACTGTTCGTAATATGTATAACACCAACTCTGGGAACACTGCTGATTTCTATCTATTTTCAACTTCCTCTGGCCACTAGGGCGAAAATCATAAGGCGACCAAGTGAAGGCACCCATTCAGAGCTGTATAAAAGAGACTTTCTAATAGCATTTTCCCCTGGACATTTGAGGGCCAGAGACAAACGTCTCTGGAGTGTGAGATTCCTTTGGCCTGTGTTTACTATTAGCCCCTGTCTCATTTGTCTGCCACTTTATCCGTGTGCCCCTCTGGAGTCCTGCTTTCCTGGCAATCCCTGGTCACACGACCCTGGCTCATCACACGTGCTGTGAGACCGAGAGTAAGACGTTGGGAGAACACGGCATTGTTTTGAGTCCCTAAATGCCATGACGTGTGGGCTTCAGATCGTCTTCCAAATAATCTCTCATTTTCAAATAATTACTTGGCAGTTTAAAAATGAAATTTCTATAGCAGTTTGATAACCAACATTAAGCATGAATGAGGTATATCTGTGGTCGTCAGTGCTTATTTCGCCTGTGAAAGCTCGAACGCACAGGTGACTTAGGAGGAACACTGTAATCACTGAGGAAGAGGAACCGAAGGGCTTCAAGAGTGGCGTCTGAAGCTCTGATCTTCTCCTTGGTTTAAAAACAGGCCCTTTGAAATCAGAGTCCACTATCCGTTTCACTCTTCTCTCTCTCTCTCTCTCTCTCTCTCTCTCTCTCCAACCTGACCCTGTTCATCTTTACCTTCATGGTGGCCTACCTGCTTCTGTGCGAGGTGGCATCATTCCAACCAACTCTGCACAGCCATTTTCGTTTTACACATGTAAGTCTCTGCTGACTGTCTACTGTGTGCCAGTTAGCAAATTGCAAAATGAAGAAGATATGATCTCTCCCTCAGCAAAAATGTGAACAATTAACCCAAAAGAGCAATATTTCCTAAAGTGTGGATGGTCAATAGATTTTGTGCAAAAGAGGGTTCTAAGCCCAAACAGATTTGAATTTATCCAATGTAAACAGGTTCCTTTGTTTCCAAACTTCTCACAACCCTTAATGTGTTAATGCACACCGTGACTCCAAAGAAAACATAGAAAAATATAATATTTCCCAAACTTCGTTGATTCCAGAACTCTTTTCTCACACAGCATCATATGGACTAGTGTTCTACAGCAGGGGTCACCAACCTTTTCGATACCAGGGATCGGTCTCATAGAACACAATTTTTCCATGGGCCAGGTTGGGGGGGGGGTTGGTGAGCAATGGGGAGCGAGGGAGCGGCTGTAAATACAGAGGAAGCTTCACTCGCTCGCCCACCACTCACCTCCTGCTGTGCAGCCCACTTCCTAATAGGCCATGGACCAGTACCGGTCTGCAGCCCCTGGGGTTGGGGAACTGCAGTTCTACAGAGTTCTCTTTGGAACCGCACTGACAGCCATCCATAGGTGAAGAGATCTCTGGGAACATACGAAGGAGAGACCAGTTACCCACACTCCTCCTAGGCAGCGATGTTTCTCTAGCTGATGAATAGTTAGTTGCTAATTTATTTAGTCACTCAAACATGTATGATGGACCTACTCTGTGCCAGGCTCTGTGCCAAACATCATGATGACAAATCTCTGATAGATGAAAAATATTTTTTTCTAAAGGAAATCATCTTTTCTCCCTGCATATTCCCACCATTCTCATTTGAGAACATCAGATTACTAACCAGATCCCGCTCATCTGCGTGTGCATGTTTTACGCTAGTGCTACCTGGACAAACAACTATCATCAAAACTGCAACGTGTTACAAGCAGGTTTCCAGCCAACTCTCTGCCACCATTTTCCTCATGACCACTCTCCAAGCTTGAGACTTAAAGAACAGAGCAAACAACTATCCCGTCTTGGATAGTTTAGGCATAATTCTGTTGGCAATAGGGAAATGAAACATGATGAACTTCTGATGTTCTTTCCAACCCCAGGATTCCAAGAATATGAAAGAAGCACAAGTGATTGTTACGGAAAAGTAACTGTCATCACCCAGCACAAAAAGACAGGGGGAAGTCATTTCTGTGCCAAGCAACATGCATTCATTTCTCTCTCAATCTTCAGTGACTGAAATCAAAGAATTTGTTGGACTATCTGAAACTTTGATATTTTCTGTGTTTTCCGCTCTGCATCATTTCGTCACTTTCCTGCTCACAGCTTCCCACTGGAGAAGGTAGGTAAGCTCAGTAGATCAAGTTCACATGCATAAAACTGCTCCTTGTTAGAAGCCTTGGTAAAAGAGTTGACAGCAAAGGAGGCTTAAACACAAGGTTACAATAAAGATGGATTTGGGATAATCTGCGCACTTCCATTATCCATGCCCTCACACTCCACCATTGACCTAGAGGTACCTGTAGTGCATTCCATCGAACAAAAAATAACAGAGGAAGATTAATAACCTTCTTCTCTAGACAAATACACTTTGAGAATTTTCCTTGAAGTGTTCCTGTATATTCTGATATCCAGAGATTATAAAGGGTAGGAGAAATGGAAAAGCTATGTTTTGCATAATAATCTGATTTTATTTATCTATGCAGTGTTGCTCCTTTTTAAATCTGATGTCCTCAAAATTCAGTGTAGTTACCAGCTTTAAAAAAGGTTCCATTTATGGATTTAAAAAAAACATGCTTCTTGCTACAAGGGGATGGTGACAATGGACCTCTTTCTTTATCATGAAATCTCTGCTGAGTAGGTGTCAGATGTTGGAAGCATTCATCAAGATGAGATACAGGCCAGATGCAAAGGCAGAGTATCAAGTTTGAGACATGAGAGATGTCCAACCTATGGAGAAGCACCTTTTTGACCTTTCCTGTTTCACCATCATGCTCCTGGACCTCCCAGGAGAGTTGGTATTGCTAGGGCCTGCTCTTCTCTGTGGTTTCACAATGGACATGGATTCTGCCCTTGCAACATCTCGCAAACCCAGGCCTTTCCCCTGCCCCCTGCCCTTCTCCCATCGCCAAGTCAGTCCAGAGCTCATCCTCCTACCCGTGGACCTTGGCATTTCTCTCTCATGGATTTTCTCACCCCCTATCTCCTTTCTCTCTAATCCATCCTGTTTAATTCTATCAGTCTAGTCATCCTTAGCAAACCTTCAGAATCTCTCTCCGTGGCAGTCTTACCATTCTCAAGTTAATCTTTCTGAGCCTGGCATTGTGGATGCCTCAAAATCTGGCTCCAAACTACCTTTCAAGTTTCTAGTTGTCTGAGTTGTGATATAGCGTCTGATACTTAATAAGCATTTGTTAGATGGATGGATGGAGGGACCATGCTCTAACCTGAAATATGTCCCAATTTATCTGCTTTACCTATGATCTAAAAAGGGCTTGTTCTTCCCTACTTGTGTGGGTTTTTGTATTAATTTTTTTTCTTACTTGGTATCCCTTCCTATCTACTCTTTGCCTATCCAAATCTCTCCTGTAGTCCAAGGCTCAGTTAGAGATTCAAGCCCTACCTTCTCTATCCATTCCAATCCAAAGTAACTCATCCCTGCTCTGAACCGCTACCCATCGTTCACCATCATTCAGTAAATGTTTACTGGTCATCTATCATTTGCCAGCCACTGTGCTAGGTCTCGAGGACATGAATGCCCTCACCTTTCACCTCTTCTTTTCCAGTATGTATGTCTACAGACTTAGGATGCAAAGAACACCTGCCATACTGTTGTGACTCAGTAATCCAGCAAGACAGCAACCTACATTAACTTCTAGTGGTTTTGTCAAAGCCCAGGGTCAGGTGCTGTGACTCCAGTCCCTGCTCTGCCACCATCACTGACTTGGGCGAGTCGGGAAACCCCAGTCGGCTATCTCGAAATGAGTCGTGTTTCTAAAGACCCTAAATTCAGTCATGGCAGAGGCAGTATCTCTTGCTGGGTGCCATTCTTTGGCACCATAGAGATGTCTGCTCTGGCACTGGTCCCCAAAAGCACAGCACTGTCATCAGAGCCCAGGTTCTGAGTTAAATTAGACGTTAATCTCTTCGTGCCTCAGTGTACCATGAGTTAAGACCATGAATCTGGCGAGAGTAAGTCCTTAATAAATTTTAGCTATTAGTATTTTTATCATCCCAAATGTATTTTTACTTTCAAACAAGTATAAATCAAGTGAATATCTGATAGAAAGGAAAAAAATATTTTTTGGAAACAAACACAGACCTAGTGTGGTATGGCTCATGCCTGTAATCCTAGCACTCTGGGAGGCTGAGGCAGGAGGATGGATCACTTGAGATCAGTAGTTTGAGACCAGCCTAAGCAAGAGTGAGATCCCATCTCTACAAAAAATAGAAAAATCAGCCAGGTGCAGTGGCACGTGCCTGCAGTCCCAGCTACTTGGGAGGCTGAGGCAGGAGGCTTGCTTGAGCCCAGGAGTTTGAGGTTACAGTGAGCTATGATCACATTGCACTCTACCCCAGGAGACAGAGCAAGACTCTGTCTCAAAAAAAAAAAAAAAACACACACACAAAAAAAACCAAACATAGTATGTAGCACATAGGCACTATACCAACATGCTGCCCCTTCTTGCTTTGTGAATAAGGATTCTACCAGTATTATTATTTTGATGAAAAACACACTTTTACTTACCATCCGTGAATCGAGGCAATCGTTAGCTAGTCGCTAACACAAAGGTGGGGCATGGTCTATTGCCTCTGATTTCCATTAGGCTTCCACAGAATGATGCTGTAAAAAGTCATTTGCAAGTATATTTACCTGATATTACAAGTATAGTTCTATGAACCATTTTCTTAACTCAGGGCCTCTTGGGATCTGTCACCAATGTTTAGTTTTGTGGAAACCAAAGATATGTAGTCCTCTGAGTAAACTGTCCTCTATTGAAAATATCCTCCACTAGAAAAGAAATCTCATGTAGAATATATGCAGTTCATAAAGGAGGTTATCTGTTTATGGCTCACAGTCCTTAATAGTCTATCTATCAATTGATTTTAAGTTCTTACCTAGTGCTTTGATGACTATATGGAAATCTAACTCCAAAGAAAAACATGCCATTTTTTGCATCAGAGTTTATCACAAATGGTGCTTAAGCATAGGGCCATAACCAGGGTATCTCAGAAAACATGGGCGATGATAGTTGCCAGATGTGCTGAAAAAGCCCTTGATCTAGCATCGGGACACCTGGGTTCTCAGACCAGACTTCCCGTAATCGTTATATGAACTTGGACAAGTTACTGAAATTCTCTTGCTTACCATTTTCTGTATTAGTTCTAACATGTCTTGTCACAGTAATTATGTGATAAAGATATAAAGTATAGATGAACATTCTCTTTAGGAGGTGTGATGTAACAAGAACAGTTCCATATGCATTACTACACCTCATCTTCAATACACATTATTACACTTAATCCTTTTCACTATGAAGGAGACAAACTCCATTTGACAATAGTCAAATATCCCCATTTTACGGATAAAAAAATAGCCAGATTAAACACAAGATCAGTAGGAATTTGAAACCAGGTCAGTTAGAATTCCCATGCAGGCTCTTACTACCTAGTGCAGGAAAACAAGTCTATTCACATGGACAGAAACATATGCCCTGACGTTTGTGTGTGATAAATTTCAGTTGATAAAACCATACGATCAATAGTTATCACATATATTATACATTAATAGTATATAATAATAAGAGTGTCCAACAAAAACAGATTTGTTAAAAAAAAGGAAGTTTGAAAAAAAAAAAAAAGGAAGTTTGACTAATTTCTTTAGCTCAAGGAAAACATATTCCTTTTGCTGACTCTCTTTATGTGAAATCTAAATTCATATCTTTTCCATTAACTTGTCATTACGGTGCATACTCGTCCAGGGAGACCAGGCTGCTTACAGGGGAAACGAAACACTACAGACAAATATGGACTTCCTCTCTTCTGAGCTTCCGGCCTGAGTTGCTCTGCAAGGGCAGAGTTTCAAACAAAGGCAATAAACGCATCTGCTATTTACACATTTCCAAAGCAGAGCCATGGAATCCATTCCCCTTCACTGGAATGAGATCTCCATGGTGACGCTGGCTTCAGGGAGCTGGGCCAGTTTTTCAGCAGGGTCCAGGTGAGGATATTTTCTTTACAAGAGCGCCCTCTACAAACAGAACAGGGAATAGCTCCGCAGCCCCGGCCACATGTGAAGCCATAGAACTCACTTTATCAGGTGTCTCTCATTGTGTTAGAGATACTAAAATATTTTACTGTCACCCATTTAATATATTTTAAGTGAGATTATAAACCATCACACAAATTAAAGCCAAGAAATTCATTCCATTTACTGGGATCACTCAGCAGGGCATATCTTTCCTGTTTTAATTTTCTTTTTCATTAAATACTTATTTGTAATTTCTCATTCTTCTTGATAATCAGTTAAAGATGGTGGGCTTACAGGTTTTGTTGTTCACATTTAAATGAGATACTCTTTACCAAAAAGGAATGCTTATACCTTTTTTAATTAAAAAAAATCTAGGCACCTATGTATCTAAGGTGCCAAGTTAACAACCTTCTTCTTTCTGCACAATTCGTAATGTGACCATTATAATTAGCTTTCAGTTAAAACTTGGCACATATGGGCCTCCTCGTCCTGCCAAAACTGAGTTGAAAGGAGGTTCCTCTTCCAATTTCATTCCATACTTGGCTTCTTTTCTCCACTCTTAGCACTGAGTGTTTTTATGCCACATGATATTATAAGTCAACCACTATGAATTGTTCTGTTCTAGAATCATGTCATTTTGTATGATTCTGGTTCTAAAATATGTCTACAATTAGTTTCATACCAAACATTAGAAACGTGTTATGTTATTGTCATAAAAATACATTCTCCATCATTCCTTTACATTTTCATTTTCACTTTTTCATTTCTTTTATGATAAACTTCTACATGTGATATATTATTTTACAATAGTTTCTCCAGCTAGAAATTTCTCTTAAAAAATCCTTTAAAGAAACTCTGGTTCTTGGCCAAAGAACAATAGATGTAGGAATAAAAAAATAAGTATTAATAAAAAAACACAGAGAAAAATAAAGATCCTCAAACTACTTTTTACAAGTTTTAAAACATGAAGTTCCAAGATAGTTTTTTTGTAAAAAATGATAACATTGTTGAAATTCAGAATGGGCTAGGAGATAACATTGGAATAACAGGCTGATGCTTAAAGAATTAGAAAAAAGAAAACTTTATTCTTTGAAATGCTAGCAAATCATTTGCTGGGTCAATCGGAAAGAAACCACTATGGAATTGAAAGTACTTTCATTCCGTGGGGGTGTTCTCAGTTACCCCAGTCTACACGGACATCAGCCGTGTTGCTGAACATACTTTCTGACAGGGGAGTGCGCCTTTTATGTGTAACATGTCACCATCTTTCACAGACTCATATGTACCTAAGCGGACTGCAACCTATTCTAAATTAGTGATATTTCATTATTTATCCTATTTTTTTAATACTAACATTTCTCCCTCTTTTTAAAAAAAATGTGTGTCTTAGTCCATTCAAGCTGCTATAACAAAATATCATAGACTGTGTGGCCTATAAACAGCAGGTATTTATTGCTCACAGTTCTGGAGCCTGGAAGTCCAAGATCAAGACACCAGCAGACTCAATGTCGGGTGAGGACCTGCTTTCTTACTGCAGCCTCCCATGGCAGAAGGGACAAGGGACCTCTCTGGTGCTTCTTATAAGGACACTGATCCTATTTATGAGGGCTATGCCCTCATGGCCTAATCACCTCCCAAGGCCCTACCTCCTAATACTATCACCTTGGATTTTAAGATTTCAACACAGGAATCTTGGAAGGAAACAAACGTTTGGACCATAGCAATGTATAAAATGACCCTCTAGTAACAAATACTGACCAGGTACGTTGACCCTACCACCTAATAGACATGTCACCTTGGACAACGATTTAACATCTCCACGCCTCAGTTTCCTCATATGGAAAATAGAGCTGCTAATGCTTCCATGAGGATTCAATAACATAACGTACGTAAAGTGCTCAGTACCATGCCTGGCTCACACAGAGCACAGGGATGAGGAGCTACTACTGTTAGTGCTGGTATTAGGAAGGCACAGCTGGTAGGTCTCTGTGTTGGGCACCACTCTGAGGGATTTGGGGCTATCATCTAAGAATAAAATACTAAAAACTCTTGGACTTTCTGGGAAAGAGAGGTGTGGAGAATAGAGTTTATTTCAAAAGTTTCCAATCTGGTCTCTTGCTAAGTTAAAACTACACCAATCCTATTACTGTGTTTGGTTTCTCCTCCTAAGACATCCTTTACTGTTGTCTACCACATTTTCAGAATAGTTTACTCTTCCTGTCCCTCTGCCACTTAAGGAACTAAAACATAGTTCAAGAAAATGAAAACTGTTACACAGTAGTCTCTTTGAAGAGGGTACAGATAGTCTCTGATCTGAACAATGAACTGAATCCAGGCCACAGGAGCATTTTGTTCTTGCAACTTATGATCTACAAACACATAAATTTTCAAAAATAACTACACCTTCCAAAAATTGTTTTCAAAATTTTATTATTTTATAAGTTTATTCTATGTTCTTGTGTTCAGGTGGTCACCACTTGCAAAAGCCAAGATGAAGGACAAAGAAGTGATACTCTGAGATGCTCCTACTAATGTTCATAAGCTTAGAAAACACCATTAATGGAGAGGTTTAGGGAAAAATAAACTTAGAGCAAAGGAAAGGAATCACTAATGAGCTGGGTAAGGTGTTCCGCAGGGGTCTTGAAATGCAAGTGATATCACAAAAGTCAGTCTTCAAACTCAACCCACCAAATCAGTGTGAGGCAACATCCTCAGAGTTTATCTGAGTTAGGCATTAAAAATGTATTTAAAGCAAATAGTTGCTCTCTTATAATTCTGTTGACTCTTACTCAGTGAATCCTGGTACTCTGAGTCTTCCTGCAGATGTTTTAGAAGGAGCCCATACCCAGCGCCACAGCCCTAACTAAGAGAGAGACTTGACACACAACATTACATTGATTTCTCAAAGGAAACCTTTGGTAAAATTAGATTTTTAAGAAGTTTTGCAAGAAAATAATAATCCAAAGTAGTAGCATACATCTGAGAGATAAAAACCTAAAGATAAATCACTTTGCCTTGTATGTTCTTGTGCACTAGCTTGTTGGCTCAGATTGCATACAATAATATTCCCAAAGCCATGGGGGTGCTTCTGCCAGGAATATTTGTAAAGGTTGCTTGACATTAAAGTATGGAAGTTGGTTACTTTAAATATTTCTATTTCTATTTTGAATCTACTTCTCTGCATATATAGCTTGACATTAAGAGGGATTTTTTTTTTACAATTCAAATTAGTTTTCTCAAGTAAATGATGTTTTTCTAACGATGAAAATCCTATAAAGCTGATATTTCCAAAATGATTGTTAGTGCCACCATCATCATTACCACAACCATAATCTCTTCTGCTATCATCACCACCATCTTCAATATCACCACTACTAGACTAGAATCATCACCACCATCACCACCACCACCATCATCACCGCTATATCCACCACCATAACCACCACCACCATCACCACCATAAACACCACCACCACCACCACCACCACCACCACCACCATCACCACCATAACCATCACCACCATAACCACCACCACCATCACCAACACCATCACCACCATGACCACAATAACCACCACCACCACCACGACTACTACCACCATCATCATCATCATCACCACCACCATCACCACAATGGGAGCCCTCATAAAACTTTACAGTGTTTTTCTTTAAATGAGCTGAAAGCAGAGCCTTTTGTTTCTTACGTGTTCTGTGTAGCATATTAGTCAGTGTTCTGCTCGTTGGGTGTTTAATCACTTCTAATTGATTATAATCATCCCAGTAATATACAGTACAAATGTAACCTAAAATTATATTCTAAAATTATTTTATGAATAAATTACTTTTTTTCACTCATACTCAAATGCAGCTAATAAAGACATTTACATGGCTTTGAAAATATTATTAGAGAAAATACTTGTTCTTCCAAAAATATATTTGAGACCAAGTCAGCTTTTAAAATTGTAAATGGAAACATTCTCTGGAATTGTTTGAATAATAATACTGTTTTTGCATAATTGTATTAAGAGGTATCTAAACACAGCTGACAGAAAGGTTAAGAGAGAGACGGCAATAGTAAGATAAAAAAAAATTTACTGTTCAAAATGAAGGCTTGGTTTTAAGACATTATGTTTTTATAAATAAATGCTGATACGGGAACACAACTACGAATATAGACTTGGAAATATTCTCTACTCAATGGTCTTTTTAAAAATTATATCTAGTCACTAAAACGCCCTAGGCCAACATTTCCTCTTTGTCTTCATCATATATATGTACATCAGAGCATCTGTATTTCTTTTTTATCTAAACATAGAGTTGGGCGAGTCACATGGGGCTGGTTGCCATCTCCCCACAGTGCATGAGCTACACCTGGTACGAAGCACCGTGACGCCACGTGCCCACGGAGGCCCGGCAGGCAGCACACGCAGGGAAGGGGATGGCATGACAGCACACGGCACAAGCAGGGCGAGCAGTGGCCATTATCACAGGCAGGCAGGAAGAAACTGATGGGGACCGCAGTGAACGAGAACGCCCCTCGCCACCTAAATGGAGCAGCTCAACTCCTGTCATGCAGGGAAGTGGGCCAGATTGATTGATTAATTCCCTAAGAGAAAGCAAAATCCGATTTTTATTTCAAAGCCCCTGACCTTTAAAAAGTGGGTGATAAATTTATGTTTTATAAAAAACATTGTGCACTCCAAATAAAACACACCTATGTCCTAGATTCAACCTCTGGGCAGGCAGTTTCCAGCCTCTGGGGGAGAATTCCACCCAGTGGCCAACAGCCATGGCGACTATGTGCAGGGCCAGTGCCCAGGGCTGCGCCAAAAATCTCAAGGGAGACTACCAGGCTTCCTGACAGACTCCAGTGCCTGCCATTGAAAAAGGAAGGGTAGGGCACAGTCAAGACCCACCAAGTCTAGAAATCAGAGCTCCTGATCAATACAGTGAGTCTCACGTACGTGCATGTGTGCATGTGTGTATGTGTTTGTGTGCACGTGTGCGTGGGAGCACCCACATGTGTTTACACTGGTGTCCTGGGAGAGGGGTGGATTCGTCACCTGAGATCATTTCCTCTTTTCCCCTACGCCCAGTCACATGCCTCTCCCTTCCCCCTTCCTGAGAGAGAAAGAAACAGTGTGGAGAACTGATAATAAGAAATTTCAGAGCAAATGTTATCAGCTCAGTATGGATGGAACAAAATTAAACCCCTTCGAGAAAGCCCAGAAGTGCATTCCACCTTCCTCTCCCATCCTCTGGCTGCAACGGTTAATCAAGGTTTCAAAAGCTACCAACTTCGCCTTAAAAGTAAAAGATCTCTCTTTAAAAGTAAAAATCAATCATATGCAGTAATTTTCCTTTTGGCTACATCTTCTGTGCCCAAATGTGGACAAACCACCAAGGCCATTAAAAACTATTAGAGATGTTAGCTCTAGTTGGAAGGACTCAGAGTAAATAAAACTCAGCCATCTGGGGAAATAGATTTGGGGCCTAAGCCATCAAAAGGGAGAGGATAAAAATCAGACCTTTTCACAAATAATTTTTTGTTTTTCGATGCAGAGTATCACTCTGTCTGCCCAGCTAGAGTGCAGTGTGATCGTAGCTCACAGCAACCTCAAACTCCTGGGTGCAAGTGATCCTCCTGCCTCAGCCTCCCAAGTAGCTGGGACTACAGGCATGCACCACCACACCTGGCTAATTTTTTCTATTTTTAGTTACCTGGCTAATTCATTTCTATTTTGAGTAGAGACAGGGTCTCGCTCTTGCCGAGGCTGGTCTTGAACTCCCGACCTCAAGCGAACCTCCTGCCTAGGCCTCCCAGAGTGCTAGGATTACGGGCCTGAGCCACCGCACCCAGCCTCACAAATAATTTCTAATGGTTGATTTTTATTTATTTGGTTTCTCACAAGTCAGGAGTGAGTTGCTGACAAGATTCTTCTTTCCTTCAACAAACTTGTCTTCCATGACTGATGGCCTTCTCTTATGATGTCATGACTGGCTCTGAATGTGCCTACTAGTCCAGCTCATTCACACTGGGGACATCTACCTGGCGGAGGGAGATGCTCTTGATGCTTGGATGAGAACATGCTCATGTTTATATATTAATATTTTAATGTTCTAATTCATGTTGAACAATGCACCAATATAAGATAGCATATACTAGTGGCTTTGAACATATCAGAGTCAGAGAAACACAGGTTTAAACCTTAATTCCATTAATGAGTGACATGGGCCACCTACTCAACATCTGGAAACCCCCATTTCTTCACGGACAGAGTGAAGATATTATTGCATCTACCTCCCAGGATGGTAGAAAGAATTCGATAAGCTAATACAGGGCCATGCATCAGACACAATACAAGGGTTCAGGAAAATGACAGCATAGAGCCCTGAAGTTAGTGTTGGCCAAACATAAACTTTCAAGAGTCCTCTCAGAAGAGTCAACGATCATGGAAAAGAAGACAAAATAAATCAGCAGTTTCCAGTTTGTCCTCCCTTTATACAGTTTTTCACTGGCAATTATCCGGTATGACAGCACTCAGACTTCAGACAACTGTGAGGCATTAAAACTACAATCAACACCGACCAAAGGACCTGAAAATAACATTTTCCTTCCCTCTGTGTATTTTCCATTTTTCTTTTATATGTGAAGAGTACATTGCAATAACTAAATGAATATACACGATCTCCTTGTAGCCCCTGAAAATCATATTCTTTTGAAGTACCTGACAAGTGGGAGACTGAACATTCCCTCCATGCAGAAACATTTGTCCACACCAATCATACCTTCCTCGATGCTAAAGGAATGAATCTAAGCATGAACCACCACAATGAATAGCAATTTAAAGCTTTCAAACCATTTTAAAAAGGCCTAATCATCTAACGTAAATCTCAAAACCGAGGTTTGCTCCTTGTTTGTCATTTAGACAAACTTCAATAGGTTATTCACAAGTTTTAAGTCTGACTCTTTTTTTCTTTAATTTTAATTTTAAATTTAAACAAGAGATATTTTTTCACATATCTGGAGGCTGGAATTCCAAGATCAAGGTGGTATCAGGGTTGGTTTCTGGTAAGGCTTCTCTTCCTGGTTTGCAGTAACTCTAACTCCGACGTTAAGTTTCATTAGATATAAATAAGGTTAAAATCACCATGCACAATAGCTATGGTTATGCATGCATTTAAATAAAAACCAACATAATACTGTACTTTCTCAAGTAATTAAGTCATTTCTTTTTACATTATTTGTAGTGTTATACTGCCCTTTAGTGTCCAAACACATGAACTGTTAACAACATTTTTTCAGCTCAAGAAATGTCTTTAACATGAAACTTTAGAGTGAACAAAATAGTTATCTTAGTTTTTTGCAATATCTCAGTGAAACGTGTTGCTATGGGTTGAATTCATACGTTTAAGTCTTAATTCCTAGTACCTCAGAATAGGATCGATCTTATTTGGAAATAGTGTCACTGCAGATGTAATTAGTTAAGATGAGGTCATATTGGAGTTGTGTGGGCCCCTAATCCTATATGACTAGTGGCTTTATAAGAAGAGAAAAAAAATGTTTTTTGTTTTTGTTTTGTTTTGAGACAGGGTCTCACTCTGTCACCCAGGCTAGAGTGCAGTGGCATCATCACAGCTCACTGCAACTCCAACTCCTGAGCTCAAGTGATCCTCCTGCCTCAGTCTCCTGAGTAGCTGGGACCATAGGTGCACACCACCACGCGTGGCTTATTTTTCTATATTTTATAGAGATGGGGTCTCACCCTTGCTCAGGCAGGTCTCAAACTCCTGGCCTCAAGCAATCCTCCCGCCTCAACCTCCCGAAGTGCTAGGATTACAGGTGTGAGCCACCGCGCCTGGCCAAGAAAAGGAAATCTAGACACTGACAGGCACACAGGAAGAGCACCATGTGAACATAAAGTCAGAGATCAGAGTGATGCTTCTATAAGCCAAGGAATACCAAATATTGCCAGCAAACACTAGAAGCTCGGGGAGAGGCATGGAACAGATCTCCTTCACAGCTTTCAGAAGGAACCAACCCTGCTGACTCCTTGACCTTGGACTTCTATCCTCCAGAAATATGAGACAATAAATGTTCGTGTTTAAGCCACCAAGATCATGGTACTTTGTGACAGAAGTTTTAGCAAATGAGTACAGCTGTGTATTTTTCATGCACAGGAAAATACAGAAAAACAAAAATTTTCCTATAAAACACAAGTATCTCATTTGCAATAAAAGGATAGGAAGGATGGAAAGAAAGACGGAAGGATGAAAACCTAACAGATTATTGTTTAAACTGAAGCCTGGAGATTTTTTAGTAACATCAACTGTTATATGTACCGAATAGTAAGTTAAGAACAGGAAAGAAAGCCTTTATGGGACACCGCCTTGACTTCTAAGATAGAAACAAGGAGTCATGACAATGCCCCAAGAACAAGCGGATGAGGAGAGGGAGTCTCCTAACCTTGACTCTGCACGCTCAGGGCCACCCTAGTGTCTCCCTCTGAGTGCCAGTTTTGTCTTCTCTAAAATGAGTTTGATACCACACGAGCAATTCCTCTTTCGGCTCCTTTGTTTCGCAACTTACAAAGGACACATGCCAAGGAAAACTGAGGGGGCAGATGTTTACAGTGAGCCCACTGTGACCAAGCCACCACCGACAGAATGCACCCTTATCACCAGGTTGGGGAGCTTCCACTGGTTAGTACGGTGGGGAACAATGGAAGTATTTTCATCCTACAATTTATTAGACGCTCTTACTGAATGTTTTGATAGGGTAGGAGACCTAATAGGAAGCTTTGCTTAGCACGTTTTGTGAATGTGAAGACTGGGATTGTCAAGAGTCGGTTTATGCTGAGAGGTTAAAGGTTAGTTTTAAATTCCTGGCATTGTTCTAGTCAATGATAACTCTTTTTTTTTTAAGGCTGGTCAAGTGGAGCAGTGGGAATGGAGAAGGAACAAAGGAATCTGTAACTGGTTGTGATCGATTAGTTGTAAACACCCCTGCACTTGGACCAACCAATGATAACTTAAAACTTCAATGTTCTACGTGTTTCTAGAACTATGAAATAGTTACATTACTATCACAGTATTTTAACAACTTGGGAAAAACAATCCTTTTAGAGAGAAAAATACTTCTAGAACCAGGATACAGTAGTTAAATTATTACTACTCTATTATAAAGTTAAACTTGGTGAAGACCGTCTTTTACAGGTTAAAAAAATACTTTAAAAAATGCACTAAAATCCTATTGTACTAAATTATAAGAAGATAATTGGGAATAATCAGGAATTATTTTGGCTCATCTTCTCTGCAGAACTTCTGAAAATGAATTAAATTTAGAAGATAAGGGGGTGTATGAAACTGCAGAAGTAAAGACATTCAAAATGAATATGCTGTGCAGTGCCAGGTTTTGAGAATTTATAATACAGGGTTGTGAAGGGGGGAGAAAGGAAACGATTTTAACTAACAATGAAACCATAAGAATTCCAGGAGCAAACATTTTGCAAAGGAGGAAATGAGTATGCAAATTGCACGAGTGCAGGATTTATGGATTCACAGGCAGTGCTGGGGTTTTAAAACCTCCGTCTTGCTCTCCTACTTGGCACTTTGCTACCTAAAATTCTGCCTTCCTGAAGCCATTAAATCAGCTAACCAAATTACACCAAAGCATGTGGCCGGAAGTATTTATTTTCATCTCATAAATTCAAATCTTGTAAACGACTTACTCGAACATATTTTTTATTTTGCCTGCATCCAAGTTTTCCTACACATACAAAAAAACTTGAGCATCAGAAAGAAACATTCTTGGAAGCTGTAACTTCCAAGGGTTTAGTAAACTGAGATCCATGTGCCAAACCTGTTTTTGTACTGCCCTTGATCTAAGAATGGTTTTTACATTTTAAAATGGTTGAAAAAAAAAAAAGAGAGAGAAGAATCACATTTTGTGTCAGGTGAAAATGGTAGGAAATTCAAATTTCAGTGCCCACGCTCATTTGTTTTATGTCGGTCTACAGTAGCTTTCGAGATACAAAGGCAGAGTTGAGTAGATTCAACACTGACCATATGGTTCACAAAGTCCAAAACACTTTCTATCTGACCTTTCTCAGAAAAAGTTTGATGACCACTGACTTAAGTCATAATTTAAGTTGCTTTGACATGAAATCAGCAAGTTCCTTTATGTCATACTCTAGAAGACACCGTTCTGAGATGACCAGTGCATTTCTTCATTCCTTCTCCTCCTAACAGCCAGCTGAACAGAGGGTAGGCACTGCCTAAATGTGTCATTCATCATGCTAAATTTTTTTAATGATATAAAAATTTATTTATTTTTATTTCAGAATATTAAGGTGGTACAAATATTTTTGTTACATGAATACCTTGTATTAATATAATTCTTAAGTTTTTAAGTACACATAGCCATCTTTCAGTGGGAAAAGAATATTCTGGTATATGCCAACAAATCGCTATTCTGTTCTCATCAGTGAGCCAGGCCGGCGTGTGCTGACCATGCATCCGTATTCACATGAGCAGCTCCAATGACTCTGTGACTCAAATTTAACTGAGTTAGCAGCAGTATCTGGAGATTCCGTGCTTTGTACACATGGCCCTGATTCCATCTGATACTGCCATGCTCTTTCGTAGCCAAATTTTACTCGCCTGGTTGTACGTGTTGTTTCCACGTTTAAAAATATTTACTTTTTGGGGGATCTCAGTAGATCAGTTTCTGTGCAAAGCACAAAAAGAGAAATCTCTGTTCAGGGAAACCTTGACACGTCCTCCCATGAAGGAAAGTTCATTAGAAAGTGGCTAAAGAATAGCTGAGAAGCCACGCTGTTTCCTCTGCTATTGCAGGAGGACTGGCTGGAAGCCACTGAGTGTCACCTACACTTAATCCCTCTGTTTCCAAGTCCCCTTCCACTCCCGGGGTGGGCAGAGCACTTGCTTTCTTCTCCCTTTCCCTCTCGCATTTTAAATTGTTTTCTCTTGTGTTGTGCCCAACCCTAGAAATACTGCTCAGAGCCATATGGAAATAAAAATGACAAAAAAGAGTTAAAATCAAGAACAGTAAGAAACTGTAAGGGATCTGAACTTCTCATCCCAAAGGGAGGAGGGCCATGGGGAGAGTTCACAGAGGCTAGAAACAATATTACGGGAGCTAAGGAACAGTTGAGAAATAGCTCAAAGTCAGGGTACAATTAAAACAACACACACAAGAAACATAAGGAAGAACTTTGTGAGCAGACGATTCATTTAAAAACTGAAATGAGTCGTCCCCCTATCAGGGTGGCCATTATTAACAAACAAAACCAGAAAATAACAAGTGTGGGTGAGGACATGGGAGACCTGGGAACTCTTGGGAAATGCTGGTGGGGACGTAAAAAGGTGCAGCCACTGTGGGACACAGCATGGTGACCCCTCAAACTATTAGACTTGGCATCACCATATGATCCAGCAATCCCAGCTCTGAGTACCTCCCCAACAAAAGTGAAAGCAAGGGCTTGAACAGACATTTGCATGCCCATGTTCATAGCAGCGCTGTTCACAACAACCAAAAGGTGGAAACAATCCAAATGGCCATGGATGGATGCATGAATAACCAAAATGTAGTCTAACCACACCACAGACTTTAAAAAGGAAGGAAATTCTGACACATGCTACAATGTGAATGAACCTTGAGGACGTTATGCTAAGTGAAATAAGCCAGTTACTAACAGTTAAATGTTTTATGATCTCACTTACGTGAGTTACCTAGAGCGATCAAACTCATTAAGACAGAGTGGAATGGTGGTTTCCAGGGACTGGATGAGGTGGGAATGGGAGTTAGTTTTAATGGGTATAAAATTTCATTTGGAGAAGATGAAAAAGTTCTGGAGCTGGATGGTGGTGATGTCTGCACATCGTGCTGTGTTCAGTGCTACAGAGCTCAACGGAGGAGGAACAGCAGTGGCAACCAGTGAGGAGCTTGGGCCTCCGAGCCCTCTGCAGAGAACCCCTCCAATTCCTACCTCCCCAGAAGAATTTCCTTTGCTTTTCTTGAACCAAAGATGAAGGTGCTCCTGTTTGCAATGATTACTGTCTACAGGATTTGGCAGATAGTTAAATTAATATGAACAGCTTGCACATTGAAAATCAAACAATGGCATTATATTATGGCCCACGTGACTGCTGATCTATTGGGATTTCTCTGAAATTCAATTATCGGGGGCAGCTGAAATTCTTCTCTCATAAAGAGGGAAGTTCAGTTCTTGCTATACTTAGTTTCTGATTTACAACTAATTCTTTCAGTAGATTATAGATTCTCAGCCTTACCTTGTAAGAAAAAACAAAAATGAAACAATAAAATAGGAAGAAAAAAACCAGCTTACCCAGATCAAGCATAGAGCACATCTCTACAAACAACCGCCTTTGGGTACACATGGAAGAAAAAGAGTGTTTCTCAGGGCTGTGAAGATCCTCCCAATCTATGGCATTCTGCCTCCTACATCCTAACCAACCAGCCAACCAACAAGAAAAACAAAACCACTTCTCCACAATTCAAAACAAAGCAAAACAAAATGTAAATTTCCCTGGTTTTGGTGTAAAAGGTTACAAGTTGGAAAATGGTGAAAATTGGAAAAATTACCACCCTATGTAACAGGGGTGCAGTGCCTCAGGGAATTGTCACTTCTCCTGTGACTATAATGATGTTAAGTCCAAGGACTTCCCTTCTCTGTCAGACTAGATCCTTCCAATCTTCACTAACTACACTCCCAGGAGCTTCTCCTTTTCCAACTGCAGACTTAAAATTCCCATCCATGGATTGGTGACCACAGACTTGGATGCCTACTGTCTCCCCACGGCTCAACTGCGTCTGCATCCTTTGCCCTCAGGTGGTTCAGCACCAGCAGCCTCTCACCCCATCCTGTCCACCATCTGGACCACATGCTGCACATCTGCCCTCCCCTTAGGTCCTTTCTGTGGCTCTCAGACATCTTCTAGCAAATTCTTCCCTCATGTGGATTCTCAACCATCCAAATCCATCAATCAACCATCGAGATATGGTCTTGACTGCCCTCCAGATGGGGTCAGGTGACAAAAGCACTCTGCCTCGATGTGGTGTGGACTGTAGAGCACCACAGGTTGCCAAACACACAGAAGTGACAAGGAGCAGGTGGCATCTTAGTGAGGTGGGAGGGACACTGGGAGACACCACGGAAACAGAGCGGGAAGGAAGCAATGGTGAAGACTGCAGTGGAGATGGATTCAAAAGATGTCAAGAGTGCACAAACAAGGGGACTTTGTGCTTAATTCTGCATGTGGGATGAGGAGAAGGAAGGCTGATCTCACAGACCAACAGTGCTTAAGCACCCCCATATTGTGAGGATCCCCGAACCTCTGATGCAGTGCTGCCCTTTCTCTCTTCTCTCCTCTGTCCAGCGAGCATCACATCATGAAATGAACAGTCCTCAAATGGTACAACTGCATCCTATTCCCACTCCAATGTCTGCTCTTCCTCCTGTCTTTTAGAGATATCACTATTAACCTTAAGTCATTTCTGAGAACATTCTGGGGACTGCAGCAGAAAAGCTTCCCTGAAGAAGACAGAGAAAGAATGACGGGAAAGGCATGAGGACAAGCAGGCAAGGGTGAGGCTGAGGGCGGAGGGGCAGAAGGACGGGAGCTGGTCAGTTGGATAGGGAATGTGCTGCACTCTCCGGGTCACCCAGCAGGGGCGCAGTGGGACCCCCATGGCATCCTTCCATGGTGCGGCCTCTGCAGAGGCCAGCCGAGGAGCAAACAGAAGGAATGAAAACATGATCCACTCAGAGGAGCTCACACCTGTTGCTGGCAGGCTTTCACCCTTGCTGGGAAGACCTCCCCACATGCTCAGGGCCCAGCTAATCCTTCAGGGCCCAGCTCAGGGCCCCTCTGGGAGGTCTCCCCAGGGGCTCTGTCTGCTCCCTGATGGGGCCGATGTGCCCAAGTCCTCCTATAGGGCACACCTGGCTTTTCTCTACCAGGGCACACACCTCACTGCATTGCAATGATCTGTCTTCTTCTCCGATCTTGAGACTAGGAATAGACATCCCTGGATTCCCCACACCTAGCCCAGTGCAAAAGAAGGTGCTCAATGAATGAATGAATGAATGACAAAAAGGAGCAAACAATGGAGACTCTTCCGTCAAAGGCTTGGGTGTGAAAAGGAGGAAGAGAGAGCTCAGTGGCTGGAAGGACAGGCAGGGCCAAGAAGCACATCTGCCGAAGGAGGAAGCTGAGCCTGTTCAGAGGTTAAAGGGAAGGAGAAAACGCCAAGAGACTGAAGATGGAGGGAAGAGGGCACAGTGGTGGCTCGGGTCCTGGAGAGATGGGGCCCGGAGCACAGAGCAGTAAGTTACCTAGAGCAGGGGCAGAGAAACCCCCTTTCTGAGACTGGAAGGAAAGGGGTGACGTAGGCAAGGTTTGGGAGATAGAGAGGAAGAACCATCTGCAAGTTGAATGAGTTTGTGCTCTGGAACCCCTTTTTTCTGCATAAAATACAGGAGGAAAGTTCATTTGCTAAGTAGCACACAGAAACATAAAAACAGAAATAGAGAAAAAGAATAGAAAAAGTGTGAAAAGTTTAGAATAACTTCCCAAGAAAAAATAACTAACATGTACTGAGCATTTGTTATACACTAGGTGTCACAGGCCAAATTGTGTCCATTCCCTTGAGTTCCTTCGTTGCAGTCCTAACCCCGGTACTTGAGAATGTGACTGTATTTGGAGATAGGACCTTTACAGAGGTAAAGGCCACTACAGTGGCCCCTGTGGCTTAGCCTTGGGCCACTAGGCAATGACCCAGAGGGGGCCAGTACTCCAAGGAGCCCTCCGGCCTGCATGAATGGTTTGGCCCATTAAGCTCACTGTTTCCCTCAAGGTTCAGAGCCAAGAAAGGTTCTTTTGTAGAGCATGCATATAGGGGTGGGCTTGGAGGTGGGATTGGAGGAGGGAGGAGGTCCGTTCTGACCAGCTCTGGTCAGTCTGGGGATGACAGGAGGGGCCCCGGCCAGGTCAGGAAGGACTGGAGCGAGGGTGGTGGCCATGGAGCAGCTGCAGTCCAGACGGAAGTTCCTGGAAGAGGCTCCTCCCCCAGCACCTTGCTGGGTCTGGCACAGCCCTCAGCTTCTCCCTCAGCCTCTGCGACATTCTGTGCACTGCTGTTTTTGAAACTCTCGGTGACGAGGCTTGAACCTATGAACTCGAGGCAAAATTTTGTGAGTGATCCCAAGAAGGGCTCTCCCAGCACTTAAACGTCTCTGAGGTTTTAAGCAGGGCATGGCTGGACACTGCGCTAGGTAACTCTTTCAGTCAACTCCAACGAGCAGACCACGACATTAATAATCACAGGCACAATGTCCTAAAAGAATGAACAGAAAGGGCCTAGAAGAATGCCTCAGAAGGGGCCTAGAGTGTTTAAGCCTGGGTAGAATCTGGATTTTAGTTAAGGAATTGCAACGGAAATATTCTAAGAGCATTTGTGAAACTCACACCCTCTCCAGATGTTAAGAAACGACAAAAATAAAATGCTGTATTTTGTGTGTGTATATATACATGTGTGTGTATATATATAAATTCAAGTTTTATCAGCTGTTCCACGTCTATAAGTCACTTCACGCATATCAGGAAGCCGAATAATGCAGCACTGAGCTTCATCAAAGCCAGTTGATTACTCTCCCTCAGCGTCTGGGCAGACGGGGCGCGACTCCCCCCAGCAGCCTGCGTCTTCATCTCCGTTCTCTCTCTGAGGGATGGGCCGGAGGGAAGAGTATGTTGGCCACTCACAGCTCACCCCAAATAAGGTCCCTGAGGGCAAGCAAAGGATTGGTGAGTCCAAGGGCTTCTTCCTGATTAACTACATTAGGATAAATGACTATTGCAAAGCACTTTTGAGTCAAGCACATTGTTCTCAAGTTACCAACATTAGGTATCCGTGGATCAATGCACAGAAATGCATGCATTCAATACTGATCACCAGGTGTGTGCTGAGGGGCTGGTGTCTCTTTTGCTTTTGTCCCCTGGGACACGAGTGAGGAAACACCAAGAAGGTCAAAGTATGGCCAGAGATGGGTGTGGGCAGTGACAAGGAGAAAATTCCAGCTCTCCAACCCTGGTCTGCTGTTGAGTGACTTACAATGTTGTGATAAGCCCACAAGCGCGGCTCCATGCTCAAGGACTAAATCCAGGCCCAGACGTTGTCCCAGCAGAGTAGGAAATGATGAAATGTTGTTAATCTCTCTCCCCAGGAAGAAAGTCAAGGGGGAAAGAAAGAGTTCAGAAACAAGTCTAGGTTAACACGACTAGCCTGCTCTACACGGTGCGCACAATCACGCTGTCAGCAAGAGTTCTTCAAATGAAGAATTTCAAATTTGAGTATTCAAATGCCAGCCCTCTTTACAGACTGGCATAGATAATATGGAGCAGAATGGCACTGTCCCTGAACGAAATCTTAAAGACTTATTACTAACGATTCACTATAAAATTATAAATTGGTGTCAATGTTGAATATGTCACTGTATTGACCTGATATAAATAATACATGAAGAAAACACTTGCCCATTAAGAAGAACTGATTTTCTGCTCTGTACAAGAAAAAAAAAAATTCCTTTTTTTCATTCAATAAGTTTACATGCACTACTTTTAAAAAATGATTCCCATTCTTCCTCCTTATAATATATTACATTAAAGGGAGAAAAACTCAGAAATTACACACAACAGAAGAATTTGCTATCTTAATAATGAAGTAGAATTTGAAAACCCTCAAACCACCACCAACATGTAATATCACATTTCTCCACGTGGGGTCACTACAACTCCAGGAAACTCAAACTTATGCTTCGACTAAACAGATTACGTTAGACGTCCAAACCTTTTTTTTCTTTAAATGTCCCATTTTGTGCAAAAGTATTATAAAATGACAATGACATGAGTTAGCGGAATAATGGAACTATCTTCCAGAAGGGTTGTAAACTCCCTTACATTATACACACCTATGACTTACAATACTAGTAAGAGTAATAACCATCATTTTACTGAATGCTGGCCACAGAACTAAATGCTTTGCCTATATTGTCTTATCTAATTCTTAAAACACTCTCTTCCTTGAATGGTAATTATATGTCTTTGTTTTTAAAATGAGGCATCTGAGCCCTGCAGAGTTTAGTAACTTGCCAAGCTGTCCCGTGCCCAATCTCGGGGAGGATTCTCTGCTAAGCAATGAGGTCACCAAAAGGGGGCAGTTGAGTCTCTGGTCCGGAGGGAGAACATCTTTCCCCGTGAAAAGGCAGCAGCCCAAGGCCATAACCTAAGTGCCAAGCAGTGTCCAACGACTATTAACAGCCAAATAATACAGCCCATGCTCCAGGAGGCTTGGGGAAGGACTGATCAGTGAGGCCTTTTGGAAGATGGGGACATCAGCTGATCCCTGCAGGGGGCTCAGGACCAAGACAACCAGAAAGAGAACCTGTGAACAGGGTGAGGGGCGACAGCTTCCAAAAAAACAGGTCATTGCTTGGCAAATGCACAACAGCCAAAGCATAAGCGATGCTGTTCCCAGCACTCTCCTTTCCCGTTCGAACCCCGAGGGCCCACCCATTTCTCACTGCTTTCCTCTCCCAGCGTCAAAGTACTGACTCAGAGCATTTTTGGCTAAAAGGGAATGGACTAGATTTTTTTCTTTTTTTCTTTCAAAAAGATGCTGAGTTGGCTTCTCTTCTCGGTCAAGTGGTGATGATTCACTGCGAACAAATCCCGGTGGCCAGAGGCCAATCATGGTCATTTACCTCATTCAAATGTTAGCAGCTGGAGAGCAGTGTGCTTTTGCAATGTGTTGCTCTGCAGCAAGGGCTGAAAATGGCCTTTGTCTCTGCAGAGGCCCCCACATGCAGGCGGCCCGGTCCCCCTTCTACTGGACATGAAGGGTTCTCTGAGCAGCTCTGGCACCGGGTCAGCTGGAGCCGAGCACACTGGTGCTTTTGTCGTTATGAGCACCACATATTATAACCGAAAGTTTGCTGTGGGGAATATAATGGAATCTCCCATATCTGGAACCAACAGGAGAAAATTATTTTTTTTTAATATTGTGGGAAAATACACATAACATAAAATCTACCATCTTAACCATTTTTAGCATTCAGTTCAGGAGTGTTAAGTACATTCGCAGTGTTGAGTAACTCTCACCACTGTGCATCTCCAAAACTTTGTTTTCCTTGTAAAAATGAAACTCTGTACCCATTACACACTAACTCCCCATTCCCCGCACCCCCAGATCCCTGGCAATCTCCATTTTGCTTTCTGTTGCTGTGATTTTGAATATTCTGGATACCTCATATAAGTGGAATCAAAAAGTATTTGTCTTTTTGTGACTGGTTTATTTCACTTAGCGTAATGTCCTCGAGGTTGACCCATGTTGTAGCATATGTCAGAGTTTCCTTGCAGTTTTTAAATAGACTTTATTCTTTGAGAGCAGTTTTAGTATCACAGGAAAATTGAGAGAGAGGGACAGAGATTCCCCATAGACCCCTTTGTCCTCACACAGGGACAGCCTCATTTGCTGTCAACATACCCGACCAAAATGGTACATTCATTACAATTGATGAACCTACATTATATGTCATTATCACTCAGAGTCTATAGTTTACACTGGGGTTCACTTTTGGCATTGTACTTTCTATGGACAAATCCATGACATGTATCCACCATTATAGTATCATACGGAGGAGTTTCACTGCCCTTGAGAAACCACTGTGCTCCTCCTTTTTTAAAGCTGAATAATATTCCATTGTATGTACATACCACATCTTATTTATCCATTCTTTTGTTGATGGAAACTTGGATTGCTTCCACTCATTGGCTATTGTGAATAATGCTGCTATGAACATGGATGTACAAATATCTCTTTGAGACCCTGCTTTTATATCTTTTGGGTATATTTGCCCAGAAGCGAAATTGCTGGTCAGTGGCAATTCTATTTTTAATTATTTGAGGAACTGTCATACCATTTTTCATAGTGGCTAAACCATTGTATATTCTCATCAACAGTACACAAAGCTTCCAATTTTGCTACATCCTCACCAACATTTCTTATTTGCTGATTACACTAGCCATCCTAGTGGGTGTGAGGTGAACCCCTTTGTGTATTTTTAAAACTCTTCCCAAGGTTGAAATTCTATGAATTTTTTAAAGCCCTAATTATAAAATATTTCAGTAGTACCTCATGGCTCTAGAAATGCATTATTCATTTAAGATTCCACCACACCCCTGGAAGGATGCTGGGTCAGAAAGGAGGAGAATTAGGTGGGAGTCACAGCCCCCTGGGCTCATCACTTTTCATAAGGGAAAGAAAGAACTAGGCATCTAACCACCAATGTCATGGCCACCAACTTAAGTGAATTTCAACTTAGTAAAGTCAGCATCATAAAGTTCCACTAATTTCTAAAGCCAACATGGGCCCACAGCGAGGACACAATGAAAATGAAAAACCAAATTAAAAAACCAATTAAAAATGAAAAACCAAAATTACCATAAAATAACACGAGAGAATGCTTTACTTTCAGATTTGGAACACTATTTCTCAAAAATCTAAAACCTGATTGCTAAGTCACATCCGTTGGAGGAGATACAAGAAACTCAGAGGTGTTCAAAGTCTGTTCATTAGGGTGAACTGCTTTTCCATCTGCTTTGTCTCTCAAGCTCCTGTAGGGTCCAGAACTCTTTAAAAAAAGGCAAGAGGTGCCCAGAAAGATCCCTCCCCACTAGAGCCTTTGTTCCCAAGGCTGGTGGAAAGAGTAACTCTCTGGAAAGCATGTCTGCCAAGGAGCCAAGCTTGGCCAAATTCCCGCTGGGCCTGGCCACCACCTCTCAGTCCTCCCACTACCACGGCACAAGTAGAATAAATATTAAGCTCAGCGCCTGTAGTCTGGAAATCTAGGGTGGACTTGATCTGCTTGGCTGTGGGCAAACTGCTCAACCCCTTTGAGCCTCCATGTCCTCAGCTGTAGAATGGGGCTGATACCATGTGCCCCCAGGGGTGCGGGCTAGCATCTGTGAAAACCACTGGCACACAGTAGGCTGTCAATAAATGCACACTCTGGAATCAGGGGAGCACTGATCGTGACAATCAGAGCCTAGCAGAATAATCCCAGGATGCTGCCTCTCAGTTGCTGACCCCGACCTAGGGTGGGTGTCCGTCTTTCAGCAGAGGACACGGCTTCAGTCAGCGCTGACAAGTTAGAGTTAACACAATGGAATGTTCTGGACATCCTCTCAAGGTCTCTGAAAACCAGTCGAGCCCTCTGTGAGACCCGGATGAAGCCTCGTTTGCCTCATGTCATTCACTCAGACCAAATGACGCTGTTGTGAGACACGCTGGGTGTCTCCACCTCGGGGAGAGTCCGGGCCGAGCCAGGAGGACAGGTGACGGCTTCACACGCCCAGAAAACCCTGCGGGGACAACAGCCATCCGCCTCCTCTCCCTGGCAGGGCTGTCGGGCTGGAGGCAGCAAACTACCAACTCTGGGGTTCCAGAAAAACTCTGACACCCAACCTGCCCGAACCGTCTGCCTCCACTTGCTAAATTCCACATCTCTATTTGCCATCTTTATGGGAGATAATTCTGCCACCGTAAACCTTGCAAAGGAAGGGGAGAAAATGTTCTGCAGAAAGAAATTTTCCATTTCTGTTTGTCCTTTTCCATTTCCCATCTGTATTCTCTTTCTTCTTCCATTTTCTAGAACTCCCCTGATCACCTCTCCTCACTCTCGCCCAGGCTTCTCCACCAGCCAATTGTCCCCCTCCCTGATGTCCCCTCCCCCCCTTGGCTTTCGCACTC
>VBSM01003176.1:71560825-71628054 GCA_008086735.1 Cheirogaleus medius | reverse complement strand
AAATAGTCAATCACATTGCAACCCACAAAAAAAATCCTGAAAGAATAATGCCCAACTGACCTCAAACCACATATTCTTAACTAATAAAACTCCCTCGCATCAGTGTGATAGGACACAGACTCTAAGCTAACAGAAGATACCAATTTCGCAAGACAGTTTGCCCCTGGTAATTATACTAAAAATAAAAGAAGGCAGCCAACTGGTGCAGTTGTCTGTTCCTTTAGAAAAGATATTTCATGTTCCTTAGAGCTTCATTATCAGCGATTGGCTTAGATGAATGGGAGGCTTCCAGCAGCTTTTGCCCAAGACCTGGCTTGACAAATGTGGCATGATTTTGGCAGCGCTCAGGCTCTGATTCAGTCTTCAAATGTCTGGCACAGTATATGAACTTCTGAACCTGACCTGAAGCTATTATGGGCTTTAAATTTTCAAGCAATTGCACCATTAAGCAACCAGCATGCGATGGCATTACTATCTTATCCACTGCCCAAATACCACAATGCATTTAAAGGCAACTGACATAAATCAGTGATGAAAGGCACAGAGGATGGCAACCAGAAATGGCCCATCATTAAGATCCATTCAAAAGCACACAGGTTGGAACTGTAGTACATCCAATTTGAAAATACAGATAATGCCACAGATTTAGAAAGCTATGAAGAGTAATTTGTGAATTTTTACCAAATAGTATGTGCTCTAAGCAACTTCTGTCCAAGTGTTCTCAAAGGTAGCTTTTTAGTGGTGAGATTTTGTCCTTTTCCTTTTTAAATCTCTTTTCCAAGAAAATAGACAAAGCCTCTTCATTCAATTATAACTATAAGAGTTTTTCTTTTTTTACATCAAATTGCCAATATTCTCTCATTTTTTCCAATGTCACATTGGAAGGATACAAGCTAAATACCTGTGTCTACAAGAATTCAGTGGGGGAAATGACTTCATATTTGAGTGAACTAAGTTCACTTTATTAAATCTAATTCTATACATTTTCAATATGCTGGTTAACATGGAGCAATATTTTTAATGGGCTATACCAAAATATATTAAAAGGAATGAAGATAAATCTTCCTTGAATGAAGATAAATGAACAAAGAGAATGAAACCAATCTGGTAGCTTTCTTAGCAAAACCAGAAAGAATAAGAACAGTTGTACTTTTATATACATTTTCCTTCATTTTTTACTAAGGCCAATTCAAATGTTGAGAAATAATCTGGATGGCTCTTCAATTTCAATGATGATTAACAGAAAATTACCATTCTGAATGAAAAGTTCTCCTCTTCCTAAATCATCAGAATTCATCAGCTTTTGTGACTAAGTCACCAGGTGAGCAAATAATTGAAGAAGATTGTTATTTTCAGTGACAGGCTGTGATAGACAACCTGAAAGAATATAAACTAACCCAGGTATATGAGATCATAGATTTTTACTATAAATCTTTGTTTCCTTGCTGGTATTATAAATGCAAATCTAGTAGAAATGTTTCAAACATAAGCAATCAGATTAAAACAACTTTCCTAAAATATCTTCTGTCTGAGACTTTACTTAGGGCCAATAGTATTTTCAATCTATTTTAATTTTAAATAAAATCATCAATGCTTTGAGTAGGAGAAATAGATGAAAGCCTCTCTCTTCCTTATAATTCACTCGGTTGTGCAAACAGCACCATGTGCAATGTTGTCCGTTCCCACCTGTGATGGTTAATTTTATGTGTCGACGTGGCTGGGCCATGGTCCCCAGACATGTGGTCAAATACTATATTGGATGTTTCTGTCAGGATGTTTTCCGATGAGATTAATATTCAAATTGGTAACTTTGAGTGAAGCAGACTGCCATCTCTTCTGTGGGTGGGCCTTATCCAATCAATTCAAGGCCTGAATAGAACAAAAGACTAACTTCCGCTAGCAAGGAGCAAGAGGGACTCTTGCTAGCAGGTGGCCTTCAGAGTTGAACTGCAATGTTGGCCCTTCCCTGGGTCTCCAGTCTGCTGGCCCACCCTGCAGACTTTGGACTCACCTGTCTCCATTATCATATGAGTCAATTCCTTAAAACAAATCTCTTTCTACACATATGCACATCCTATTGGTACTGTTTCTCTGGAGAACCCTGAGCAACATACCACTAATGGATATACCCCTTCAGGGTATATCCACGCTGTGCATCATCCTCTGTGCAAGTTTTGCTTTCATTGTTATGGACAGCACAACTTTATCTTTGCTCATTTAATACCGAGAGTAAATATTCAATCCGTTGGCCACAAAGCTATAGCTATTTACTTAGAGCTTTATTTTTTTTTTAACACTCTGATTCATATGCTATTTATTTTGCACGCAGTTAAGTTTTTTAAAGCCCCATAACCACTTCTCTACATTTGCATGATGGAAAATAGTCTCCTCCTAGCGAGGAAAAGAGTTTAATGAAGCTTTGAGTTGAAGGTAGGATGGAAAAAGCTAATCAGTTTCCAGAACGGCTCCTCTCTCCTGGGGCTACATCTTGTGATTTGAAATTAAATCCAAATGCAAAGCCAAGGCTAGCCCGTTTTGGATGATCTCGTGATCCTCTCCACTGGCTAGGAACACATATTGTCTGGATTAAGTTCCTTTTAACGATGAGGAAATATAAGATTTATTAGTGATGAAGACAGGCCCCAATCCAACCAAAATCTAGGCAGATGTGGTTATCTCTAATCTCTCCTCATATTTCTCATTTTCAGGTGGAAAAAACACGGTAGAGCAGAAGGTTGAAAAACTTGCTTTGGGGGCAAAGAACATTTTCATTTTCCTGGCTTTTTCCAGTGTGAACAGAACAAGCACAGCTCTAATTTCAAGGGCTGATTTCATTCTAACAATGGAAAACAGTCAAACAGCCAATCACATGTTTACATCTATCAGTGGTTTTTAATACCAGTGGTCACAAGGTGGTGTTGGACTGATTAGGCTCTCTGACCAGATTGAAAATGACTGATTTGTAGTGAAAACATTCTTTCTCATTCAGAAAGTTCCCAAAAAGTTATATGCCATGACACTTGCAATAAAATGGTCTTTAAATCAGATATAAAAGAAAACCCTCCCCAAACCAAAAACCAAGCAAAAACAAATAAACGAAAAACAAAGTATGTTTGTCATGGATTAATTACTGTCAATTTCTTTTACCATTATACAGAAATACTTGGACTAATCAGAATGCATAGATCCTGGGGTATTCTGGTTAGCTTGGTGCAAGAGTCTAAAGTTTAGCATTTTTGCTTCAAGCTTTATTACTGAAAATTAATCTAAACTACAACCGCTCTATTTTTCTGCTAAGTGTGGTCAACAGTTTCCCTTGTTCCAGCAGCTGATTCAGACGACTTTTTGAGTAGCATCACTCAACACATTCTTTTGACATGCTGTTCTATCACTCCCACCTTCCTCAGAGACTTTACTGGCCCTCTTTTTGAGCATTTTTGTATCCCTTTAACTCCCTCTAAGTTTAAAGATAATTTAAACAAATTTAAATAAAATAAAAAATTATAAGAATTTGTCAAAATCTTAGAAGAAGAGTTGTCTAAAAATGTCCTTAAGTAGAAAAATATGACATGATGCACTCCTGTAGTCAGAAAATACTAAACATTTCGATCAATAATAGAAATAATGATTAAAGTAGAAATGCTTTTGAACATATTTGCTTTTTAACATTCTACAATGAAAAACAGAGCCCTTCAATAAGTGGCTGCACTCACTGCCCCATGCGAGGGCAGGTGCCTCAGAACCACACCAATGGCTCTTCTGCCTCCTTGAGTCCTGTCTCCAGCCCCAGCTCTACCAATATTCCTTCCCCTCCAATTCAGCCACTTAGCATCTTTATACTTAAGCCAAACTCTGAGATCCACTCTGACCACAAGCTTCCTCTCTTCTCTTCTTGATCATTTCTGGGCAACCAAAAAATTCTTCCTTCTCTCTTTATCTATTAGGCTCTCTTTGTTCTCCCAACAGAAACTTGCTTAAAGTAAACATTCAGTAAATATCTACAGTATTGGGGTTGTGCTTTAAGAAATGTTTAATACATATCTGTGTTATTGGCATTGTGCTTTTTAAAAAATATGCTTTTAGAACTACACCCTAAAATATTTCCAGATGAAATGAAAATGTGCAAGGCAGAAAGAGTTACAGTTAAAGTTTCAATCATTACAGGTTTTGCTACAAAAATATATTGAACATTGACTACATTCTAGGCAGTGAATCCAAAATATACAGGAATAAGATAATCGCTAACGTTAATGATGATAAAAAAGATTTTGATTTGGGGGTACAATTTAAAAATTCCCCAAAGAAATCTCTGCTCCCCAAGTTACACTTGTTCCGTGTGGTGAATGGACACGACATTCACTCAGCACAACTGAGAGCCCTGTGGTGCTCAGTGCTGGGGGGCGCTGAACCGAATCCCACTCAGTTCCTCAAAAGTTTGCCAACCCTGTGTTTCTTCAGGTGAAAGTTGGTCGTATTGGGGCCTCAACCTTTTTTCCTTCTTTCCTTTTGTCTCTCTCCCTTCAGGGAAAATCTGGACTAGAAACACCCTGCCCTTTCCTTGCAGGCCCAGCAGGAAACCGCCTTTCTTCCACCCCACTGAGCAAGGCCCTCCCCGCTGTCAGGGAGACAGGACCTGGATCCGGGACCTCTGACTTTCATTCTTCCCGGCTTTGTTTTCTTGAGGTAAACAGAGAACTATTATGAGGCTGGAATTCAAAAACAGTAGTTATTAAAATAAACTAAATTCCTTCCCCCTGGTTTTTCTGCTACCTGAAGTCTTTTTATGCCCCAGGAGGACTTTGGAAAGAGAAGCCCCGCTGGGAGACAGTGGGGACAAATGATGCCTAGAGGACCGTGACCGCGAGTCAGAGCCAATCCTATGCTGTTGATTACAGAATGACTGACTGTTATAGAAAAAGAGCAGCGATAATTGCTGAAATCTCCCAATCCACCTAAAAAAAGCGCCTTACCCTATAGGGAGCGGAGCTTCTGCATCTGGGACAAATTGCCTCATGTGGATGGAGGAGGAGGGAGGGAGGGTCACTGCAGGCCTCCGGCCAAGCAAGGCCTTTCCCCCACCTCACTCCCAACCTTGCCTAGCCTCCCTCGGCCATGTGGCCAGCCCACCCCATCCCTGGTCCTTGCTCTTTATCCTCAAGACTAATCCCAAACCCTACCTAATTCCAAGGGCTTTATTACGACCCTTCCCCTCAGTGGCGACTTCCTCCTCCTAGAACCCTCACTGGGCACTTACGCTACTGTCACTTTTCCTTTTGCCTGTGAGTCCTCCGGTTTCTTTCATAGCTAGAGGACAGAAACCACATCAGCTATCTAGAACAAGCTGCTAGAACACTCTCTGGCATGTCCCAGTTGATGGTGGTTCTAGAGGGGTGGGATGAAGGAAGCCAGGCCTCCGCTCTGGCTTGATCTTACGGCGCTGGACTCGCGGCCTGCCTACAACGGCAGCTACCAGGCATTGCAGGAGACAAGCTCCATAACCTGATGGCTTTTTGATTTGCAATAATTCTCATGTGCAAAGCTGAATTAAGAACAGGATGCCGTATCTTCATATCTAAAAATAACTCGTTCTTAAATATCATCATATAAATTAGCATTACATACGACTTTATATACCATTAAATATCATTACTGAAATCATTGAAAGCAATATAACTTCAAAGTTTTTTAAAGGTCATTTGTAATATGTTATTGAGGAATTTAGACATCATAAGTAAAATAAAGCCATTTAGAATAATCACATCATGTTAACCATATGAAGTCTTCCAAGAAAACAAAAACCAAAAAGCCTGAATATCTTTCCTATATACAAATTCAGGATCACCTATTATTTGATTTGAGGTTGCCGGTACTTAGCACATAGCTGACATTTAATACAAGCTACTTAACTGAATGAATGAGTATGAATTTTATTCACATACACATATTTTGAATACATTAAGTAGGTACCCTACACATTGCTGTAAAAGTAAAGGTATACATAACTAATTCCTTAGGAGCTGTGACAGAACACAGTTGTTGAAAGAAACATCTAATTGCAAAGAATAGTGCTACCTTTGTGAACGGACAGTGATTCTTTCAGCAACACCAAAGCAATAGAGTTTAATGGAAAGATCCAGCTGTCAATGACTCAGGAAATCAGGTCCCAGAACCTTCCTGGCTTATGTGATTTTGTGCAGGTCATTTCACTCCCCTGGACCTCAGTCTCCTAATCTGCAAAGTAAAGGGGCCAGGGCCAGATGAGCTTTCAAGTCCGTTCCATCGCTGACATGCTCGGGTTGCCATGGCTCCCTCAGCATGGAACACTGACACCACGTTCCTTGTTTGCTGGAAGACATCTCCTTCACTTTAGGTTTTAAATGGAAAGGATGTGTGGTTTGACTATGAGCTAAATTTTCTTGGCTCCAAATGTTCCTGAAGCTAAATCTTGGAGACTAGGGAGGAGAAAGTGACCTTGAAGACTTTCATTCTGCCACAGCCACTTGTGATGAAAGAATCACAGGACTAGCGTGGGTGTGTTTGTGTGTGCCATCCCCCGTATATGCAGAGGTGGGCTCTATGAAGCGACAAAGTTAAGAGACACAAAAGAAGTACTGTTTGAAAATACAAGATAAAAAATGTAAGACTCATCACCTTGGAGAATCTCTAAACAAAGGTTTCCTTTTAGTTTATTTTTATTTGCTGGGTAATTTTTTTCTTGGAAGATGAAAGGCCAGAACCCATGGACTGGATCTTATTTAATTCCTCTTAATTAACTGAATGAAAGCCCATCATTGTACGGATCAAGCTAATTGGAAGCTCTGCTTGGTTTCTTTTCAGTATCAGATAGAGGAAGCTTAGATGCACTCTTGTCTCTTTGTTATTGTACAAAGAACTGTTTTAGCTTTGATTACCCACCTATCCTCATTTAGAAGTATAATGAAGTTGGGAGAACAAAACAATTTAAAAACAACAACTGTACTCATAAGGCCAGGTATAATATGTGATAAGAAATATCCACTTTTTATTCTTGGTGATGGCCAACTCAAGGCTTGGTTTTGGCAGGAGCCAAAACATGTAAGAATAAGCGTTTTGGTCTTTTCAACCTTTTTCTTTACTTTAGTCATCTGAGGTGATAAATAATACCAAAACAAGTATAATAGAGTCAATTCAATGTGCTGGTAACTTCTAAATTTTTAAAATAGTTCTGAGCTTCAATTTTGGTATCATCCAGTTTAAGTCAAAGGATTTCTTCAGTAAAATCTAGCAACAAATATTTGCTAGAATAATACATGCTAGCGAATAAAATGTGTTTGAAATGTATTCTAAAATAACCTAAGTAGTAGAAAAGCTTGCCCTTCAAGGTTAAGTACCAAGATTAAGATTCTTTTGGAGAGATGGCAATTTTTTTCAGAGTTTTAAAAGTTATTGAAATGCTACATCAAAATTTTGTTTTTCCAATAATGAATTTTAAGCAACAGACGAATAAGAAAAATTTGATTATAAGTTTACATCGAGACAAGAAGAGAAGATTATACTTGCTGGAGGGTCAAGAATTATGAGACAACTATTGAGGGCAGTAGAAAAATGCCATTTTTGGCTCATTTACAAATATATGTGTGTACATGTGTGTCTGTGTGTGTATGCAGGAAAGTGCTCTTCCAGGACTTTTGTTCCTTTCAATCATATAGCATCCTTGTGGCAACTTATCACCACATTCTTTCATTATCTATTGTTTTAAGTCCTGTGGCAAATTAACTGAATAAATTATAACTTCTGAAAGGTCCACAGTTCTTAAGAAATCAAAAAAGGCACCATTCCAACTCTGAGGAAAGCTTTGGCTGCACCTCGAGGGCTGGAAAAGCCTCATCAGAACTTGCAGTCCCCTGCCCTGGCCTCTGCTCCTTCCCCATCCCTTCTCCATGGGACCAAAGCTGGTGGGACCGGTCCAGGGAGCCCATGCAGGTCTAGCACTGTGTCCCCTTCTCAGCTATCTGTCCATATTTTCTAAACAACTGTATCTTATCTGAGACTGGAAAGCCGGTTGTATAAACTACTGAATGAACATTCTGATGCCAAGATGATTCCAATCAATCTCATGTGACTTTGGTGACTAAATTTTCCAGGCTCAGAATGTTCCTGGCACTAAACCTTGGAGATAAGGGAGGAGAAAGTGACCTTGAAGTCTTTCATTCTGCCACATACACTTACTGCCAAAAAATCACAGGACTAGAGTGTGTGTGTGTGTGTGTGTGTGTGTGTAATCCATTCTATTTGCCATCCCTCATATTATGAGTTTGGAAAAACATGTATTCTCACACATTGCTGGAGAAATGTAAATTTTAAACATCTTTGTAGAAAGCAATTTTATGAACCAGAAAAGCCTATTCAATTTAACTCCTAGTAATTTATCATATGAAAATATTTGAGGATATATATAATATTTGCTATGAGACTAGAATTCATGGCAAGATTGCTTGTAAAGAATGAAAAACACTGGAAACAAACAGGGTATTGACAGCGTAAATTAAGTTAGATTCATATAAAGCTGTATACCCTATAAAAATTATGTTAAATAATATTGATTGAAAAAGGACACAATGTGTTGATAAGTGAAAAGGTTACAAAACAACATGTACATTATAATTCCATTTTTCTAAAAGATATGTGGCTGTATTGAAAAGCTTGTAACACTGTGATGGAGATTTTGTAGAAGTAGTTATGATTTTTAAAATTTAATTATCTGCATTTTCTGTTACTAGTTTTTCTAATAATGAGTACATAACTGCTTTTGCAATCAAAAATTTGTTTTCTTATAAAAGAAAGAGCAATGAGTAAATAAAACTGTATGTCTTTGTGTTAACTTTACCATAGAGTGTTTCGTTTGTTCTAAAATAATGATAATAGTGGTTCTGAAAAGAAGCAAAATGAAAAACAAGAATTAAACATAAAAAAAATCGTGCAAACGACAAAACAACAAGATAATGAAATTATCTGATGTTTTGCCTTAATATGGGTCCTTCCTTGATTACTGGCAGTGAATCAGTGTCAGCTTATTTTTTGGAAGGCAACATCATTTTCTGAACTGTTAATAATAATCCAACATATGGTCACAAAATGATTCCATTGTGTTTGGGCTTCCACAGACTACCTAAAAATGTGGCTCCTGGCACATTTTACAGACTTTTTTTTTTTTCAAATTACAAAGACAAAAAAGTAACACTCACTGGTTCTCGAATATAACCTCCATGAAAGCAGGGGCTTTTATTGTTTCCTGCAGAATCTCTGCAGCCTAAAACAGGACCTGGCATATATGTGAGACACCATGAATGTTTGCTGAATAATTGAAGGGGTCCAGGGCTGGGGGTGGGGAGAACAAATAGGATATGAGGAGAAGATATATCAAGAAAACCAGGAAATATCATGTTATCTCAAAGAGAAGGTAGAGTATGCTCAGAAAGAAACAAAATTGCTCATAAATTTTAAATAGTAATAATAGCTACCATTTACTGTCTGTGTGCCAAATGCTTTATTTACTTTATCTAATTTAATGTACACAACAGTCCTGCTAAATTTTAGTATCTTTACAGGTGAAGAAAACTGTGTCACTGTAATTTTGTATAACTGGCATAAAACTAATACGAAGAGACTGGTAAGCCCAACAGAATGTGAACAAAACGCCACCATGTATGATTCTTTCAGTAAGAAAACAGAATACACATTTCAAAAGGTACATTTACTTAGAGATTCTAAATAAGAAAATTTTCATATGTGTCGTAAAACACAAAGAAGTTTGGGTGCTAGCTGATTTCAATAGATTTAAAAGTGCTTTTAAGAGTAATTACATGGAAAGAGTGGCTGAATATTCTGACAAAGGATGTCTCTTCCGAATGTAAAGAATAACAAACACACACATATGTGCAAAAAGAAAACTTCACAAAAAACAGTTATCACACGTTATCCTTCCCATTTTGGAGGCCAGCAAATGGTAAGATAGTGATGATCATATACCAAGAATATTCAATAAATCATCTTTCATCACAAAAGGCATATGTCAAACTATTACTAACTTTGTTTTAAGGTCAAAAAAGAAACAGTAATAAAACTCTAAAAAGAAGGAAAAATGCTTTTATAAGGGCATGGACTAACACTCTGTAGGTATCTCTGGGAAACATTATAAAAGGATGCGAGAGAATATTCTAGTCAATGGCTAAGGCTAAGTCAGAGCAAAGAGCAGAGAGGACCCAGCAACATGGTGGCACAGCTGTGTTGCTGGAGGTGAAAAGAAGTGAGAATTACACAGAAACTTTTAGGGAAACCATGCATGAAGAAACAGGAAGAAAGGGTGAATGAAAGCCAGTACAGTTTCCAGGGAGCAGTACCAAGGAGCTGGGAGACCAGTAAACCAGAGAGTGGATAGACACTGGGTTTAGAGAAATTCTATGGGAATCTCTGGTTTAAACTGGGAAATGGAACAAGGAAGGACCACAGAAGCTACACCTATGTGCGAAACTATACCAAATAAAACACGAAACATGATATGCTGTACCATGACGTTACCAAATTTGTATTTATATTTTAACAATGCAAGGCCCTCTAGTGAAAGTTGTTTTTGCCAAAACCTGCTTGGCAGCTCTCCGTGTTTAAAAAGACATCAGAGGCCAGGGCTTCCTAGGAAAGGGCAAAGGAGAGAGCATGTCCCCAACAGTAGATGATGCTTTCGAGGAGAAATTACTATTTCACTTTGTTGTCTGAGGAACTGACCTGCAAACTCTTGTGCAAAGAGCCTTCTGTTTGGGATGACCTAGATCCAGGAGCAACTGTGGAAGATAAAAGGGTATGAAGTTTGCATCTAGAGGACCCAGTTTAGGGCACAAGCTAGCTGACCCCAGTCAAGTAACTTGCAGGCTCTTAGCTTAAGTTCCCCCATCTGTAAAATAAAATCATGATATTACTATGAGAATCAAATAAGATAGAGTGTATTTGAAAGAATATGTTTCAGTACCTTTTAAAAGTATTTGTAAATATAGAAATGTCTGAATTGCTATTTCCTATGCTTAGATTTATAATACTTTTCAACTTCCATAGCGATTCATATCTTGATGAAAGGTCTACACAAAGAAATCAAGTTTTTAACACTTTGCGAAAGTAAGTGCACGGGAGGAGAATGATGTCTGGTGGCCAGCAAGGTCACGCGTCAATTCTGTGGCATGTATCGGCCCAGTGATGTCACGGATTGACTGTTCACCATTCCAGCTGAGCCCCGAAAAAATTTCAAATGACCACACGCCATGGACCTTTGGGAATAGCCTCAAATACCCGAAATCACGAATATCAAATCCATGAATGCCGAGAGTGCCTTCTTATTGATAAAGCTTTGTAGAGGTTTTTATGATTTCACAGTCAGAAGCTTCAGCCAGCAAATGCAATGTGAATGTTCTAGAGTATTGTTAGTTGGCTACAAGGCCATATTAACATATTAACACATTTTGAGGTAGAATCGTACAGTCTTGAATTTGCAAAATCTTTGCCCAAGCCCTCTATGTTCCCAGCAAAATCCCCGCCAAATGCCATTGTAGAATACTCAGAATGTCTTGGGGTTGCAAATAGAGATGAACATTGCATACTGGAAAGATCTAAATAGTCTCAAAGAAGAGCAACACACAGGGCAACAGATGAACTACACAAAGGGAACTAGAATAGATTCTGTACTGGGAGGGCATTGAATATATTCTACTCCTTAAAATTATGTTTCCTTTAGGATCTTTTCTAAATTGATACTATTCATGAGTAAAGAAACTCTTAAGGAGTGAAAGAGGAAAATAAAAAACATAAACATTGAAACATAAATCTATAAGCAATCACTGCCTTCAAATAACTAATGAAACAGATTTGTTCCAAAGAGCATATGCATCCAATCATTTTTGGCACATGATAAAATTTAATAAAATATTTAACTGTGTCACATTTAGTACATTTTTGACTTCCAAGAAGTTAGGAATCATTATTTTGTGTGTCACTGACAAACACTGAATCATCTAGACTATAAAGCAATCCTCAGGAGTAATTGACAAAAGCATTAGTTTATAAAAATCCACATATATATTTAGGTTCCTTTTTATGAACTAACTATATTTCCAATTATACCTAATTGCAATTCTGATCATTTCCAATCACCTAACTACTAACGAGATGCTATTTTTAACACCAACCTTCTCCCCAATATTTTATAGAGAGCTGAAGGTCATATAAACAAAATGCATGTTTGAAAAAGTAAACAGGCTTAATTTTTGCCATTTGAATATTTGCTCCTTTTCAATTCAAATGAAGCTTATTTTGCACTCTACTTCAGAGTCATGATATTTCAGAGAACAACTTTTTTGCTGCATTTACAACAAATAAGCTGTTTACCTTATTTTGTCACACCCAAAATACTTGCCACCTATGACTGTCACCTAATAACCTGTGAATGACTAATAAATCTAACATAAATGAAAGCCCAATCCTGATTAACTGTTTTCAGAAAAGTTATCTGTAGGAGAAATTTTATCAAAGCATTTGCAATCCCTTGGAGTTGTTGGAGAAAAAAATAACAAAAGCAACAGGTAAGTCAGGTACAAACTGATCACAATTCTTGATCTTTTTCTAGCCTGTAAAAATAAACTAAGTCTTATAATAAGAACAAATATTATTGAGAAAAAAATAACCAAATTATTCAACATAATAGCATGTTTATTTATATTTCAAAAAGAAAATAAATGTTTAAACTACAGACTCATCTGAATGGTTCTTTCAAGTGAAATTCACAGATTTTCAACCTTGCCCTTCTCAAGTAACCCACAGAAGGATGTTCCACACATGACTCAGTGGTGCCTCCTCTCATCCTTCAGATTCTGGCTCCAATGTCCTTTCTCCCTACCATCTTCTCACGTTCCGTGATGTGATTGTGTCTGCTCTACAGAAGCAGTGATTATGCCTGTTTCATTCACCAATACATCCACAGCCCTTGGCATATCGCAGATATTCGATACATTAATGAGGATTAATTATACCAACATCTTCCAATCTCTTCAGGAACATGACGTGCCACCTGTCATCTGTCGTGAGTTTGAAGCCTGTGCTTTCTGAAAGTTCCCTGTTTAGCTGGAGGGTTCATGGCTCCTGTGTGTGGTCCGGTCTTACTGACAAGTCTCAGTGCTGAACAAATCATCCAAAGTTGTTATACAGTAAAACCTTGGCAAACCAGCACTTTAGGAACCGAAACCCTCGAATGAGCCAGCTTTTTAATTTTTTTCCAATAAAAAGTATGTCTGGCATAGACCTTTGAACGCACAATGCATTTACTATTTATTATATGAAACTACCAATATTACCATAAGTTATTGGACTAGATGGACTTAAGTATTCTCTAACCAGAGCTTCTATGATTTTGTGATGTCAATGTGTCTAACACAAAGACTGTCACAGTCTCTCTTCCATCTTGCTCCCCTTAAAGTGGCCCTTACTCTGCAAAAGGCACTAATCTTCACCTATTAGCTCATGCTACCAACCTAGGGCTTACCTGGAATGCATTCCTTTCTTTCACCTGCCCACAGCTGATCATTCCCAAAGGACTTTACTGTCTAAATGTTTTTTGCTCCAATTGCCTTCTCCATCTCTCTCACTCACTGTCTAGTTCAGGCCCTCATTATATTTATTTATTCTAGAGATGAAAAATGTTATCAATTTTTTAGGAGACTCTCCCCATGATCATATTACTTCTGTCACACTTCTGCAAATCTAAGTATAAATGGGTTTAGAAATCAGAATTGGTTAACCAGCAAATCACTCAGTAGCTGGGACACTAAATGCTTGCATTTATTTATGTGGGTAATAACTACAGAGCAACCAGAAGGCTAGCTCATGGACAATTTACTTCATTTAGATGCCTTGCCAAGAGAGACTGATATAAACAACCAGATCAATTATGCGGTAAAATTCACATTTCATGTTAAAATGGCTAAAACCATTAGTCTGGTCAAGCTACTGTCTCATACATATAATCTCAGAAACAGACTCACAGAAAACAATACAAACTGCTGTATGTCAACTCTATAGAACAAGTGTGAAAATTTAAACTATAGTACATGAAAATGCAGCATACTTTATATTTCTATTAGCCATACTTTAATGCTAACTTTCTATATTCACTTTTTATATGCTTTCTAGAGTCATATGAGTCAACTATTCATGATCTAAAAGTCAAAGGGTCTCCATTAAAAAGAGACCTAAACAGCTCAATGATTTTGTTCCCTCCTCCACTACCAAGAAGCCCTCCCAACCCAGCAATTAAACAAAGCAAATCAGGCTAACTGACTGAATATATGCATAATGGTATAAAAGAAAGGCATGGCCAATAATTACCAAACAAGTCACTTTCCTTTATCAGGACTCCCCCTACCCCACCCACCATTCATCTCACCGAAGAGCATTAAGGAGATGACTCCATGAGTTTTCATCCTGGGCTCTGCAACAACCTGAATACATTTTCTTTATCCTCTAAACCTTAAGTATTTAATAGAAACATAAGGCCAACCACATATATGATTTCAAATGTTCTAGTAGTCACATTAAAAAAGTAAAAAGAAATTGATGAAATCAATTTTGATAATATATTTATTTAATCTATTATATCTAAAATGTTATCATTTTAATATATAATCAATATAAAATTATTGAAATATTTTATATACTTTTTTATAGGAAGTCTTCGACATGGGTGTGTATTTTACATTCACAGCACACCTCAGTTCAGACTACCCTTGTCAGAAGCCACATATGGCCAGCACCACGTCAGAGCAACTCCAAACAACAACATCCAGCCAAGTGAGAAAGGCTGCTCTGTTTGCTCTGTAGAAAAATACTGGAAACTACATAACACTTTAAGAAGGTGAAGACTAAGAAGCTTGATAAAATCGCACATGAATGCCTGTGAAAGCTAAGATGTATTCTTTTGCAAAGGTAATAGGAATTTTAGAAATAAGATAGAAGGAAGAAGAGAATTATCATAGCAATTTTTAATATGAAATTGGAGTTCCTGACAGTATCTCCAAACTGCAGGTTCTACACATGGAATAATGATTTCCACAACCTTTCAGAAGGAAGGGATCATATCCTTAGGGCAACTGAAAAACAAAACTCCAAAGCTAGACACACTAGAAGAGAATGTCATGAACAAAATGTCATGTCAGACTGATGAAGACAGAATGTAACACAACTAGGAAAGTCCACAACCTTTGGAATTAAATAAAATCCAGGGCAGCAGATAGTTTGATATCCAACATTCTGGAAACCAGAATGCTCTTTTAACTAACACATCCATATCAATGTATGACTTGATAGCTGATATTATAGTGAGTACTCTGGGGTATTATATGATCAAAATAGGACTTCAAAATCATTAAGCAATTAAATGGTGTTCACTTTCATTTTACAATTGGTATTTGATTGTGTTCTTAATCTCTGACAACTAGTCATTGGTTTGTTGTGTTCATGATACTGTTTCGCAGACCACATTGGATTATTAGAGTCCCCTCTTACCTACCATACTAGGTCTCAGAATTTACTGTTTGTTTGTTACACAAAAAGGAGCTGCATTTTGTTTTTTACACCCCTCCATCCCAACCTCCCTCACACACTTACACATACACACACACACACAAAAGTCATAAGAAGAACTTTAAACACTGACCCATCACCAACATTATCTCTCTGATTGTGAGAGCCATCCACAGCTAGGAGATTGTTTCCTGAGCACACCCTGTCTGTTCTAGATGTTGGAAATGTTTATTCTATTTGCGCTGCTAATGATAATGCACAGTTCATCTTGGGTTATAATTTCCGCCATTGCCAGGAAAATTTAACAATGCCACCTGCCACTCAAAGTTTTTAAATTCTGTCATTCAACAGGAGAATCTCTTGTATTTGAGCAATTACTTGAATATGTTAGGGTGGTTCTTCCATGCTGGTGATTTGTCTACACTACACAATTATGATTATAAAATTACAACCAATTATCCTGTGCGCCCTATGGACAAAGTTTATACACATCCGTACATACAAATGACATTTTGTATATAACCTATTCATTCACATTCTTTTCCTTCAATTAAATATAAACAAAAATCTGTTCTCTTAAGGGAACAAATTTGAGTTATAGCTTAACATTTATAATTCCATTTTCTTGTGGAATCTATAACTTGGAGTTAACTAATAATTATTTTAAGCATTCCTAAGAAATCAGTTTAAAATATTTTTCTACTAGTATTTAAAAAGTATTAATCATCTTTTAGTCATCCTCAAATTGAGTCTGCCAAATGTTGTGTAATTACTTTTCACATGATTGCTCAATTGAACAAATTTCATGAATCAAAATTTACATTTCTTTTACACACAAAATGGTCCTATCAATTTTTATTTCAAATGTGCTAATTTGCTATAGACATTTTATAAGGTTATCTATAAAGATTTTCTCATGTGGAATTATTTAAGGAAGAATATGATTTGTTTTGTTTTGTTTTTTTTGAGACAGGGTCTTGCTCTATTGCCCTGTCTGGAGTGCAGTAGCATAATCATAACTCACTGCAGCCTCAAATTCTTGGGCTCAAACAATCCTCTTGTCTCAGCCTCCCAAGTACCTAGGAGTACAGGTGTGTGTCATCATGCCTGGCTAATTTTTATTATTTTTTGTAGAGATGGGGGTCTCTCTATGTTGCCTAGGCTAGTGTCAAACTTCTGTCCTCAAGCAGCCCTTCCACCTTGGCCTCCCAAAGTGTGGGATTACATTTCTCATTTGAATGTTTCATTCATATTTACTTTGCTTTCGTGTAAATTATATACATTATAGGTGAACTTGAACAATCTTCTCCAAATTTAGTTTTGTACTTAGAGTATCATTAATAGCACTCTCTCTATGGCCCTTGACTGAATGCATTTCCTTTCACTAAAAATGCATATAGCACATATCCAAATGGATACATTATAGAACATTATAGACAAGATTACTTGTTTCAGGATTTTAAATTTATCTTGAGGTATATGTGGTATCTCTGTATCTAATTGGTATGCAAATTTATTCTTTTTGCTTTCTCTAAGTACTTCACCAAAATGAGCTGCTTTTTTTCCCATGATTAATGTCAAAGACACTCTCTGAATTAATTTTTTTCTTTCATTTTCTTCAACATTTTAATTAAGCTACTTCTTAACCTTCTCGGCTTGTGATCTTTTAGTTATTATAGGAGCTGATAAGATAGTTCCTATGATTAAAACAAACTATTCTGAATTCCCCACATCCAAGCCCATGTACTAAACAGAACTCAGTTTTCAAATGTTTTGGCCACTGTCATCTTAAGCTTTGGACCTTTCTACTGAAATATATCTCCTTCTAGCCCCAAATGCTGCACCTGAAAAGTATAACTGATAGATTTAAGAGAGGATTACTTATCCTGAGTCTTATCAAAAGTATTAAGTCAGCCTATTTCTTTGCTTACTATACAGCATATATACATCATTAAGGTTTACTTCTATGTATTTAAACTTACATAATAATGACTTCACTTCTTTTTTCATGTGACATCTCTTTTTCATATCCCTAGAGCACTCACGTACCAAAGAGCATTTTTCACAATTCCAAACATTATTAACAAAGCTTCACATATAGATTAGATGTGAATTATGCTAGAGATTTTCTTTTCAATTTATTTCTTCATATACTTCCTATTCAATGCCTCCTGACTCTTCTTGATGATATAAAAATTACATCTATGAAAGGAACTAGTATAAGCAGAACCTACTTTTAAAAGACAGTGAAAGGCATATTGTAACCGTTAGCACCCAATATATGGCTCTTAGTAGTACTCAATAAATAGTTATTGAATAATGTTCATAAAGGATGACCATAATATTTAGGCTAAGAGAATCATGAGAAGAGCTATTGAGTTCAAAAATATAAGATGGGAAGCATTTCTGGAATGAATCCTCCATAGAGATAAGAAAAACAATAGCAAAAATTCTCCATATCAACTTTTAGGAGTCTGGAAACAAACCAAAGGCTTGCACCGATATGAGGACCATTTATTAAAGAAAACAGCTGACTATGGTAAGAAGAAGGAGCTTTGTCACATTTTTCTTGCCCTATTCCCATTGTTTCTTCCCAGGCGAACTGAAATTATCCTGCCTGAGAAACAAAAAGGAAAAATAATGAAGAAAAATGATCAGAGCCTCAGGAACCTGTGAGATACCAGCAAGTATATAACTATTATATACACATAATAGGACTCTAAGAAAGAGAGAAGAGAGAGAGAAAGGGGTAGAAAAATATTTGAAGAAATAATGGCTTAAAATTTCCTCATACTGATGAAAATCTTTTATCTGCATATCTAAGAAGCTCAGTAATTCCAAGTAGGATAAATGCAAAGAGTTCGATGTCTAGACACATCATATTCAAAACGTCAATAGCCAAACACAAAGAAGCTTGAAAGCATCAAGGGAAAAGTGACTCACCATCTACCAGGAATCCTAAATAAGATTAAAATCTGACTTCTCATTGGAAACAATGGTGACCAGAAGAAAGTGGGATAACATATTCAAAATATTAAAAGAAAAAGACTGTCAACTAAAAATTATATATCCAGAAAAACTATCCTTCAAAAACAAAAACTTAGGAAATCTGTCACTAGTAATCATTCCCTACAGGAAATATTAAGAGAGTTTTTCAAACTAAAATGAAAGAACACAAGACATTCACTCCCATTCACATGAAAAACTAAGGAGCATTGGCAAAGCTAACCAGGTACATGGGTAAATATAAAAGTAGGAAAATAGAAAAGACAGTATAAACGTATTTTTGTTTGTAACACTTTTCTTCTATTGATCCAAAATGCAACTGAATACAGCAATAATTACAAAACTGTCTCGATGCATAAAGGTATAATTTGTTTGATAAAAATAGAACAAAAGAGAGAGGAAGGGAAAGAGCTGTATTGAAACAAAGTTTTTGCATTCAATTGAAATTAGGTTGGAATTTTAATAAACTAGATTATCTTAAGTTAAAATAACCAAAAACTGTAGTAAGAAATAATAAAAGGTTTAAAATTATATATTAGAAAATGTCTATTTAAATGAAAAGAAAGAAATAGTGGAGTAACAGAAGCAAAAAAGACTTAAAATATATCAAACAAATAGCAAAATGGCAGACATAAATTCTACTTTATCAGTAATAATATTAGTAAATGGGCTAAACACGTCAATCAAAAGAAAGGATTGGCAGACTGGTTTAAAAAATGCTATCTACAAGAGACATATTTTAGATTCAAAGACACTAATAGTTTGAAAGTGAAAGAATGAGAAAAGATATCACATGCCAAGAGTAACCAAAAGAGAGCTGGAGTGGCTATGCTAATGTCAGACAGAATAAACTTTAAGACAAAAATTGTTCCTAGAGCCAAAGAAGGACATTTTATAATGATAAAAGAGTCAATCCAACAAGAAGATATGATTATTATAAACATATATGCACCTGACACTAAAGCCCAAACCTACATGAAACAAAAACTGACACAATTGAAGGGAACAATAGACAAGTCAGCAATAATAGTTGGAGACTTCAATACTTTACTTTCAATAATGAACAGAATAACTAGGCAGAAGATCAAGAAGGAAACAGAAGACTGGAACAACACTGCAAAACAATAGAACAAATAGATCTATATAATACACTCCACCCAGAAAAAGCAGAATACATATTCTTCTCAGTATAGGCATGGAATAACCTCCAGGATAGACCATATACTAGGCCATAAAAAAGCCTCAATAAATTTAAAAGAATTGAACTCATACAAAGCATGTCCTCTGATCACATTGGAATGAAATTAGGAATTCATAAAGAAGGAAATTTGGGATATTTACACATATGTGGAAATTAAGCAGTACACTCCTAAATAGCCAATGGATCACAGAGAAATCACAGTGGAATGTACAAAATAGTTCAAGATGAATGAAAATGAAAACACAACGCAAACCAATGAGAAGGAATTAAATCAGTACTTAGGGACAAAATCACGACTGTAAAAGCCTATACTTAAAAAGAAGACAGATCTCAAATCAATAATCTAATCTTCCACCTTAAGAAAACGAAAACCGAGCAAACTACCAAAGCAAACAGAAGGGAAGCAATAATAAGAATCAGAGGGGACATAAATCAAATAAAGAATTTTTTTAAATGGAGAATATGAATGAAACATAGTTAATTCATTCTTTAAAAAGATCAACAAAAATGACAAACCTTTAGCTAGACTTCTTAAGAAAAAGAGAGAAGTCTCAAATTACTAAAATCAGAAATGAAAGAGATGTCCAACCTTGAAGAAATAAAAAAAAATTAAATGGCACCACTAAGAATAGTTGTAAATCAATAAACTAGATAATGTAGATGAAATGCACAGATTTTTAGAAAATACAAACTACCAAAGAAGTAGAAAATCTGAATAGACCACTGTAACAAGTAAAGAGAGTGAGTTAGTAATAAAAAAAACTTTCCACAAGATCATCTCAGGACCATATGGCTTTGCTAATGAATTTTACCAAATATTTAAAGAAGAATTAACATCAATTCTTTACAAACACTTCCAAATAAACAGAAAAGCAAGGAAAATCTCCCAACTCATCCTATGAGGCTCATATTAATACTATCCTGATACCAAAGCAAGACAAAGACATCACAAGAAAAAAGAAAAACTACCAGCTAAAATCCCTTGTGAACATAGAAATAAAAATGCTCAACAAAATACTAGAAAACTGAATCCAGCAACATACAAACAGGATCGTATACCATGACCAAGTGGAATTATCCCCAGGAATTCGAGACCGGTTTAACATCTATATTCATCAGGGTTCTCCAGAGAAACAGAATCAGTAAGATGAATATATATACACATAGAAAGAGACGTATTATAAGGAATTAGGTCACGTGATTATGGGGACCGGTAAGTCCAAATCTGCAGGGTGGGCTGGCAGGCTGGAGACTAAGGAGAGCCAATGGTGCATGTCCAGCCCAACGGCTGATACCCTGGAGACCCAGGGGAGTTGATGGTGCAGTTCCAGGCTGAAGGCCAGCAGAAGGAGGCCCAGGACCAGGAGAGCCAATGGTGCAGATGAAGTCAGAAGGCAGTCTACTGGAGAATTCCTTCTTGCTCAAGGAGTGGGTCATTGGTTCTATTCAGGCTTTCAACTGATTGGATGAGGCCCACCCACTTTATGGAAGGCAATCTTCTTGCTCCAAGTTCCCCAATTAAAATGTCAATCTTATCCAAAATACCCTCAGGTTGATACACAAAATTAACTGCCACAATATCCAAATATCAATCAATGCACCACCACATTAATAGAATAAAGAAAATAATCTACCTGCTTATTTTAATATATTTAGAATGTATTTTGACAAAATCCAACATCCTTTCATGATCAATACAGTAAGTAAAACTGGAAATAGAAGTGACTTTTTACAATCTGATAAAAGAGCATCTACGAAAAATCCACAAAGAACAACATACTTGATACTGAAAGACTGAGAGTTCTCCCCTTAAGATCGGGAACATGATGAGGATGTCCACTCTCACCATTTCTATGCGATGTTAGACTACATGTTCCAGCCAGGTCAATTAGGTGAGAAAAAGATATGAAGGGCATTCAGATTGGAAAGGAAGAAATAAAACTCTCCATTTTCAGAAGACATGATCTTATATATAGAAAACCCTAAGGAATTCACAAAAAGTCTATTAGAATAAATGAATTCTTTAAAGTTGCAGGATTCAAAATCAACACATAAAAATCAACTATATTTCTATAAACTAACAATAAGCAATCCAAAAATAAATTTAGGGAAACAATTCCATTTACAATAGCATCAAAAAGAATGAAACACTTAGGAATAAATTTAACCAAAGAAGTACAAGACTTGTACAATGAAAATTACAAAATGCCATTGAAAAAATTTAAAGAGGATCTAAATAAATGGAAAGACATCCTGTGCTCATGGATTTGAAGACTTAATATTGTTAGGATGGCAATAACTCCCCAAATTAATCTATAGATTCAATGCAATCTCTATTAAAATCTCAACTATTCATTTTTACAAAAATTACAAACTGATCCTAAAATTCTTATGGAAAAATAGGGAACCTGGAATAGCCCAAACAATCTTGAAAAAGAAGAATAAAGGTAGAGACTCAGACACTTCCCAGTTTCCAAATTTACTACAAAGATACAGCAATCAAGATAGTATGGTACTGGCATAAGGACAGACGTACAGATCAGTAGAATAAAATTGAATGTCTAGAAATTAACTCATACATTCATGGTCAATTGATTTTCTACAAGAGTGCCAAGACCATTCAATGGAGAAAGAATAGTCTACTCAACAAATGGTTCTGGAACAACTAGACATCCACATACAAAAGAATGAAGGCATATTCCCAAGAGAACTGAAAGTCTATATGGCCACACAAAAACTTATACATGAAAGCTCATGGTTGGCATAATTCCTAATAGCCAAAAGGTGGGAATAACCCAAATGTCCATCACTGATTAATGGATAAACAAAATGTGGCAGATTTATCCAATGGGCTATTAGCCAGTCATAAAAAGGAATGAAGTACCGATAATGGGCTACAATATGCATGAACCACGAAAACACGCTAGATTTTCATGCGAAAGGAACCAAAAAGTCACGTATTGTATAGTTCCATTTATATGAAGTGTCCAGAATATACAACAGTGCAAGGCATATTTGGGCGAGGTTGGTACTACGGCACAGCTCATGCTTAGGATGGTGAAGGAAGTGTTAAGGAGAGGACAGGTGAGACCAGCTTTAACCGCCATGATTAAGTACCTTAGATATTGATCTGAAGGAAAATCAAATTAACATGTATTTTAAAAATCTGACATGATCTAATATGTTTCCAAAAGATCATTCTGGCAACAACATGGAGATGAATTATATAAAGTGTTGGAACTGTAACGATTCAAAACTCTTAAGTCAGAGGTGCTTGGGGCTTGATCTCGAGTGGTCGCAGAGGGAAGAGAGGAAAGAGACGGATCAGAAAATGCAGTCTTCCTTCACTAAACTCCCACCAACTCAGTTTGAGTGGTAAATTACTCAAAGTTAAGCACATTAAATTAAAATGTCTCGTTACCTATTCATCTGTCTACACTACCTATATGATTACAAATAAAATATGGAGCCTATTAGATTGTGCCTGTGAACCAGGTGTTTTGAGAGCTTTGCTTTAATGATTTTAACACTGGGCAGAGGAAATGTGTTGGTCTGAGCTGAAAATAACCTGACAATGGTCGTTTTTTCCTTTTTTAAAAAAAATATGCCTAGAACAGTGAATACTGAATGCCGGCCATGCAAAAAATGTCTTCAAATAAGTCAAGAATTTTACATTAGCAAAGACTTTCTTCATAGATAATAAAATACCAAATTATAACCCAACCCACATCCAACTGCTACAAATTTGAGACAAATAAGATTTCACTATATACAATTATATATTTATTAGCAGACAAAGCAAAGTTCGAATCAATTCTTCACTAGCAGATCCATACTACATCTCAGATTTTAACTTTCAGTATTGGATACATCCTGAAGGTGAATCATTTACTTTCTACCACATAAATCTTTGTTTGAAATACATTTTATGGTGAGTTGTTAATGGAGTCAACTCTGCAAAACCTGTAAACCTCTTTTAATTATTGCTTTAGGGCTGTGGAGGACATTTGAATTCACACTTTATAATAAGGTTGTATTATTTTGGGCAAATGTTTTTGTAGTGCTTTGGGCACATCTTTTGCTGACAATGAACTGGTTTCCTTGGAAACATAACTGCTCAAAATTCATTATGAGCAGGCATACCCTCAGTCAACAGCTTCTCAGGCATTATTATAATAAACTAGGATAATGCAGTTGATGGTTAGAAGTGATATATTAGCTTATAACATTACTACAGTATTACGAAAATATGCTAGCTTCATTAAACCAAAATAAGGCATATTGATATTCTAGAGAACTACTCATCCTTGGGATATGATAACCAAATCTACTTACTAAAAAAAAAACCTTAAAAGATATTAAAATTCTTTTATTGGTTTTCTAATCTTACCTTTTCAAATGCTAACTAAAATAATGAGGCCAATATCTAAGGCTTCAAATTATTTTCATACAGAGATTTTCACTGACGCATTGTTATCTATACCAACATTAAATGCAATGAAACTGGACATGTATTGCCAACATGTGACCTCGGAAATATTACTGAGCTTTGATGAGTGAATAAATCGAATAGCTCAAACATGCGCATGTTTGGGATGAACACATCAACTTCTGACCCTCTAAGATAATTACTGCAGATAATTACTGGGACGCACATGGAAGAGATGTGTTACGTATTTAAAGTGCCATGAACTTCCACACATAAAGAAAAATATGGGGGGAATCAAATATTTCTTTTCTGTTGATGGTTGTGGTGACACTAATTCATATAGGATTTGTAAGTTAATTAAGTTGATGTTTTAAAAGCCTTGCTTTTCAGTTTCTCAGGTTATCTTAAATTATTATGAGATATAATCTGTATTTCTGGCAGACTTACCTACTGACCATAAAAAATATCAGTTCGGTAGCTACTTGTAATGGATACACCACATGCAATTAAGATGTGATTTTTCTAAAACCCAACTGCATGGTGGAATTATGATGTGATGTTTGGTTAAGTTCTGTTGTGATTCTCCAAATAGCCCTAGTGGAGACTGCAGGTTGGCCTTTGGAAATGCTGACCTGATCACATGGCCCATGGGCTTAAATGCTCAACGTATCCCTTTGTTCCTGCACAGGGGTCCTTCTGGTCTGGCGACCTCTCCAGCTTCACCTGAGGTCCGCGCTCACCCTGTTCCAGCCCCACTGAGCTTCCCTGTTTCCTCTGTTTGCCTTGCTTCCTCCTGCCTTCTGGCCTGGGCGCGAGCTCTTCCCTCTGCCTAGAAACTCTCGTCTTATCTGCACCCAGGTGACACCTACTCTTTCTTCAGTCCTCAGCTCAAGAATCACTTCCCTGACCTCCCTGGCCAGGTTACAACTCTGTATTGCATACTCTCACGACATCATGTACGTTTCCTTCATCATACAAGTCACAGCGACAATTACATGTGTGTTTCTGTGGTTATGTGATGGACGTCTGCTTTCCCCAAGAGCCTATCAGTACCATTATTGGAGAGACTGGATCGGTCTCATTTGTTTGCACTGCATTTCCTCAGTATCTTGCAGTGTATCCAGCAATATTTGCTAAATGAGTGTGTGTATCTAATAATGTTCTATTACCTTAAAATTTGGATTAGCATTGTGCCACGGCAAATTAAATGCACTTTTAATGTTAAATGCTAATCTCTACTAAACAAAGCAACTTCATATTGCTTCTTTTTGAGATACAGGCAGGTTCCAAATGATCTCAAAGAAGCTGATTTTGGGACAGAATCATAGCAAAGGGAAAGGCTTAAGAGAGTCAGATTGAGAGACAGCTCTTAGGAGCCCCAGCTCTATTTGGGATATTTTGGCTAAAAGTTTATCTCCATGGTATATTGGAAACCAACAGGAAAAACAAGAGCTGTTAAATAGAACTTTCATTTCAAATGCCATTTTAAAGCATTCAAGTCTTTAGTGGTATCTACATTCTATTTTTTTATTGGATGAATATTGCCCGAATGCCTTCTCTGTGCCAGGCATTGCATGTGCCTACACAAGTCATTAAATTTCATGTAATCCCCACAATAACCCAAGAAGACAAAAATAATTAACCTAGTTTTACATATGTGGTTCAGAAAGGTTAAGTAACTTGTCCAAGGTAACACAGCAAGCACAGGACCGAACTAAGGTACTGACCCAGATCTCCAAATGCAGAGGCCAGGAACTCTTTCGCTGAGTGTTAGGTGCTTGAAATGGAACACATCCAAAGGTGGTTTCACCCATTCAAAATCTTTCGAATACTGAATGAAGCGGAGTGCTAAATAATTACTAGATTTTTCATTATTTAGCATCTCGTTCAGACCAAAAGAATGCACCTGTCTGAACCATACTATCACTCTGTTAGAGTTCATACTCAAATACGTAAGAGTTACCCGCTAACCAAAGGTCTTTTGCTTTGTTTCTGTTTCCTCATTTCTCTCCAGCAAACTGCATCTGGGTAGTACTTAACCATTAGCAAACAGTATCTCAGTTATTCAAATTTGGGGAAAGTACATCTCTAAAAATAAATATCACACTAGGAGCAAACTTGTGTTGCCCAGGCTGGTCTCAAACTCCTGGTTTCAAGCGATCCTCCCACCTCGGCGTCCCAAAGTGCTGGGATTACAGGCGTGAAACACCCCTCCTAGCCCCAAATCTGTTTTTAAAAGATCAGTCCCATGACTGTATTGGCAATACACCCTAAATTATTTCCTGGTAATATATTTGATAATATAAGGAGGTTCCTTTTTCTTACCAGGCAATTAACAATATCGTTTGTTAAGCTATAAAGATGAGTTTTGTCACCCTCGGTCTTATTTATAGCGACACATTTGGTGATTTAATGGTGGGCTGCTACTAACTGGTTAGTGTAAAATTGCATAGCGTGATCCTTTGGTCCCCTCTGCTATCTTTTGTTGCTATTGCTGAAATGTGCGGCTGTCACGTCACCGGGGTGATGATCTGCTCCCCTGCGGCTTCTGCACACAGGGCTGTTCCTTGCATCTCACCACACCTCCCACCCTGACCCCCGCTGGGCCCACCTGTTAGGTGTGAGGGGTCAGAAGCTGAGGATGAGGCTGGCAGCCCAGCCCAACATTTAGGAAGAAGAAAAAGAGAACAAAGGACGGGGACAGGTCTGTGGGGCAGGCTCCTTCTAAACGATTAATTAATCTTTTTCCCACTGCACTGGGTGGCTTGGAACCCCACAGTGAGTTGTCAACTGGAAATTAAGTGCTATGTTTCTACAAATCAGTTTTTCTTCTCAGTGCAAGCAACTACCACTTTTATAATAAAAACGAAATAAATACGAAGATTCGCACCATGACATTGAGTTTGGCTCTTGTAACTGCTTTTCTAACAAAACCCCTCCATCAGCTGGGCAGTTTTGAAAGATGTTGGCTTCTGATTTGGCCTCTTCCTGTTCCCAGAGGGGACAGTCCCCTTTTGCAGTGCTCCTCTGAGCCACATCAGGACAGGAAAGTGGGGCAGGGGCTCCCCTTAATTCAGCCCCCTCCCCCGGGGAGGCAGTCATGGGCGGCCTGGCCTGCCACTCTGCACATGCTCCTTTGGTGTCCGCTGCATTTGGTCTGTTCTCCACTTTCCTATGTCTTTTTATTGCAAACGCCAAGTGTAAACTTCGGTGACTGAGAGTTCCTTGGGTGAGAGAGAATTATTTTCAATGTCACTGAGAACAATTCCTTGTAACAAAAACAAATGAACTCACAAAAATGAAACATCCCCTTTTTCCTAAGGCAGTGGCTGGGGGCCCGGTGAGAGGGGAGTGCTGCGGGGCGAGAAATGGTATTTCCCATAAACAACAGGATCGGTACACAAAACACGCTGCACGCCAGACACATCATTGTGATGGAAACAGACAAACAGCGGCTGAAGATTTCCTTCTTGGCCTACATTCGTGCTTTTAATATATGAACCACTTAGAGACATTTATATGCAGTTGGTGTTCAATCCAGAAGAAGCTTTTATCAGTTTGAAATAATGTCCTACTAAAGTTTCACATTAAGTCAGATAAGATGACCTTATTTTAATTTTGTTATTGCCCTCATAATTTGGCCATCTGGGGAGGAGCAGGGGACGAAAGTCAGAGGACCTTTCCAACTAGCTGATTATTTCACGCACTGTCCCTAAACCTTCTTTAAAACTTAATCTGTAAAGTAGTGATCGTATCTGCTCTGCATTTCACAGAGTAATGGAAAGATTAAAATCATATCATATATGGGAGGCAGGGTGGCAGAGCATAAAGAACTAAGGCTTTGGAATCAAACAGTTTAAACCATTGATTCTTAACACTCGTGTGACCTTGGGCAAGTAATTTAACTTTTCTGAGTTGGGAGTGATGATATCTACCATATAGGATGGCTGTGAGATTCTAGAAAGATAAAATATAGAAAGTGCCAAGCAGAATCTGTTACAGAGTTGACATTCAATAGCTATTAGTTCCACGCAAACATATAAACCTTTATCAAATATAATTTGCACATTTCCAGAAAATAATATAAGCTTGATAAATAAATGAGCAATAGGGCATACTTTAAATCTATGTGAGATATCCTGGAAAAAGCAGGAGCAGGAGGGGAAGGTCTTGGTCCAGATCTGGCCACTAGCAAACAAGGTAGTTAGAGCAAAACTCGAAATTTTATCACACAAGTCATGAATATAAAAAAATTTATAACAAATTAATCTCCAGTATAAAAAGAAGTGTCACGTATATTAATGCAATTGTAAGGATGAAAAAGGAAAAAAAAACCAGACAGAAGTAAGGATAATAGAAAACTTCTTGGGTATTTTCACCCAAACTGCAATCAATAGGAATTTTAAAGTTATTCTCTATTAAAATTAGCAGTGTGAGTTTGGTTTAATTATGAATACATTTGTACAGTACACTTTTCCTGTGTCTTTTGTTTTTGTTTCAAAACACCTAAAGTCAGTTCTCCTAAGTTTCCCCAGATCTCCTTGGGATGATCTCCTGGAATTAATAAGTATGCATTTATTAATAATGTTAAATACTAAATACAGGTGTTTGGGCCTTGGATTTAAATGCTATTTTAAATTGTAAAATTAGCCCAAGGATCAAGTCTCTTCCTGAAATTTTGAAGGATTTAAGTGATAGAGCATCAATCACAAATATGAATGAGCAGGAAAACAACATAAACCTCATGCAAATTTTATCCAGCCAAATCCTCCCTCAGTGGTAAGCTGGCAAACTGACACTTGAAGGGGGTGAAAAACTCTCTCATTTGCCAATTTCCAAGGTGTAAATACTCCTGCCACGGCTGATTTCAAGCTACCCACAGTTTAACCACCAGCTCACAAAATTTCTCTACATTCAACAAGAGCCAGGGAGCGTGGGTTCTAGCACACACTGCCTCTCACCATCAAAGGAAAGGGTGTTGATAAAGAGCAAGTTCAGGGACAGGGAGCCCAGGGAGCCCAGGAAGGAGTCAATTATAAAAGCAGAAAGCCCAGGCAGGTGGAAATGTCACACGCGCAGCGTATTTCTAGCTGGGCATCAAACTGCTGTGCTTTTCTCCTTTGCCGAAACCCCCGCTCGTCTCTGACCACGAAAATATCAGCCAAATGTCAAGAGGTAGCACAAAACCCTGCCATCTGCACCCACTCCTGCACCAGAGCACATCGCTGCCCACCTCTCCTCTTTGTCTGCTATGGTGTCTCTTCTCTCTGAATCTAGTTTGTTCCCTCCCTTTTGTTCTCCCCCTGCTCATCTCTCTTTCTCTCCTCCCCCGCCATTCTTTTCTTTTCTATAACATCTATTTCACAGTGTTTTAGAGTCATATTTTGAGTGTTCTTTTCATGGCCCCCCAAGTTTGAATACTTAACTTGGAACAGAAACCTAGGTCTTACTGCCCACACTGTAACCACAAATGAAGCACGAGATAACTCGCTGCTTCTTAAATACCCTGTTCTTCTGCTCCCAGCATTTTTTCATTGATATTGCTATCAAACAGTACTGGAGGGGGAGTGGAATCCAAATAATTTAAAGCTTGAATCTAGTTGTTTATCTAATATTCAGTCTGTGCTCACATAATTTTGTTGCAAAAGGAAATCAGGTTGTTACTTATACCACTGACTATTTTTATGTGTCCTTTTAATTCCCAGAAAAGCAGTGGTCACTTACAATCAATACAGATTTTAGGGTAATTCGAGTTATATACTACATTAAAAAGGTATCAGAGAAATTAATCTCTATTATCTCTCTCCTTGGCCACGTGCTGATATTTATGAAGATAATAATATTATCCAAATAGATAATATTTCCATGGGTATGGTATGTTGATTCTTGGAATTCCTGAATGGCAGGTTGAATACTATCTTGATTTTCTACAGAACACTATACCACCATTTGCTATAGATTTTAATAACAATGACTCCTTATATTTTTATGTGCTTTTGAGCCAAAACGTGTATGAGTATATGTGTATTTATAAGACCATCTACAGTATATATGATATATAACATATAAAATCACATTTCATTTACATGTTAAGTTATCAGGTTTTGTATATGTTAAACATTCATGTACTATAGAGAGAATTATAGTTTTAATGAATAAGTTAATTTTGAATGTCATTTTTGGTAAGGCTCCTTAGGGAAGTAAAAAGCATATTATCTCTACCTTAAAAAAAGTTCCTCAAAATGCTACAAATAGAACTACCATATGATCCAGTAATTCCATAATTGGGTATACATTCCAAAGAAAGGAAATCAATATATCAAAGAGATATCTGCACTGCCATGTTTATTGCAGCACTATTCACCACAGCCAAAATATGGACTCAACCTAAGTGCCCATCAATGGATGAACGGATAAAGAAAATGCAGTACATATACACAATGGGATATTATGCAGCCGTAACAAAGAATGAAATCCTTCATTTGTGGCAACATGGATGCAACTGGAGGTCATTATGTTAAGTGAATAAACCAAGCCCAGATAAACAAACATGACATGTTCTCACCAATATGTGGGAGCTAAAAAAGTGGATCTCATGAAAATGGGGAATAGATTGGTGGTTACCAGAGGCCAGGAAGGTTAGGGGGTTTGGGGGAAATGAAGAGAGGTTTATTAATGGGTATAAATATACAGTTAATGGAAGAAATAAGACCTAGTGTTTTATAGATCAGTAAAGTGACTATAGTTAACAATAATCTATTGTATATTTCAAAATAGCTAGAAGAGAATAATTCAAATAATTCCCAGCATAAAGAAAAGATAAATATTTAAGATGATGGATATCCCAATTACCCTGATTTGATCTTTATACATTATATGAGCGTATCAAATTATAAATTATCACATGTATGTACACCAAAGATATGTACCTCCATTATGTATCAATAAAAAAGAAAATCTAATTTTCCAACATAAAAAAATTCCAGTGTTCCATAAATATGGCTTATACTCATGAAACAACTAGAGAACCAAGATATACGCTGTGATACAAAATTATGTGTCAAAGACACATTAAGAGTTTTAAAGATAGAGCTCACTATGGCCAGAGTAGCAAAAAGCAAAAAAGAAGAATATTTCATGGAGAAAGAAAGCCTCTTGAAGGCAGTGACTTGGTCATTTATTTTTACTAACTATGTCCAATAATTTAGTGAAGCCAAGAGAATGATGGAGTGGCAAGAGACCATCAACATCATCTGGTATAGCTTTCTCAATTTCTTTAATACAAAAGAGGAAGCTGGATCCCAGAAGAGCTCAGTGACCTGCCTGAGGTTACCTTGCTTACTAAGCCGGTAACAGTCCCTCACAATGGGTGTGGAGCAGAGAGAGAGGCAGGGGAGGGCTCTGTCCTGCAAGAAACCAAGGAGGCCTCTGGCCACAGGTCCATCCCTGTCCCAGAGTCTTGTTTCAGGGCCAAGAGATGGCTTGGTCTCCCAAAATGTCTGCTGAGTGATTAAAGGGATGAGAGTGTCCCAGGGGCAGGGCAGAGAATCCTGGAGGACCAAAGACAATGACAAGAGCTCCAGAGCCTAGCTCTGGTCCAGGAAGAGAGGCGAGAGATGGAATACCGAAGGATGGAAGGGACAAAGCTGTATTTTAAGTCAAGATCCACATAAGCACTGGCATTTCTTGGCACATATATTTTTTTTTTGTTTGAAGCAAACACATACTCTCAGAGGCTTCTCTAGTATCTATTCCTAAGCAATTATGTGCAACTCATCTTTGAGAAGCAACATATTTGGTGACACTATTCAGGCAGTTGCTGGCATGTTTTCCATAAATGCTTGCATGATAATGAAAATAGCGAGCATGTATTTAATTTTACTCTGATTAGCACAGCACGAGGTTAGCTCCTTTAATACAAAAAACAAGTGGTGTCCATGAGTTAGACACTATTTTTCGTTTTCATTCTGCATATAAGGAAATTGAGGGGTAGAAAAGTAAAGAGGAACATGCCCAAGGTCACAAAGCTGGGAAGAGGCAGATTCGAGACTTGCAAGCAGTTTCTCTCATTCCAAAGCCGATGATCTCGGGCACTCATTTTAGTAGGTAACCCACTGTATGTAGAATATATGTGTAATGTTTCATGAGTCACAGCACCACATTCCATGACTAAGGAACATACTTCACAGGGTTTAGTAGTCATCGGTCAAGGTACCTACCCAACAGAGGAACCTTTCAAATGCTCAGCGCGTGCTGTGGTCTTTTCGCTGTAGTAGAGAATGCAGTTTACTACTTTAAAGGTGACTTAGTTGAAAAAAAAAAGATATAAATATCTCATTTCAGGTAAGGAACGAGAAGGGAATGGATTCAGGAACACAGAGAATCTCAAGAGCAGATAAGGCTTTAAAAGAAAACTCCAGAAATAACTCTTGGCCTCCATGTATTTCTGAAGTGTGAAACTGCAAGCCATTGCCAGATCCTCCGAACGGAATCTGTGAAAATCAAAGGACATAATCTGGTAAGATGTCTTCTGCCACTAGAGCTATACTGAGCTGTAGACAATTCTGGCTGTAATGTTTCACTCTTCCAAAAGGTAGCAGCTGGCCTCTGGTATAAAAAGCAAATTGGTGAATAAAATTCACACTCTTCAAAATGTGTGAACGTTGGTGATTTTTTTCAGCATTACTTTCTTCTAAAGCTACATCAGAGAGGCAAACATTGACTTTTAAAAATTCCTTTTTTGTTTAAATTCCTGTCGATTTTCTTGGTAAAATGTTTTGTTGACAGTGTTGCATAGACAGGGTTAGTATGTGTGCATGTACACACACACACATACACACAAATACACAGCCCTTCTACATTCCAAAACTAAGCTACAAGGTAAAAAAAAAAAATCTTTGATTCAGTTAAACAAAGAACTAATTTAAACATGAAATCTTTAAAGTGTGACTGAGAGACATAAATATGTTGCTACATAAAGTGGGTTATTTACTGGCAAAATTTTGCTTCTGAACTAAGTATCTAATAAAGTAGGCATTAATTGCTCTCAATTTAAAATTGAGATGGTTCTACTAAGTAGCAGACATTTATATAACACAAATAACTTTTCTTTAAAAGTTTATCATATCAATTAGATTCAGACAAAGAAGTTAATTTTAGAAAACTCAGACTCCTCCCACCCCTTGGTTTAGCAAAATGACAATATTTAAATCACTTCACCTATTATACTGAGAATATCTCAGGAAAGGTGAACATCTTCCAGAACACAATTTTCTAGATGAGATTTCCCAATACTCTTTAACAATTTTTCTAGTTTTAAATGATATAAACTATAAACTAAAAAAGTGTACATCAGATATAAACTAAAAAAGTGTACATCCATTGTTTGATTTTTGTTATGAATGTCTAATCACTCACCTTTTTAAAAAATAAACTTTATTTTTAGAATAATTTTAGATTTATAAAAAACTGCAAGGATAACAGAGTTCCTATATACCCCACACCCCATTTCTCCTATTATTAATATCTTATTTTAGTATTACGTTTATATTATATCTTATATTAGTATTAGAATAAATGAACCAATATTCTTTTTCCCCATCTTTATTAATCTATAATTGACAAATAAAAATTTTATATATTTTTGGTATACAATGTGATATTTTGATATGTGTATAAATTGTGAAATGACTGAATCAAGATAATTAACATATTCAGCACCTCACATACTTTTTTGGTGATGAGAACATGTAAGATCCACTCTCAGCAATTTACAAGTATTATTAACTACTGTCACCATGCTGTACATTAGGCTTCCGGAAGGTATTCCTCCTGTCTAACTGAAACTTTGTACACTTTGACCAACATCTCCCCGAGCCCCTGGCGACCCCCATTCTACTCTCTGCTTCCATGAGTTCGGCTTTTTTAGATTCCACATAGAAGTGAGATCATGCAGTGTTTGTCCTTCTGTGCCTGGCTTATTTCACTTAGCATAATGCCCTCCAGGTTCATCCATTTCCCTTTGGCATATCTCCATTGTTGTGGGTTTGTTTTGTATTTTGAGCACTTGCTTACTTTCTGGCTCTGCAAGATACTTTAGGCTCACGTTGTCTATTTCTCGCCCTAGCTCTAGAATCAGCCATTCCCGCAAGGAGCCCTGGTTCCTTTTATTGGAGATGGTATTAGAAACCAAGATGTAGGCACTAAGTGTGCTCATCACTACTGGGGTGTCACTGCTTCTAGGCCTTCACAGCTGATGGAGCCAGGAAAGATACTAACCCAACTATATACACATATCTCCAAGTATCTCCATATGTAACCATGTGTGTCTACATTAAACTAAACATGAGTTCTCACTGATGTCTCCAATGCTAATCCATAACAACTTGGGTCATTTTAGTCTTCTCCCTTGCTTAGCTGTATCCTCCCACTCCAACACTGAGACACCTGGCTCCACCATCTGCCATCCATTTACATAACTGTTCAATTCCAGTACACATATATAGTGGAATCAGAACTCTTAACCCATACTCCCATGGGAAACAACTTTATAAACTATAGGACAGTGATTATATTAATATACAGCTTCTTTGGCTGTATATTAATCTTACAGAATCCACTCATTTCTAAAGCGACTTTGGTCAGCATCTTTAACTCCACCCCCTCCAGTGAGGTTGTTTCATACATTTGTAATACAGTTAGATTGTTTTGTCACATCCATTGTGACTTTAAAAAGATAAAGAAGCTAAATATATTACACTCTGCTCCATTTTATTCTAGATGCCAGAATATTTAAAACAATTATATTTTATTCTCGGTTCTCAAGTATTTTAAACGTTCTGTTTAAATTCTATGGCCATGGAGTTTATTTAGGGGGCTTATAACACACACACTCACACACATGTGTGCCTAAATCCATTCACTAAAATGAACTTACATATAAATCTAAATGTCAAAATATTTCATATTTTAGCTTCTAGTAAGATAAACTGTATCTTTAAGTAAATAATTACGGATTCAAAAAAATATAAGAATATAAATTCACTCTCTCAGAGATGACTTCACCTACAAGAATTTTTTATTTTCTCTGCTTGTCTTTCCCCACATTTTGAAATAAAAACAAGGGAAATATTGCTGTGGTTACTCTGCTCCTCCCATTACTGGAAAAATTCAAATTGGGAACTGGACAGATGGGGGCCGTGAGCAAAGTGCAAAGCCAGTGGTTTATTTCCATGGCTCAGGTCTTCACCCCAAGAGGGACAGTGACACACAAAACAAGGACGGGTCACACATAAGGGAACATTTGGCATCTTGTTCAGTTTTACATAGTGATTGAGAATAATCAGTACGTGCTTGTCACGACCATATCCTAAATTTCTCAAACACAGCTATTAAATATATCTGTCTATGTATTTCTCACAAAATACAGCGTGGATAAAAGTAGTTTCATGTTTCCTTTCTTTTCACTGCAGTGTGATTTAAACAAGGGATATTGCTCATTAACTTGGTTGAGAAACTAGTGGCTGGATTTGAAACCACCACCTAACTTTAGAAAGTCACAATTACCCAGCCTCAATGAACATTCTCTACCTCCCATCCAAAGTACAGCTGTTGTTCTTCCATGCAAGCCCTTACTTTTGACAAGAGCTACCAACTGAGGCAATTCTCGATGGTTCTCCAAAACATTGGGGAGACAGAATGTTCAAACAACAATGCTGTGATCAGGGCTTCCAAAGGGCACAGACAGCTACAAGTTCAGAAAACACAACTAAATGTTAAGGTCAACACTGCCCAGCCAGAGGCTTTCAATTAATTTCTCCATGAAAAAGGTCTCTAGTAGGCATCTAATGGAGCCACCAGTTTAAGTTGTGACTCTTGCATTCTGCATCTTGAGGAAACAAAAGGGATCACACTGGAAACTCAAAGGCATTTGTTTTAGAGGAAGTCAAAGCAAGAAATCAAAAGAAATTTTTTGTCTATGCTATTCCATTTTCATTAACTTTTTCTCTAAATGAGCTCTGGTGAGAAAATATTCAAATGCATTTAATGTGATCTAATATCCAATTATTGAGATTAGTTATTCACTTTCTTCCATAAAAGTGTGTATTTGTTAACTCATATTAATTACGTGGCCCACTTAAAAGTCAAATGGAATAACATCACCACACTTAATATTCAGGGAGTAAGTTTGTTTTACATACCATTTAACTGTAAAGCAGTTAAAATAAGAAAGCTATTAATTTTTTAAAAAATATTCTTGAACTTACTTTTAGAAAATGTTAGAAAGTAAAGATACAGAGATTTAAAGCACCTATAATGGGGAAATTAAAAGTAAATTTGGGAAAGTTTAATCAACCATAGAAAATGTTAATTTCCTAAGAGTTAAGAGAAGACATTACATCCATGAAGAGGAATAGGATAAGGATATAGGAAAAGGATAAAAAAGAAACACCAAAAAAGAAAAAAGAACTCTTAAAGCTCTTAAAAATTAAAAAAAACAAGTGAAAATAAAAATAAAAACTTTATTGGAAGGTAAAATCAAATTAATCTCCCAGGAAGTAGGGAAAAACTTTTTTAAGGAACATAAGAAAAAATATAAGAAACTTAGACAATCAATACATCTGTCACACAGAAGTTTCAAAGGAGAGAAAACAATGGAGAAGAAATTACCAAAGAAATAATATAAGAAAAATTAACATAATAGAAGAACATTAGTTTTAAGATTTAAAGGGCCTAAAGAGTGCCCAGTACACTAATGATAAAAGATCCACACCAAGACATATCACAAAATTATTTCACAATACCAGAGATTACAAATAGCTCCTAAAAAATTTTAGAGAGGGGGAAAAAAAACAGGTTATACAGAAATAAATGACAGAGAATATCATTACAATACAGTGAGAGAGAATAGGAAGCTATAAGACCTTCAAAATTCTGGCAAATGTTCTTAAATTGGACAAACATCATAAGTGAGGATAGACTAAAAGACATTTTGAAGATACACAAGTTCTCAAAACTAGAGAAGCTCCTCCAAAGAAGAGTCGATAGAACTCCCCAAAACTAGAAAATAGAAAATATTAACAGATAGGGTCAAAAGAAAGTTCCCTTCCAAGAGAATGGTAAAAGGAAGGTCTGTATCATGGTTGTGCAAAGTCTAGAGTTCAGCTCAACCTAATAAATAAGAGAATTGAGGTTTCCAAGAAAGTTTCCACCCTAAAATGTAACTGGTAGATCCTCTATTACATTAAGTAAATGGAAAATAATATTAACTAGTGTTTAACATACCTCAAAAAATCTTTGGTAGATACATAGAAAACTAAGCAAATTTTTTAAACTGAAGCAATTAAGTCCAAGCAAAAAGAGCAAACTGTGTAACAAATGAAATAATAATAGTATACTACTTGACTCAGTAATATAATATAAACACTGACTACTGACTATACAAAAATCTGTGATATGGATGCAGGAGGGTGAGGTAGAGGAATTGAGGAGATATAAGCAAGACAAATTCTTACTTATCAAAAAAGTAAAAAATAATATCTAAACCTGAGAAATAGCAGAATACGCATATTTTTTAAGAAATATGGAGGTAAATCCCCAGATAGTTTTGGAAAAATCAAATTCTAGGGAACAGGACTTGCATGGAAAGATGGGACAGGCAAATCCTCTGCTTTGTTATACATCTTCTAGTACTATTTGATTTCTAGGTACATGTATTTATTAATTTGCTACAAATAAAAATAAAGGTATTCCTTACCATAAAATCAAACTGGCTTCAGAAGTAGTAATAATATTCTATTTTTTAAGCTGAGTAGGAGGATTAATGATTTTTTTCAAAATTGTATTGTGGAAATTTTCAAACACACAGTAAAGTTGAAAGAATGTTTATAGTGAACATTGTATATCCAACACTCAGACTTTATCATTAACATTTTATAATACTTGTCTTATCACATGTCTATCCATCTACCCATTGTTCTACCTATTCAAAATCCATCTTCTTTTTTGATGTATTTCAAAGTAAATTGCAAACATCAGTGTACTTCCTTCTATGTACTTCAGCATACAAATATATACACATACACATATATATATGCATATATATTAATATGTATATGCTCTAGAAAAAAAATCTAAGAAATAAAAAAAAATCAAGCAAATTAATGAACAAAATAAAGCTAACCAGAATACAAGATAGTCTTCTCATTCAAATTTTGACTTTGCATATTTGAGCTTTAAAATTTTATCATCAAATAAATGTTGCTCAGAGCCAAGCTCAGTGCTCAATAAAGGAGCCCAGGAAAGGTATGTTGAGGTAGAGTGATTGAAATTTCAACTCTCTTAGCACAGTTTAGGTTAGTTCATGACCCAATTCTAGGAAAGATGATCGGCTTCCATTTTACAGTGTGGCATTTTAAAAGAAACCCTAGGTTTATAATTAAATAATAAGATGCCTCAAGAGTATCTAAAAAACTTAAATGTTACTTTGATAAAGAAAGTTATGAGAACTGATTGGGATGAACATTCACTTTCTTTTCTAATAAGAATTTCCCTCCTTGTTTAATAAACTTGCAGCAGCAAACATACACTTTTTTTGTGGCCTAACATTTAGTTAGGAACATGTGGCTAATTTGAATGTCACAATGCAAATTACTGAAGTAATTTTAATGGCAATTTGTGGTTCTCTCATCATCCAACAGCCTCTGAATTAATACAAATGATAACATACACAGCCCAAGAGTGCCTCAACAGTGACAATTTGACTGAGATTTAACAGACAATGCTAAATGTAGCACATTCCTTAAAATATTTCCATGACTATGTGACACTGCCCAGATCCATAAATCACATCCTCGGGGAAGCCAAAAAAGTAAACTGCTAGTTTAAAATGTCATTAACCCTTTGCTCTGAAATCTGATGGCTGTGCCAGCACAGAGCACACGAGGGACAAAAGACAGCGAAGAAACTGAAGTGGGACATTGTAACAAAGCGGCTGCATCAAATCTCTTCACAGATAAACCTCAGACTCAGGGCCCTCAGCGGAGTGTGTTATGACCCCATTCCTCTCAAGTTAATGATTTTTCATTTCCTATTTTTAGTAACTCCTGACTTAAAATATGTGAAATAACTAACTTCAGGGAGAAAAGACTGGGACTAATGAGACCAGACCGACAGAATGAAATTGAAATTTGAAACTCCAAACCCATAAATACAGCACAAAAAGGCCAGCAGTGGAGGTCAAGTGAGTGAAGTCAGAACCAAGTTTACAAGCAAGTGTGAAAATCAGCTGTTCAATGCAAAGACAGCGGCACCCAGGGAGGCAGGGCTCACCAGAACCGTGGGCACTTTCTCATGGGCAGCTGAAAGTCATGCCCCTTATCAAGCTTCTCTTTGTCTAAATAGTCTGTGCTATAAAAGGAACTCAAACAACTCGATAACAGGAGAACAAATCACCCGACTAAAAAATGGGCAAACGACCTGAAAAGTCATTTTTCAAAAAAAGACATACAAATGGACAACAGGCATATGAAAAAATGCTTATCATTAGTCATGAGAGAAATGCAAATTAAAACCACAATGAGATATCCCCTCACACCTGTTAGAATGGCTATTATCAAAAAGACAGAAGATAACAAGTGTTGGTGAGGATGTGGTGAAAAGGGAACAACCCTGGTACCTTGTGGGTGGGACTGTAAATTAACACAGCCATTATGGAAAACAGTATGGAGGTTCCTCAAAAAATTAAAAATAGAACTCCCATATAATCCAGCAATCCCATTACTGGGTATATGTCCAAAGGACAGGAAATCAGTATGTCAAAGAGATATCTGCACTCTCATGTTCACTGTAGCATTATTCATAATAGCCAAGATATGAAACCAACCTAAGTGTCCACCAAGGAATGGATAGATAAGGAAAATATGGAATATGTACACAGTGGAATGCTATCCAGCCTTAAACAAAGAAGGAAATCCTATCATTTGTGATGACATGGATAAACCTGGAGGACATTATGCTAAGTGAAATAAGCCAGGCACAGAAAGACAAATAAATACCACATGATCTCACTTATATGTAGAATCTAATATAGTTAGCAGAATAGAATGGCGGTTACCAGAGGTTAGGGGCTGGGGGGGGGATAGGGAAGCTGTTGGTCAAAAGATACAAAATTTCAATTAGACAGGAGGTATAAATTCAAGAGTTTTACTACTGTACATCATGATGACTACAGTCAAAAACAATACAATGTATACTTGAAAATTGCTAAGAGAGTAGATTTTAAATATTCTCACCACAAAAAAACTGGTAAGTATATGAAGTAACGCACATTATAAAATAGCTTGATTTAGTCATTCCACAATGTATGCATGTAGCAAAACATAAGTATTTACAATATTTTATTTGTCAATTACAAATAAAAGTAGTCTATGGAAGCCAATCTGGGATATACTCAGCACTGGATATGGGATGGGCTAAAAGTGGAAACCATTAACTAGGGACGAAGCATTTATGATAAAGCTCTTGATAATATTTTAAATATTAGCCTAAAAAAGAAACAACTAAATATACTATAAAATATTCTTTTTTTATTGCTTAGCAAATCAATAACTATTATTTATCTTAATAGGTACTTAAAGACATTATTTTACCTTACATAAAGTAGCTCTATTTATATTTTCCTTTGTATTTTAATGGAATGTATATTTCAACTTTCTGATCTTAGACTAGTCCCCTGTTGATAAAGACTGTATGTTCTCAGTCTTGTGTTTTCCTCCAAGTGGTGAAATTCTGAGCCCCTGTGAGCCATTTGGCAGACAGACTATCTCACTCGACTCAAAAATAATTTCTAGGGTATTTGTCACCTTAAAACAAATCAGGCTTGTACCTTCAATTCAGTGAAGTCCAAGCACAACACACTAGAAATAGCAGTAAATTGGGAAATGTGAGATTCTAGTTTCAGCTTTACTAGTAAAAAACTGTGTGCTCTCGCGAAAGTCGACTTCTCTCTTCTTGTCTGTGATGGCCAAGATCCTTCCTAGCACTCAAGGTTATGATTATATTATTCTTGACATTGATAAGCCAGGGTCACAGAACCAGTGGGTAATTGCTTCAAAGTCCTCAGAACTTGGATTCTGTCTCCTTCCCCTCTAGAAATAGCCTGGCTCTGCAAATGTATTCAGTACGGTTGCCGGGCTGGAAGCAGAGGGAGGCTGGGAGTGGTTAATTTCCTACCCTTAAGTTATTTACCCTATCTCCTCATCTTATCCTATTCTCTTTCTTCCTTCTCCCTTTAAACTCTATCTCATGACTTCCATGCACTTTCCATCTTATCCTCCTCCACACCACTTTCCAAAGACAATAGCAAGCCCAGGAAAATGTAACAAAGCACTGCAGAAAAAGGAAGGTTTTGTTGTCTGGACTGCCTGCCTCTAAGATGCTGGGTTGAAGAGCCTGTGTATTATTTTAGATTGTTTTGTACTGCACCTGTTTCAAGCAAGTGCGGTTGCTTAAGAAACATGAGCATATTCTGATTATTTCCTACAATTCATCAATCCACCCCCAAGCTCTAAAGACCCAAAAGAGTAGATGCATATCTGAAAGCACCTAACAGACCTTCAGGAGACGTTTAACGCCCTGTGAGACTGGTTATGACATAGATCCCTTCCATTAAAGTATTATTTTCTAAAATAAACTTTCTAATGCTTCAAGTCCTCTAACACAGCTTCCTGGCTGTACCATGTGATCTAACAGAACACTTTTTCAATTACTATTTTAAAAATTAGGTACAAATTCATGTTTCCTACCTTAATTATCATTTACCTTTATCATTTACCATCAATTATCATTTACCATCATTTACCTTTTTATATGACCTGTGTATCAGAATTCATCTCAAAATTTTTATCATAAGTTAAAAATGGCAAAGAAACCCTGTTAATTATTCAGTTTTATAATTTACTTTTCTTTAAAAGTAACATTTTTTAAAAGTATTTGTCAAACACATGTGTAAGTCCTTACCCTTATAAACTGGCTATAGAAAGATAGCAAAAGTAGCAATAACGGTAGATTGTCATGATAAAAAATAAAACATAAGTACTCTGATATATTATGCTTACAGTCATTCAATAAAAATATGACTGACTTCAGTGTTGTGCTGGTAAATGTTTAACAACTGGCTTTTTGAAGAGGAGAGAAGGCCCTGATTTGTAGCAACTGCTGATTTCCATGGTATAAATACTCTATGAAATCTATGGCTAATTTCAAACTACCAACTATTTAACAACTGGCTTAGAAAATTCTTGAAATTTTAGCAATCAGCTCAAGCAAGCTGGTACATTCCAGGCCCAGCACATAATTGGTGCCTACTATGTTTAAAGCGCTGTTAAACTTTCATTTTAAAATTGAATAACAATTTAACATATGTCTGTTATCATCATTAGAATCTTTTGTTCTATTAATAGTTGATTTTTAATATTATCTTTCAAATAATTAGCCCTGAGGAGTAGGGAAATATAAGATTTCTTAGTCAACCTCAAATATCTTGGTATACTAAATAGCCACCCAAAGAAAGCAAACAAGTTAAATAAGCACATCGTTGAATAAAAGTCTCAACAACACAGGTATATTATACTAATCTGGTGTTCACTGATGGGTACTAAATTCTTGGTGGACTTCAATAACAAGAAGGATGTAGCAAGAATTAAATTCAGCAGGGAGGGTCAGGAAGAATCAATTTTAATTTTAGCATTGCTTCTAACCCACAGAGTGCCAACCAACACCAGAAAATGACAAAATCATAGTTTGGTCTATAACCTTTAAAAATCCCAATGCCAATTCCCTTATCCTGCCATAAAATCTACCCATTCAGGCAGTCTTGACATGTGAGGATTAAGCTACATTATTTCATTTGTTTTTTAAATGTGCTTTCCCTTTATAGCAAAGGATTAAGTTAATCTCTTCCTTCATTATGCATGAGGTTCGAGTATTCCTTCAAATTTTAGGATTTGCACTGGTGCACACAGCGTCCCTTGTGACTAATCTGATTGAGTTCATTTCTATATTTACCAAGTGTCTTCTACCTGTCAGGAGCTGTGTCAAGCCCTGAGGATTCCTAGAGGCTCAAGGACAGATCCCTTGCTCTCTTGTGGTCCATTGGACCAGTTCAGAACCAGTTCCAGTGAGGAGTACCAATAGGTCATAGAAAAACCATGAAAAGTTAAACTTGGTCCGTCCATAAGTCCACTAACATATCACAAGTCATCCACAACGATGACACCTCAGTCAATGAGGGATGATGCTAGAGAGGCTAAAAGGCGTTTCATTTCACCCAAAACACTAAAAGTGTTTAATGGGAAAGAACAACTTATTTCCTTTCATATTATTTACTACAAAATAACTAAATAGATATTTAAGACATTTAGAAAATGGGAAAACAATAAAAACATCCATAATAAAAATATTCTTCTAATATCCTCTCCTTAGACACTAATCCTTCCAGCTCATGTTTGCATAATCTTTAAGGATTTGTTTTTTGCCTAGCTGGTCATCAAAGTCCCTAGAGACTCTTCGGTGCTTCGACATATCCGGATGAAAAAGTCCAGCGATTCCTCCATTGCCAAACCTCACCAGTCCTCCCACTTGAATAAGTATCCTCATCATCACTTCACTGCTCAAACATATTTACACCTTCAGCTGGCAAAAGATTATTTCCTTTTATGTACAAGTAAATTTTTTTTTCCTTTAACAACACATAGGTCCATATGTCTCACTTAATTCTTGCCAGTTTAAACCATAAAAGCCTCTGTGTGGTCTTTTAATCCCTATCCTTATTTTCATGGGCACTCTCTTTTGTTAATAATCATGACAAATTTTTGAAATCTGCTGTTCTTTTCATTCTGTTCATTCATTCATTAACTCTTACCCAGAACACGGCACTGGCTTTCTCTCCAAAATTACCCAGATTTAAGCAGAAGAATGGTAGCTTGCTTCACAGCAATAAGAAATCACAGTAAGGTTGAGAATGAACACTAAGGTACTGTTCAGCCTCACCTTTCTTTGGACTGAAAGTACAATGACCCTTTTTCCCCAGCAGCAACTTGCTGAATTTCAATACTTTCTTCATTACTGTGATAGCCATCTAGAAAGCTATGTTTACTGATTAATCATTAAAAAAGTACTTAGAAGGGAATGAATCTGTTCAGAAGGAGACCCTATGCTATGTTGCAGGGAAGAGACCCTTAATGAAAGTTAAATTGCTCCTTAGAATTAAAGGTTGCCATTTTCAGGAAGTCTTAGCCCCCAAGGTGATTTGGAATACAACTCCACCTTTCATCACTATTATTTTAGAGACAGCAAGTAATAGTTGCTACTTTATTTTTAAAATATCCTCCACCATTCAGATAGTCTTTCTTCTTGAGAAACTCAACTGCCTACATATATCCTGTCACTAAACTTGTTCTCAGCACTGAGCTTATATGGTGCAATTAGTAATTGTCTTTTGAGATGTTTCCCCCTTTTTGGCAATCCATAACTTGCTTTCTTGCTCAATCTGATAACAGAACTGTACTAGATGATGAGAAAGGGACTGCTCTCAGCAATGACAACATCATCACCATGCAACAAATTCTTTCTTGAATCTGCTGTAGAAGGAGCAAAGCAGTAAGGATATCATTTGGAAAATAAAGGTAATATTTCTGGGTCACTCAGCAAGTCCAGGTAGCAAACAGCCCCCAAATTTGAATACTAATAACATAGAAAAGGCCAACCCTGATTGGATTATTCATTCATTCTATGAAAATCCAATGAGCTCTAGGACTCTAGGCCAGGCACTAGGAGTAGGAAGTTAAATAAGACATAGATTTTGCTCGTAAGGGGTACACAGTATCCTAGAAAGACAGACATATAAACAAATACCAAAAAAGTGAGAGGTACAGAAGATAGATTCAAACTGTTGTGAGACTTAAGGACAAACATATCAGAGCCCGACTCAAAAGGATGGAAAGAAAATTGCACCTCTAGGCTCAGAAAATGCTGCTCCACATCATGATGTGACAGGTGGCTAAATGAGCACATATGCACACAGAAGTCATGGAGTTTAACTTGTAGGAGGGACTTCTATGAACCCCTAGACAAACCACTCCCCCACCCCACAGTTGTTCTGTGCTTGAATCTGCTGCCAACCTTCTGCCAAGTTTCCCCAGCCTTAGTTCCATGTCGAGCTTCTCTGGGGATGGATGGAGTGCTTACAATCTTTGGGGCAGGCAGTATCTTTGGAAAGTTCCATTTGTTTTCCTTTGCATTTAGCTGATATCTCTTTTCCTTTAGCTTATAACAATTGACATCAGATTTCCTCCAAATTCTGTTAGAGAATGTGTTCCAATTACCCACGATGCATAGCTAACTAAACAAGTATCAAAGGGAATGCTGTATTTCAGGCCGCTTGGTCTCTTCACTTACAATTAAATGCAATACACATTTATTGAGTGCCTATGACATTAAATGAACTGTGTGAGATACTAGAATTAGAGAATCTACCTTTAAGAAGTTCACAGTCTTAGGAGTGGGGAGATATATGTCCATAATAAGGGGTAGAAAAAGATCATTAGCAGAAAGCAGCAAGCAGAATTCAAGTTCAGAGATGGAGGAACTCATGCCACTTAGCAAACCTGGAAATTGCCATGGAGAAAATAAAATACAAAATGAACAAAGTCAACCAATACTTATTTACCATCTACTATACGCCAGGTACTGTTTGGGGGACTGAGGTGATAGCAGTATATCAAACACTCAAAGTCTTCACTTTCAAAGAGCTTAGATTCTAGAGGGGGAGAAAGACCATAGACAAATATGTATGTGTGGTGGGGGGAAGGGAGAGAGAGAGAGAGAGACACAGTGCTAAGGATAAAAGGGATACCATGGCTGGGGGGCGGGTTTCTACTCTAGATAAGAGAAAGGCCTCACTGATAAGGGGGCCTTTAAGCACAAATCTTAGGAAGTGAATAACAAGCTATGCAAATATTTAGGGTCCTGACGATGTGATTAAGTTCTACCTGGGACAGTTTAGAATGAAAAGCATACACTGAGGCATAAAGTGAGGAAACTACATGACACAAAGGGAAATGGCATGTGCTGCAGTTTGGTGTAACACAGGAAAAGTGTAAAAGTCATGGAAGATGAGTATAGAAAAGTAGAACTGGGCAGCAATTCTCCATGACCTTTCTACATGTCTGGTGACAACTTCTGTCCTAGATTACCTTTTCCAATCCACGTGTGGAGCAAACCCAGGGCTGGGTTCCTCCGGTGATAGCTGAACAGTGAGCTGAGAAATTTCCATTCCACGTGGAAGGGGGCAATGGGAAACGAGCAATAGGTTTTAAGCAGAGGAATGTTCAGTAAGATTAAACTATGAGCATCAACTAGAGAAGAAAATGGTGGTGGGGAACGTGAAAGGTCACACTTTCTGAACAGGCACTTTGATACACGATCTCATTTAATGCTCACAATAGAGTACATCTTAATTCATCCACTCAGTCAACATGTAATTCTTGAGCACCTACTATGTTCCAAGAATTCTTTAGGCACTGGGATACAAGGATGAAGAAAACCACAGGTGAGATTCTTATCTTCATGGTAATACATTTAGGGCAATACAGGAAAACAACCAACCAAAGACACAAGCACTTGATAGAACATCAGGTGGTTGGAAATGTTATAAAGAAAAATAAAGCAAGGTAAAGGGAGACAAAGTAATCCACACTATTTTAGATCCAATAGTCAGGAAAGGCCTCTCTGAAGAGGTAAATGGTAAATGTGAGCAAAGACCTAAAAAAAAAAAAATAATAAGGCAGCTGCTATGATCATGTCTATTTTAAGAGATGAAGAACCTAAAGACAGGAAAGATTGTATGTTGCTAATGTCCTGTCTAGACTAACAAGTAGTGGGGTGAGGATATGAACCTCGGCACCATGAATCCTGCCACACTCGCCCCCTGTATGCTCATCCTGTGAGAGCAGATGAGGACCAAAATGACGGGGACACAATGGCAGTTATGGGAAGGGGCAGATATGAAAGACAAGGAGAGACAGGTCTCACAAAACCAGCCACCGGATTCACTTGAAATCCGGCCACCGGATTCCCCAAAGGAAGGGATTAGAGAGGAACCAGCCTTCCAGTGCCAGTGGCCAGGAGAGTGGCTGTCACCAGAAACAGGGTGACAGCCTCATGGGAGCGTGGCTGGGCTGGAGGGAGAATGGATGAAAGGAGAAATGATGATTTGGTTTCTGACATTCTAACCTTGCTGCATTAGCAGAAGAGGCTTTGACGTCTCCCCTCGTAGTGGAGATAGCATGGACCGTGCTCCTCTGCCCTCTGCGGCTGCTTTTGTCATCTGCAAACTCTACTTAGATCCCAGCCCTGGGTCTTGCTAACAAATCAGCGGGAGAAAATTAACTGCCCCATGCTGTTTGTTCTCTTCTTTCAATAAACTGAGGTGTGAACGCAGGGTCTATTGTTTCTTAGTAGATTTTACATTTTTCTTTCCTTCTGGAGATTTTGGAATAATAAGGGGGAAACCCTCAGCACTTTCCCAGTGCTGCTTTGTCATAGGTTCCCAGGAACACCGGTGAAGAGTGCTCACCGGCGTTATATACTTATATTAAATATAAAAAACTCAGACACCATGCTGGCATAAATTCATGTCACATTGTATCCCTTTATGTTGACTGCAGGACTGTCAAAACTTCATTCTAACTTCTTTAAAGCTTGCCAGAAAACACTGCAGTTACAGTCAGTAATAAGTGTTTTCTCTTTTTTTTTTTTGAAACAGTTCTAATTAAAAAGAGAGTATTAAAAATTTAAGGTATAAACTTTTAAAAGTTAACTGTTGAACAGGTGATACAATTATATTGTTTAAACATCAAAACATATTCAAACGTATATAATAAATCTATATGTCTATATGTTACATAAATGTATAACCATGTACGTATGCCTGGTGTATACATATATATATTATATTCTTTTGTACACAAATGGCAACTCATCACACAAGTTTTGAAGACTAAAAACATACCATTTTAAAACCACCACCAAGCTCACCCCCCACACACACAACCACACACACAGAAACACACATACTCACACACATACCCAGGAAATAGGGACAATATTTAAAATTCTAGTATAGTTTCAAAGTAGTTATATCTCAGCATTTCACAATTATTATTATTATGGCTCAGTAAACCATAATCAGCGGTATGTTCTCCAAATGAATCATTACAGTGACATAAATAAGAACCATGGACAGCAACACCACTCTTCCCACCCCTTTTCCTTCTCTTCAAAATGATTTATTCTTTCGAAAGAGTAAATTCACTATAATTCCTACTTTCCTTTTCTTAAAACCTGAAGGTATAGGTGAGCTTTTAAAAGCTCCAGAGGGCCTAATCTTGAAAATATTGGCAATTGCTACTTAAATGTATGTAACACCACACTGGGAATGAGCACTATTTAAAGCAGACAGCAGTCAATCATTGAATCAGATTGATAAGTAAGGAATAAAAGTTCCACCGTAAAGCCCTTTGGGTGGGAAGATGAGCTGCAATATTTTGCTTGTTAACAAAACTGCTTTGAAAAGATCTAGGTCTTTGCTCAGGCCTTGCTTTGTGTGAGGCACCCGTGAAAAAATTATGTGTGCTTTCAGCCTGTGCGGAGTTCAGATGAGGGCCAGATTCAGGATATTAAATTTACAGAATGGGCTAAAGCCATGCTCTGCAGCCAGCATGGCTTTTAGCTTGCAGGATGAAACATGGAGGGTGGGGAGCAGGATTTCAAAGCTCTGTGTTCAGGCTGAGCCTACCTTTCTTCCCATGACCACTACACTTGAGAAGGGCTTAGATTAGAAAGTCAGCCAGCCAGTCAGGAATACTTGTGTGCTTCATGTACAGTCTGTGATTAAGCCACATAGAATGTGAAGATGTAGAATATGACTTCTGCCCTCAAAATGCTTATAGATTTGGGGGAGAATAAGGCAAGTTGTATATAATTAGTAACTTTTTTTCCATTTTGTGCATAGATATACCCTGAACAATAACAGTAAATATCAGGAGAATAGGACAGTTCATAAGCACTCTCCAGCACATTCAGATGACAGAGGAAACCTGTGGGCTGGTGGTACTAGTGAAAACTTAATGGAGCAGACGAGCTTCGAACTAGGTTTTTAAAGAAGAGTGGAATTTAGACAAGCACACCGGAGGAGCCATCTCTGCGGAAGGAAATCGAGTCCCGTTCCTATTCACTGGGCAGGGCTGTCTTCCCTGTAACAATGGCCACAAGTGTCTGAGCCAAGACAGGGTTCTGAGAGCCTGATGGATTGAGAAAGGGAGTTTTTCCCAGAGTAACCAAGGGCAAGGCTGTGTGAGGAGCAAGAATGGGTTTTAGTAGGGGATGAAAAGCCAGATATTAGTGCCAGAGGCAGCATCGAGACTCAGGGCTGAGAGGGAGATGCAAGGAGGAGGCAAAATGAGAAATGGGAAGCTAACATCAGAAGTTAGTCTGGAATAAGGCTTTTATTCAGGAAGGCTGAAACAACTCTAGGTGTAGGTTAAGATGCAATTTAAGAAAAAAAATTCTAGATACAGGTTAGAACAAGATGAGGATGGTAGAGGTCCACAGGTATAAAAAATACCCAAAATGGGATCATGGCAGCCAGGGAAGATTTAAGGATATTATAAAATTAGACCCAGGATTTGGTACTTGAGCAGCTATTTGGAGAGAAAGAAGTCAAACATTTCATTTCAAGGATTTGAGGTTTAGAAGAAGGAGGGCCTCCTTGATAATAAGGAAGGCCACTGAGAGAACTTGATTGAGCATTTGATTTTGCTTATGTTGAATTTGACTTTCAGGCGAACATCTAATTTAGTCAATCAAAGATATAGGGCTGGAGCTCCCTGCAGAGATCAGAAACGAGGTCCAGTCTCCCTTATTTTTCTTAGGAATGGGTGATTAATGATGAGAATATCTACGAGACTTCTCATTTGGCATCCAGGGCCAGAGGGGGTAGATAAGGTAATAAATAACTGATTCTAATACTTTCCTAAAAAAAATTCCACCCACAAAAGTCTACCTCCACAGGAAGAAGACTACTGTGGGTTTAGAATTGTTAGAATGACCACTCCAAATGAGATGGCAAACCATGTTTTACAAAGCCTATCATTAATCTTCATGCATCATGGTGCTATGGCCATACGGCTTCATTTGTGATGAGAAACAACTAGAATTAGGGGCTCCACCCCAGGATAATGCCATTGTATATATTGTGAGTATGAGGATAAAAGCTTTCGCCTTTCAATTCCCTATAGCACTGCTCCACTTTCTCATCCATTACCTCCTCCACACTGTAATATAAACACACACTTTAGAGAAATCTTAATGTTAGAGACTTGGCATTTAAATAATACCTTTCTCCCAAGAAGCCAAAAACCCTCCATAAGCCAGTATTCTGTAGAATCATCACAGTGGGCCTGGAAATAAAATCAAGGTCTTTGTCCCTCCAGGAAACTGTTTTTCTCCACTGGACCCCAGTGGCCAACTGCCAGCTTCAGGTTAAAGAATTTAAGCACAAAAGAAAACCACTTACCTTTCCTTGAGGGATTTAACTCCAGACTGCAGAGGGCTTGAATGGCAGAAAGTGGGGGGAAGAACTGACAATGGGTTCTGGCTGGTTTTCCAGTGTAATCCCTATCCCCAGAGACCACAGGGGATGGTTACACAGGTGGACTGCAAGTAGCTGGGCTAAGAGAAAACCCATCTTGCCTATGTTGTTCTAACCCAGCCATTCCCTTCTCATTTTCAGAACACCCTACAGCCTGAAGAAGTATCCACATTAGTACATAATATTTTCCATAATAAAGATGACTTAATTTAAAACTTCTCTCTATGTGTAGGATATTAATATTCAATTCATATGAGCTATTTATACATGAACACGTGTTTTGGTCTAATGTCCATTTTTCTTAAAGAAAATGTCTATTGATTAACAATTAATTCAACCATTTACTATGTACTCTGTACCAGGTTAGTCTTCCATAGCCTGCCACAACTGCCTTCCTTTTAAACACCAACTTCCCAGAAAGCATATTTTTTCCTATTGTATCAGCCTCATAATCAGAACAATTAATCACTGAGTCCTCCGTGGGTATGCAAATAGAAGACAACCAAAGATGCAGATGTGGGCAGGAAGACCCCGAGAGCATTTGTTCTGTACCCTATCCACCCCCAGGATGCAGCGACCTCATGGATGGGCAGCAACGGTCCACAGGCTAGAAGAGAAAGCAGTCGTTATGTCATCTGTCATGAATGCCACACCAGGTTAGGAATAACGTGTAAAACTGTGCAAGGCCATGCAGAGGAGGAAGTGTATGGAATGATCGTTAACACAATCAAGATCCCAGATAAGGGTGGGCCCAGGGCAATCTTTCAGAAGACCAAGAGAAAGCATGTCGTGCTGGTGACAGTGAGGGTGTTGAAGGCAGGGCTGTGAGACAAGGAGGCCGGATAGAATTCTCCAAAACTGAAATCACCAGCACACAACAGCAGCAAATTCAGATCAACAGAGAACTAACTAACCCCACCCTGACTTTTCTTAAACTGAGAACTGGGATTTCTTCTCATCTATGGCCAACTGCAAGTTCCAATCTTGAAGCAGGCCCCAGCACATTCAAGAAGAAAAACATACCCCATTATACATGTCTTTTATAATAAAGACAAAAAAGTATCTAAAGACAAATGTGCACTCCCTTTTCTGAAATTAGATTAGATAGGTAGCTCTTCACAGCACAGAAATGGTTTCACTACTGATGGCTTAGAAGGCACTAAAACTATAAGCAAAACACTTTAAAAGTTCTAATTCTCCACAAATTTCCATTTGGAGTCTTTTGTTTTAGCTACGGCCTCTCCTCTCACCCAAAGAGTGACTCACAAATAATTCTAGCAAGATATGCCAATCCATATGACATTTAATAAGAATAATATTATATCTGGGGAAAATGGCAGGAATAGTTTCTAGTTTAACAACTGCATCAGATAGGAGTGAAGTAACAACGTGTGAAATGTAGTTTGGCTCAATTTAGTGTTTGACAGACAGTCCAACACATCAATATTCCAAAACAACCAAACATTTAATATAGTTACCTTGCATCTACTCAGAACTAAGTGGCAGCCAGAGATTTCCTGGCACTAAATCGTAGCATAGTAAATTTTAATATCCACCATCAATGTGTCATCTTTCATAACATACCAGTTAAGTCACCATAACTCCTTGGAAACCCGAAAGTCCTATTTTTCAGACTTTTCATCTATTAAGCAGCCTTCTGAGAACCCTATCCAAATCCGGAATGCTTCCCTCAGGTATAATTCTATTCAAGGCCTGGTTGTGATTCACACTTTGCTTGAGCTCCCTGTCATTATAAAATGTCATTCTTGTGGGTTTTTATATAAATAAATGTAGGTGTTCCCATTTTATTATAAATAGGAACACCCACATCAATTTACAGAGTGGCTTTGATGTTTAAGAAACACTGTACTGAACTCTGAGAAGCCCAGGGATGACAAAATTGCTTTGGAAGTTCACTCATCAACATTCTACACAGAAAGGTTCAGACAACCCTAAATCACCTCCCTCTGCCCAGGCCTCCCCACGGCCAAATGGGTGTTGCCTGGTATCCACTGGAATGCACATGATGGAGGCGGGACTTTCTGTCTTGGTTGTTGCTCTATTGCCCATGCTAAGAACCCAATAAATCACTGTCAAATCATTATATAAGTGGATCAGCTCTAAACCACCCAGAGGAGGAACCAAGGTTCACAACCAAACACAAAACAAGTGCAGAGCAATCCAGGGAAGCATGAGGAGGCCCCACCTGTGCTCCCGGGAGAGGAGCATGGGTACTGGGTCCGGACAGTTTTCCAGTTTGAATCTCACCTGTCACTCAACAGTCCCCTTTTTTATGTCAAACCTGTTGATTGATCTTTAAAATGGGGATCATAGTACCTTGCAGCAGAGCTTTTGTGAGAATTAGAAATAATTATATAAAGTGCCTGCCTGACACATAAAGACAGCCCAATAATAGCTACGAGGATGAGGATATGACAGTGACTAAAGGTAAATGCAAACTCTGATGGTGCAGGTTAAAAAGCGACAGAGAACAGAACTGACCACAGATAGGAGTCACTGTGGAAACTTGTTCCAAGCAAGACTTGATCTACCTTAAGTAAAAGTTGAATATGCAAGCCATCAGTCCAATTTGATATTCCAGTTTGACAATGTGTTCTGTTCACTGCGATGTCACCTAATGTCAGAAGGTCGACGATCCTGACCCAACTGTCATCTGCAAACTTAGTGAGAATATTTCCTGAGATGACCACAAATGACACAAGGTCTTTGTGCACTCGTTTGCCGGTGTCTGCACCCGATGTCCTTTGGTTGCTTGTCTGCAACATGCTACCAGTGGCCTCCTGAGAACGACCCATGTCTGTCTAATTGACTTGCCTGGAGCCAGTACAGTACAACATGCATGTGGAAACAAAATGATGTTGATACTGGTCATGATTTTCATCATCTAAGCTATGATAAAAATTATTATTATTATGAGCTTTTGGTAGAAAGCTCCTCCAATATCACCAGGATACTATAAAGTGCCTTTGAATTTGACTCTTAGATACCTTGGAAAATTCTAGATGACCATTTCTCAAGCTGGAGGACCACTGCCCTCCCCCCGGGGTCCCAGGGACATCACACAGAGTAGAAGAGAAAGAACTTCAGAACCAGAGGGGCTTTGAGAACTTCTTCCCTCTAAACAACTTCTCTGCCTCACGAGGAAGTCAGGTCGCTAGATCACGGCTTTAGCTAGACTCCGATCATTTTGAAAACATGTGAGAAAAAATATGTGCACGGTTACTCTGCTTCTCAGTAATTTCAAGGTCTTGAGACTCCTATTTTTGGAGAGAGTGTGGCATCATCACTTGGGAGAGGGGCAAAGAGGCAGGTGAAGAGTGAAAGTGAAGAGGCCTAAGAAGAGTACAGGTGTGCCCGATATTTCAGAAGTGACTGCACTTGCCAGAACTCCCTCCCCTTGCTAGATGGGAATTAGGAAACTGGTCAGAAAAGGGGAATTTGTTTCTTTTCACCTTAAGAGGAAGGGCTGTTGGCACCCCTTTTGAAGAAAATGTGAAACAATCTAAATAGAATTGTCCTCTTATTGGACAATAATATCTGGTGTATTTTTCAGAGCAGCTAGTTAGGAATTCAAGCTTCTTAAAAGGCTTTCGAGTAACCATTTGTTCACTAGCATATACTCAGTTCCTAGTACTCGCTTTGGCACATTGAATGCAGGCAATAAATATTTATTGCATGAATAAATTAATGATGAGTTGGGGTTGTTATAAGAAACTTGCATAAAGAGTTTCATAAATCCATTAAATAGATTATTGCATTTTTTAAACATGACCTGCAGGGTAGGTTTTAGCACTTTGACAACTATAATTAATCTATAATAATCAGGTAAAAATGAGAAGTAATAAAGGTATGATAAACAGCTCTCACAATAAAAGTAAAAGAACACTGGGAAGATCCCCACATTCATGAATACTATTCATACATCACGTTCTTGTTATGAACAAGACTCTGATTAGAATAGGTCGGGTACAATGGCTTATACCTGTAATCCTAGCTCTCTGGAAGGCCAAGGGAAGAGGATTGCTTGAGGTCAGGAGTTCAAGACCAGCCTGAGCAAGGATGAGACCCCATCTCTACTAAAAATAGAAAATATTAGCTGGGCGTGGTGGAGCACCCCTGTAGTCCCAGCTACTTGGGAGGCTAAGGCAGGAGGATTGCTTGAGCCCAGGAGTTTGAGGTTGCAGTGAGGCATGATGACACCATGGTACTCTACCCAGGGCGACAGAGCAAGACTATGTCTCAAAAACAAATAAACAAACAAACAAAAAAACTCTGATTAGAGGCATTCACTGGATTTAACAAATAAGGTAAAATGAAGCATCCACTAATCTGAAAACTCACAAAACTTTAAGCATCACTGAATATACTGCAATAGGGCAAGAAACATGTATGGTGAATTGTTACTCATAAATTTGCTCTGGCTCAACATGAATGCCACTTAGCTGCAGATAAGACAAAGGTCCACTTTAGTCTATAAGAAGGTAGGAAAAAAAGAAGAAATGGGTAACTTCATCTATACTTTTTACAAGGAATATAACAGGGTCTATTGTACAAAAGAAACTGAAAGTAATAAAACATGAAAATTATGTGTAAAATTTTCATATTTATTCCATAATAATGGTACCTATCTCCTGTGATCAGGATTTTATTCTGAAGTAAAAACCAGTTATAATGCCATTACTTTGACTTCATCACCCTGTCTCAAATGTGATTAAATAATGAAAGGCAATGGTACTAAGGATTCATATAGATTCCTAAATAATGGTGGAAATATTTACCAAACCACCACTCTTCTGTTTAAAAAAAAAATGCTTTCTCTGGAATTTTTGACTTTAAACAGACTGCAGATATGTAATAATAGTTGATGAAAACATACAGATATGGCAGGCAAATGAATGTTTCTTAGCTACACGTGCCATTGAATGCCTAGAATTTCCAAGAGAAATTATCTGAGTTTAAATCCCACCTCTACTACCTACTATGTGATATTAATTAAATTCCTTAACCCCTGTATGCCTCAGTATACCTATCCATAAACTGGGAATAATGACAGCACCCATATTACAGGGTGGTTGTGAGCAGTAAATGAGACATGATGTTAAACATGTGCCAGCCACAAAATAAGGACTCAGTAAATGCTACCTGGTATTCCAATGACTTCCAAGTCATTGGCTTCCAAGTCAATGACTTCCAAGTCATTTGGGCCATTCTTCCTACATAACCAGAAAGGAAGAATGGCTTGGGAAGACAACTCTTCAGACAAAGACTGATAGGGATAGCCAAGGCCCCTCGGCATCTAGGGACCTGTCTGTAAGACTTAAGACAATTAGGCAAAGTAAAAACTCATCTGGCTAATTTGAAACATTGTTTTGAAATTTTGCAGAACTCTAAATAGCCGACAATTAAATAATCATTGAAATTATATTGTAAAATGGAAAATACTTAAGCTATTACGTTGCAGCAAAAGAATAGAAGATACCAAATTAAATATACAGTTGGACAGTTATGCATATTCTAAACCATTTATATGCAAATACATCAAAATGCTAACAGCAACGGTAAAACTCTAAGGTATACAATTACAGCTGGTTTTTATTTTTCCTCTTTGTATCAAATGCTATATTTATCTAGGAAAAAAACACAATTAAAAAATACAAGTCCCAGATATCAGAATAACAATAACAACTTCATCATCTTCAATTTAAATAGCATTTTGTAATTTCCTAAGAGCTGCAATATACATGGCATCACCTGCACCTTAAATAAACTCATGAAGTATGTGAGCACATAACATTCCTATAATATCACCTGAGGGTTAGAAAGGTCAAGTCACTTCCCATGTTAAGGCAGCAAGGAAGGGCTAGGTTAGAGTTCTTCCCATGAGTGCTATCAGGAACAGAATGGACCTGCAATATTACAATCCATGGGGTATAGCTACCTAGTTAGTCATTGGCAACAACACTACTTTTCTGGGCTGGAAAACAAGTCTAGCTGATACCACTTTCCCTAATAGATCTTTGCACAGCAAAAAACAAGATATTTAGGTTGGGTGCAGTGGCTCATGTCTATAATCCCAGCACTTTGGGAGGCCGAGGTGGGAGGATTGCTTAAGGTCAGGAGTTTGAGACCAGCCTGAGCAACACAGCAAGACTCTGCCTCTACAAGAAAATTAAACAATTATCTAGATGTGGTGGTGCACGCCTGTAGTCCTAGCTACTTGGGAGGAGGCAGGAGGATCTCATGAGCTCAGGAGTTCAAGGTTACAGTGAGCTATGATTGTGCCACTACATTCCAGCCTGGGCAACAGAGCAAGACCCTGTCTCAAAAAAAAAAGAGAGAGAAAGAAGGAAAGAAGAAAAGAAAGAAAGAAAGGGAAACAAACAAATAAACAAATTAAGAAATTGTACTAGCCTTTGAAATAACCAAGAGTACTTTCTTCTCAATAGTTTTCATTCACTTAGAGGTTCTGTAATGAACTAAGCATGGCCCCAAATAAATCAGGCACATGCATCCTCTTCTATCACGGAGAGGAAGGTCTGGAAAGATCCTGTGCTAATGACAAACTTCTTTTCTTTTCTTTTGCATCATAATTCAGAAACTAAGGCATTCAACAGTCTTGAGGAGTATGGGTCCTGCTACCACACCACAGCTCTACCTCCCTGGGGTAGTCACAGGGCCACCGAAATACCACGGCTCTGTCTTTCCCCGGTTTCCAATCTGCTTCTCCAAGGTTCTCCCTGATGTCCTAGGAGATGACACAACATGGAATGTTCCCTGCTACTCCCTCCAAAATCACTCCACCAAATGAGAGGAGTCTCCTGCCCCTCAGAGGAAACAAATCTGTTTTGTCTTCAGCTGCAAGTTTTATAGCGGTGCTGGACATCTGCTTTAGGCGAAAAACAAAAAGTTACCAGTCTAGATATTAGAGAAAAAAAAGAACTACTGTATCTACGTATACAAACATGTTTACATTTTTAAAGTGTAGAAAGGGAAAAAAATAAGTATTGAGAAGAACATAATCATGAAATATGACCAAACTGATGAATATTTTAAAAATCCACAATATCATCTTTTAATTCCAGCATTTTATTATAGTGATTCTTGAAAATTTATGATTATGAAAAAACAGTGCCAAATTTGCTAAGCCTGTAAAAGCACACTGTTCCCATTATTCCGGCAGTAAATGACCTGGCTGACTTCATGCTGGGCAACAAAGATAAATTTCTCTGTGTCTAGTTAAAATGCGTTTGACACTATACATAGTTTTGGCTGACTACACTGTCTTGGGCTCAAGTTATAAATAAGAGGCCATGTAAATCATTCCTAAACTCTTTACACAAAGCCACAATAAAAAGAACTGCTTGGTATTCAGTGAATACAGGCCTCCCTAAATAAATCTTAAACTCAGCTTTGGATAACTTCTATGTAAAACTCATATAATATAGCTTTTACAGGCCAAAAATTAAATCCTTAGGTTTTTTTTAAATTCTACTCTTAAGCTTCTTCTTTATCTGAATCTTGGCAGAGCACAATCTTTTACACAAATATTCATAATTCTTTTATAAAAAATCTATATTTAATAACCAGTTAACTTGATCAACAGAGACAGTTTTTCTTAAAAAAAACTCCTCATGACCTAAGACACAATAATTCAAATTAAATGTGCTCTCCACAATAAACTTCTGGGTATTTTTAAGAAATGCAAGGGGAAAATATCTGCAATTCATTTCACTAGTTTCAAAACAGGACATTTCAAATGCTGTTTCCAAGAGCATGAGTGATGGGTGCTGCAGTCTTTCAAAACACACTAAACTAGTTTAGATGAACTGAAAACTCCAGGGTACTGTGAGGGAAAGCCAAAACCAAGGGGAAAAATAAATATATGTTACTGTTTCCAAATAGAGCAACAAGATAAGTTATAGTCTTACATTCAATAATGTAATATAACCTTAGCATAGTCTAAAGTGTCTTTCAGTGTACACGTTTTCACATTACATTATAGCAATTTAATCTTCTAATAATCCTATGAGACACTTAGCACTAATTTCCATCTGTAAGAAGGAACCGAAATTCTATAGGGATTGAGCACTGATGGAGAAAGGAATGAAGCATAGAGCTTGGCTGGAAAAGTAGAGTCCAGAAAATAATGCTTGGCAAACATAATTTTGAACTCTATTAAACTGGAGGAAAAAGTTTCATGGGATCTTGATTCTTTTAAAACATAAATTAAGTTTAAATTAAGCTAAATAACTATGCCAACATGCCACAGAGATAAAGACAAGAAGTGAAGAAACCAAGGAAACACTACGACTCATGGTTCTTTCCTCAATGAGAACATTCCTTAATTTGTTAAAATGAATTTTGGGTTTTTACCCTGAGGTTCCAAGTAGGTCGTGTGAAAGCAGTACTTTATAAAGTGTTGCTCAAAAGGCAACATTCAGTCACTATGAAAGTGATGGGAGGCCAGGCACAGTGGCTCATGCCTATAACCCTAGCACTTTGGGAGGCCAGCGCAGAAGGATTGCTTAGGGTCAGGAGTTCGAGACCAGCCTGAGTAACATAGCAAGACCCTGTCTCTACAAAAAATTAAAAAATTAGCCGGGCTTGGGGGCATGCACCTGTAGTCCCAGCTACTTGGGAGGCTGAGGCAGGAGGATCACTTGAGCCCAGGAGTTTGAGGTTGCAGTGAGCTATGATCATACCACTGCATTCTAGCCTGGCCAACAGGGGAGACCCTCTCTCAGAAAAAGAAAAAGAAAAATACATAAAACAAACGAAAAAAAGTGATGGGAAACAACTTCTGCTTTACGTCCTCCACACTGGTGGTACCTTCCTTCCCATTCTCTTCACCCATCAAATTCGACTGCTCTCCAAAAGACAGGTCCATCCACCTGTCCCTGAACCCCCCACCTCTTCCCACCTTGGTCCTTGCCTTCACTCAAGCTGTGTCACAACATCAATCCTGATCTTTATGTTGCTTTGGAATTACCACCTGACTCTTGTTTGGATGTCCCCTCCCTGTCACTCTCAGAGAAGTGATAATGTTTACCTCGTCAGGGTGTGCTCTATAGCCACCTGAAATGCATATAATCTAAAAATTTTAAATGCCAGAATTTAGTGCTACTCCTCTCACATAACTGCAGAGCAACAGTATGCATGAGCAGTAGAAATGAATTAAGTTATCACACACGCTCCAACGGAATGCCTCCCTTTACTGCAATCAATAGTAATCGGGTTGCCAACAGAGATTCTTTGAGGGCCAGATTTATGTCTGGTGAAAAGAGAGTGAGGTTAGAAGTGAATTTTGACCTGAGAGGCTTGTGTTATTAAAAAATAAAACCCTCAAGTGTCCAAGGAGGCTCAGAACAAGACCATCCATACATGTGGCATCATGCCTAAAAAGGTGAAAAACAGAAATATCTAGTCCAATGACTTCCTAAAGTGGCTGAAGTCCTTGGTCTGATCCATACACAACAACATAATTTTCCAAGGAAACCAGTTTGTTTCTTTTTGAGAAGGACATAACATTAGTTTCAAAACTTATCTCACAGAGTGGTTTTGAGAGTTATGGGCAACAAAGGCCATGGAAATATTTTGAAAAGGCCTGAGTACCCTAACCTGGCAGCCACAGCACTAGAACTAGCTGTTCTACATCCTTAAAGGGTGACTGAGAGGGCTCGAAGGTGACCCGAGTCACCTCAGTTTTGGGACAGAGAATTTATAAGAGGTCAGGTTAGATTTTTATCAAACCAGAACACACTAGCTTCATTTTTTTCCCGTTAGGTTATTCTTACTTGGAAGGTTTCTTAGATGATTGGCTGACCTCATTCTCCTTCATCTTTGCTTTTTACCAGCTGTTGTGTATCACTTTTTCCCATGTTTATAAAGAGACCTAAGAGACATGATGTTCTGGCAGAAAAATAAAAAACACCTGCTTGGTCCCAAGTAAGCTAGATTACTTGGAGCAAAATGAGCCAGTCTATATGGGGGAAAATTTTTTTTAAACTAATTGCATATGTGTGTAATAGGGTGCACATTTCTCTTCTACTTATAGCATTTTAACACTTCAAAATTTTTTTACCAAAAATAATGTTAACATATCTTCTTATACTGCCACTGGAGTGCTTAATTCTATTTGGAACCCAAACTTCTCATGAAATTAAGCTCTTAAAAAACTGCAAAAGTATATTAAGATTTCCTTTTTTTAATACATAAACCTAATGGAAGAGATGTAATCTATATAAAAGACCTCATTTTAAATAAATGAAATTAATATTTGTTTGACACCTTTTATAAGATACAATGTGATTTTATAAAATATCTCATTTAATCTTCTTTGTGTCAAATTCCCCATTTCAGATATGAGGAAACAAATTCACCAATATTAAGTAGCCCATACAGATAGTGGGAGATGGAATGGGGTAGAAACCCAAGTATGGCTAATACCAAATCCCACGTTCTTTTCAGTACACTATGTTACTTCATATCAAAATATAAATTCATAGCTATAATAACAGCTAATCTTTACTACAAAGCTTATATGGGTGTTAAATGCTAGACTAAACACTTTAATTTCATTATTTCGTTTAAGTCTCATAACAACTCTAAAAGCAAGAATGCCACCATTCAAATTTTACAGATGAGGAAACCAAGGTTAAGAAAGACTAAAAAATTCTTACAGCTAATAAGGAGCAGAAGAGAGACTCACACTCCAGTCTGAATGACACTTTGCATACATTACCACTAGAATGCACTGCCTTTGGTTGTGGGAGGAAATGTACATTAATTAGGCCATATACAACATCACTTGAATTTTGTCGTAGAAATGGATGGCTTGCAAATTAAATCTTGAAAAATATCAGTGAATATGTGTTGATCAAGAGAGGCATACCAAAGAAATTAAAATCTAAATTATTTATATAGTAGATCAAATTCTCAACATTTATAGATTTCAAATATCAGATTAAAGCCATGCTTATTATCCTACTTCCTTCACCAGCTCCCTCTCCATTTCTTCTCGAAAGACTTGTCTATGTTTATTTCCAACTTCTCCCCTCATTTCTTCCCTAAACACCACCCCCATCTTTTGGCCCCATCTTTTTGCCAAAATTTCTCCTGTCCAGATTGTCAGTGACCCCCATGTTATTGTAATAGATCATCAATTTTCAAGGCCCATCTTATCTGAGCCATTAGCAGCATATGCCCAGGTGTCTCTCTGTCCAGGATACGCCTGGTTTCCAGAGCACCCCATTCTGTGGACTTTACCCCTATCTAACCACTCACTCCTCCCCAGTCCTCTATGCAGGGGCCCTTTCTTTTCCTCAATCTCTTAATTTTGGAGCAACATAGGGTTGGTCGTTGGAACCCTTCTCTTCTCTAATTACACCTATTTGCTTGATCTCATCCAGTTTTATGGCTTTAAATATCACCTATCTTCCTAACTTATATCTTCAGGCCAGACCTCTCTCCTAAATGCCTGACTTGTATCTAACCGCCTATGCAGCATCTCCACTTGTACAACTAACAAGACATCCCAAATTTATCAAGCCTAAAACTGAACTCTTCTCTTTTTTATAGGTCTACCCAATACCCAGAAAATCACTGGCACCTATTAGGTGCTCAGTACAGCTGTTGAACTGAGTAGATACAGCCCAGCCTGACGAAGATGAGTCTCAAAGGAATCACAGTGGTAACATTCTGCAGCATCTCTAACTTCCTTAAAGGGGATTAGCCTGAGTCAGTTACAAAAACACAGTAACAATCATCTCACAGACACGAAAGGTGAGGGTTTCTAAAGAACTGGAAATTGTATAAGGTAGTCACAAAGAACAATTATTTTCTGTTGTGTCACAATATATACACATACAACAAGACCTTGTTATAATTCATGCCAATCATTACATGGATTCCAGGATATCCTGGCTTATACAACATCCTCTAAGACATTAACAGTCCATCCGAAATAGCCTATGAGAAGCAAAGTTCAATTCCCTACTACTACTGATAGCTACTGCTTTTTAACATAGCTTTACCGAGGTATAATTTCATGCCATAAAACTCACCTATTTTAATTATGCAATTCAATGATTTTTAGTAAATACATACAGTAGGTAACCATTACCACAATTCAGTTTTAGAACACTTCCATCACCCCGGAAAGAGCCCTCATGCCTGCATGCCATCATTCTCCACCCCTACCTCCAGCCTGGAGAACCACTAATCTATCTTTATAGATTTGCCTTTTCTGGAAAACAGACACTATTTTTTAAGGGTCTCTTATGGCCTAGATACCTAACCACACATTTCACATATGTTATCTCAGTCCTACGGTGACCATATAAGGTATTATTATTTACCCAATTCTATAGAGAATGGACATGAGGTTCAGAAAAAGTAACTAACCTGCCCAAGGAGGAGCAAGAGTCTCACTTAACCACCTGGGCTTAAAAAAATAAACTACCTATGAAGGTATGTATGTGAAGATATTCAATAGAAAATTCATACAATATGATGAATTCACAGAATGCTATCATCCAAAATAAGCAAGGAGGATGATGAATGGTGCTCAGTTGAGGTTTCCTCCCATCACCATCCATCTGCCATAACACCTCTGCCTGCCAGCCTGCCAGCTGGCTGGCTCACACCTGAGCTGTGGAAATGGAGCTAGTCCTTGTCCTTAGAAGCTATTTTGAAAATGAGGACCTTGCTACCTTTGACCTCAAAGATTAGGGCATCACTGACTTCCTGGTGCAACACGCACCAATGAAATAGACAGGCACATGGACCATGACCACAGACAGATCTGCACCTAAATTATTATATCTACAATAGCTTATAAAGTCACAGTCAAAAATCTGTATAACCCAAGTTAGGAATGTAAGAACTACAGGATCTGTTGTATGTCAACATAGAAAAGGTTGGTTATGGTGTTTTGTTTACTGTGTCAATTGGATGATCACGTGGTTGTGGTCCAGTTGCATGGACTGTCATCTCCAGTTCTTCAAACTGGACTATTAGAAAATATAGATCAGACACAATCCAACATCAGTGTTACGCTACCCCACTGCAAAGATGAACAACTGTGAGTTTCCTTCCGTTATTGTCCACTGCTAAATTTAAGAAAGATGACAGTACAGCTTATTTGGGAATCTTATAAATGCAGCAATGCATTGTTGAATAAATCACTGGCTCCCAGTGATTGATGCAATGAAGATGAGAACTCAGATGCTCTGAAATGCTACACAATTTCCAGCTCCCATGGGCCCCTATAGCTTTGGTGACGGTCAGGAGACTGCAGGTCAGGAAAATCCATAGGAACCCTTCAGGCTGAAAATCAAGATGGAGGCCTCCCTTGAATGAGTCCTAAGGTTCCCACCGCCTGTCACTGCTGAGAATGAACCTGCTGGTAGCAGATCCGCAGCTCCTTAGGCTTTGTGCAGCAAAGGCTGCTCCTTAGCAACCAATGTCGACAATTGTGTTTCCAAGGAAACCAGAAAGCCCAATTTATAAAACTATGAAACAAAGCAACTGTAAAGGCAACATTAGACACAGAAGTTAACTCTATTCTTATCCTTGCTACTGCATTCTTACCAGTGAAATGTTACAAATATTTTATTTTTAAATGTTTAAGGAAAAGAACCTAATCTTTAAAGCATACTATATTACTCCTTGACCTCGGCATCTTTCAGGAAAGGGATGGCAAATACATTTTTAGGATTCAAATGAGGGACAGCATCAAAAATGGGTGTTTACAAAAATAGATGGATTCTGAAGGTGAAGAATATTTTTAGAGTGATCTGCAAGGTATTAAATTCCTTCCAGTTCACAAGCAGAATTCTATTGACTGCAGTCCTGTAGAAAACAAGTAGATATATTTGCTAGGCTCGTTTCTATCAGTTCTGATCATTACTATGGCTTCCTAAATAGCATACTTTTCTTTCTCATGTAGCAGGTAATGGACGGGAGCACAGAGTGAGGAGGAAATATGAATGAAGATGAAACCAATATTACTTATAAGGCATATCTGAGTATTTTGGGAAATCAAGCATATGTCATATGCCACCAACTGCCTTATAATTTAGGGCTCCCAAACAATTTCACAAAGACAAGCGAATGAACCATTTCTATGAAAAATTTCTCTCTACTGTCTGCCTCTTAAGAGAGATCACTACTTCTATACTGCAGAGCCTTGGGTGAGTTATTTAACCTATGAGCCTCAAATCCAGGTTTGTAAAATGTGGAAAGAATTAATAAGAATTAAATGAGATTATATGTATAATAGCCTAACCACAGTGTAGGCAGGAAAGAAATACTGGTGTTGTCTTCTTGACTTCCTCTTCAATATATCTTATATTTCTTATACTCATCATCCTTTTTTGTTTTTAAATCCACAAGACAACTTTCTTTTTCTTAAGAATAGATTGCATAGAAATTGTTGCATAGAAAAACAAAATGATTAACAATAAGAAAATTGTGTTTAAAAATTTATTCAAGGAAATGCTGAATGTGGCAAGGTTACCTATTCAGTATATTGATAATGTAAAAGATGTCCTATTTCTCCTCTCTCCTTGGACTAGGTAGACCTTATACCAGGATTTTATGGGCACATTCACAATTATCATAGACCTTATTTTCAAATATCATCTTTACTTTCCAGTCTTCCTTATTGAATATAACCTGTTCCTGCAAACTGCTGACCACTCAATTCTCAAAAAATGGCCTGAGAATTAATGCAAATATTCATTTTCTGAATGCCTGAAAAAGCTCTGATTATACCTGAGTCCTCCTCCATCTCTGCTACTGTGCACCACTCTGATTATGCCTGAGAACTCACCCTCTACATATTTTAACTAAAGAAAAACTTTTCAAACCTTGTTTTCTCTGGCAGAATATAAAAAGACCCTGATTCTTATATCTATATAATATAAGAATCAGGGGACTCCAACACACAATGCCCACAGCATTTCCCTTGGGAGCCCTGGGAGACCACCTGCTCTCCCCTCAACCCTATCTCATCACTCTCAGCACAGGGTGAAAAGGGACATGGTACAACATTCCCCAAGCAAGCATTCCCCAAGATTTGGTCTTCAGTCCTCTACTTCCTCCATCCTCCCTCTAAAATGAAATTATGTTATTCCAATGATTTGTTGATTCGTTATGATCTGCACAGTGCCATTCCAGATACTAGGGAAGGACAGAAGAGTATAATTTTAATTTCAGAATAAATAGGATAATTTTACATTTAGAAAGGGCTTAGAGGCATCTGGTACAATTCTCTCCCCCAGTGGTGAAATCCCCTGACTCCAGCCCCGTCGGCTTGCCCAGCTTCTGCATGGATGCCTTCCTGACAACTAGGAAACCCTGGTTCTCACAGCAGCTCCAATGGTTACCAGTTCCGATTGCACCAGCCACCCTGTACTCTAAGTGTGTAATGTCCACCCATTATCCCTGGCTCTAGCCTCGGAAACGACACTGACTGAGTCATCTCCATGTTCTACGCAATGCTTTCTCAAATGTTTGCAGATGGCCATTCTGTCCAAAAAATAACAATGGATCAAAACCTAGGTTACACTTCCATCTCTCCCATCTTTTTAAGAAATCTCAAACAAATCACATAACCCTTCTACTTTTATCTTCCCTGTCTATAACATAGATATAATAATCCCCCTGTGGAAGGTGGAGAAGGGGAAGGAGAAAGAGTGGAGGAGGAAGAAATATACAAGTAGTGACAGTAATGTCACTCACCAAACGCTTAGTATCAGCACCTCGCCAAGCGCTAATGTTTCTCAACTAGCCAGTGAGGTAATCACTCTGTTCTGCCCCATGTGACAAATGGATACACCAAGACTTACCCAAGGTGACACCACTATTAACTCTTAACCACTATGTTTTATCTCCTTTCTATATCCTGTGCTCTGTGTTCCAAGAAGTATAACATATTTTGCAAACATAATTATTTTCCAGCCTAAAAGATCCCAGTTCCATCAACTACTCCTTAGGTCATTTGGATTCAATAAGTCTCAGCAATCTACTCGCCCCCCTTCTGGAGGTCCACTGGTTTGCCAACACCCCCCCGGAAATGGGTCACTGAGGCAATTCAGTAATTGTTTATTGAGAAGGTATTAAGTACCAAGTACTCTGCTAGTGCTGGAGACAGGAGAGATTAACAGACAGCTCATGTTCTTAGTCTATTAGTGCAAAAGATTTGAAAATAGAAAAAAAATAGCATAAACAAAATTGCTACAATAAAGCCTGAACAAGATGCAATG
>VBSM01003176.1:71483096-71557509 GCA_008086735.1 Cheirogaleus medius | reverse complement strand
AAAAAAAAAAATATATATATATATATAGGAATTAGATAGGAACTAAACAAAAAGTGTCTAGTCTACTCTGTGTTCTCTTATACAGGTCAAGGATACTATAAATACTCAGGAAATGTTCATCAAGGACAACAGCATTTTGAATCTGATATGTCAGCTTCCTTTAGTAGCCTAAAATTCAACTGCTAGCTTGTTCCGGATGGTACTCCATGTCATACTTCAGTTCATATTAATCTTAGTCCAGAAATATTTTATATAAATATAAACAATTTATTGATTCTTGCATCATTTCAGTATTTAGCATGCCTTTGATTTTGAGTTTTACTTAACTCAGGACATTGATCTACACTATGATGTTTCAAGCCAGATTTCCACAGTTAATTCTGCACCCCACACTGTTTCTGCTTTCATTCTATAAGGCAAGGAGCCCCTTTCTGTTATTAGGAAGAGAGAGTGTTGACTTTACATGAGTAGTTCTCAACCAGGGGTGATTTTGCCTCCCAAAGGACACTTCGCATTGTCTGGAGACATTTTTAGTTGTCACATGTGGGTTCTACTGTCATATAGTTACTGCTGCTAAACAGTCTACAATGCATGGGTCAGCCCCTTACAACAAAGACTTATTTGGCCCAAAATGCCAATAGTGCAAGTTGAGAAACTCTGCTTTATATAACTACAGACTTAAGTGTTTAATATTAATAGAAGCTTTACATCACTCATACCACAAAATAATTATTCAATGCATAATAATAATTTAGTGTGACATTAATTAAATAGTTAAAGTGAAAGCGATTTTAAGGGAAAAAAATCAAAATTAAATGATTATTAATATAATGAAGCTAAGAACTCAATTTGACTCAAGAATATTCCCCCAAATTATTCCTTTCCCTAATACCTCATTAAATATAATCTAATATCATAAAGTCTTACAAAAATAATGTAAATTTTGAAGACACGATCTCATTACTCTGTGCATTATTAAATAACTTTTTGGACAGATTATAAAGAGATCTAATGAAACAGAAAAAAATTCAAAGTCACATTTTTTAAAAAAAATTAAGTATGCCAAAATCAAAATCTACTTAAGAAGACCGCCCACAGTTCAAAAGAATAGAGGGCAGATTAGGTGGCTTTGAAATGCAAATTTTAATAGCTCCAATTTAAAAGTCATGCCTAATGCGGCCTTAAAAAGCAAGTATTTCTAAGAAATGGCATTCTTGGAAAGTTTCCTTGTTCTGGAATCCTAACCCGTGTCTGGGTAGAAAACACTGGAAACTGTGATCCCTACCTCCGTGTCCACCTTAAGTGCACACACACACAACTTACAATGGATTGCATTACTCCAGTGCTTAAATATGCTCTCTCACCTCTTCCAGGAAAAATAACATTTATTCAACTTAAGTGGAAAGATTGTAGAAATTAAACAGAGGGACTGATTTACACAAGCATTCTTTAGAAAAAAACTTTGTTTTCCTTTAATATTTCATTTACTCTAGTCAATGCTGTAAGACCATAATACTTTGAAGAGAACTCAGCATCCTGCAAACCAAGGCGCTGGGCATGCATTAGCTAATGAGGGTGGAGAGGCCAGCAATCTACCCCCTCCAGATAATCTTCCCTCCAGCGTTGCTCTTTTAGCAATTACAGTTTGACCCTTGAACAGCACAGGTTTGAACTGCATGGGTCCACTTATACACAGATTTTTTGCAACAAAAGTTACCCCAAGTGTGCCTGCCTCTCTTGCCTCCCCTTCTACCTCCTCCACCTCTTCCGCCTCCACCACTCCTGAGTCACAAGACCAACTTCCTCCTCCTCAAGCAACATGAAAATGATGAGGATGAAGACTTTTACGATGATCCACTGCTACCTAATGAATAGTAAATATATTCTCTCTCTTATGATTTTATTAAAAACATTTTCTTATCTCTAGCTTGCTTTACTATAAGAATACAATATATACTACATGTAACATACAAAATATATGTATTGATCGACTGTTCATGTTATCTGTATGGCTTCCGGTCAACAGTAGGCTATTAGCAGTGAAGTTTTAAAGGAGTCGAAAGTTATATGTGGATTTTTTACTGTGCAGAGGGGGTTGACAACCCCTAGCCCTCACATGGTTCAAGAACCAACTGTAATTTGATATGTCCTTTGTCACTTAAATTCTCAAAAAAGAGAGTGTGCAGTGTCATTTTCTCCAGGCCCACTGCATCAAGGCCTGATGGTGTCACCAACACCTCCTCTCCTGGAACAACAGCTGACCAGATACAGTCCAGCACAGTTGCCAAACCTCACTGACATGGAAGTGGCAGAAAGTACTAAAAATCGTTAAAATGCTTTAATATGAAAAAGAGTCAAATTCATGCACTGGGTTAGACAAACACCTAGGCCAGATGAACCCCAGGTACCCATCTGGAATTTTATCTTCTCCCTCTCTCCCTTGGCTTCCTTGCTCCCCTGTGGAAGGAAGGGATAGGCAAGCAGATGGCCACACATAGAAAAAGGCAATAGTTGCCTCAGAAATCCAGCTCCTGGCGAGTCAAAGATACAGTTACAGGGAATGGACTCTGTCCACAAAAGTTATCTCTTTAAATAAATATCTTTTGTGCATAAGAATCCTCTGAAATCTCAGTTGAAATTGCCAACCACCTGTGCGGTATTAAACAATGCGCCCACCCATTTCAAACTGATGTTTAGAATATCTTTAGGGAAGAGAGGTTCCAAGAATATTATTCTTAATTAGACCATGAGAAAGCACTATATTTAAGGAGAAAAACACCAGGTTATCTTAACAGATCAAGATGGTGGCCTCTAGCTACCTCTGGCCTTTGCCTCCCATCAGAACCTTTAAGTCCTCATACAGTGACCTTGAAGGGCTGGGAAGTCCTCTAAAATATGCTGAAAATGCCATTTGTTTTTAACTGCCCCATGTGTTCAAGTCTCTGCAACTTTTTCTCCATCTTATGATTAAATAGTCTGTTGGGTCCCTCCTCAGTTCAATGCTGGTCCTCACAGCGGCAGACCAGTGTGCGGAACAAATGGAGTGGCATTCACTCACCAGAAGATGATAATTACGATTTAAATGGCTATAGTAAAATGTGCAAGAACTGCACTGTCTCTTGATGCCCAATGCAGTCATCAAAATACAGGTACTGTAAACCTTACAAATAGGACTCAAAAAGATCAAACATGTAATAGATTCTAAGAAACATCCAACTGTATTACTCATATTGCAGCCATCTGTAATATCACCAAATAATAAATAAAAGATGTATGGAACTCCTCTAGAAACGATCTTTTTCCTTGAGTCTTCTCATTCATTTTTTTTTTAAAATTCAACAAATATTTGTGGAGGGCCCACTGTGGTGCATACCGGGGATCTTAGCCCCACCCTTGGTCTTGCCTTCCAAACTAGGAGTAGGAAACTTGCTTCTGTAAGAGGCTCTGGCCTATCAAACACAGGATTAGTGAGATATATGGTCTCCAAGTCAACAAGTTCATTTCCTCCTTGATTTCTCTAAGTTTCTTTGTTGTCCTTTTTTGCATCATAATTAGAACGTGCTAGAAAATAATAGAAATGAGTCAAATGAATACATCCCTTTCTCATCAACAACTGCTCATCAAAAGGAAGAAAACCAAATTTATTTTGTCTCTTGGCTATTAAAAATAGATTAGGGCAAAGAGACATGTAGGATTAGTCTACCATAAAGGAAAAGTCGAATAATTCCTGAGGCATTCAAAAACAGAGCCAGAAATGTCGGTAAACATCCATGAATGATATTTTCCTCCCTGGCGGAATGAAAAGGATAAGGAAAAAGACCAGATGCAAGAATCACCAGACAGACAGTAACTCGATTTGTCTTCCTCCATTTCTCTTATCCAGACAGTTAATGATTCTTGGTTTTAGAAACTGGACCACAGGGACAACAGCTGGGCATTTAATTTTTCAAATGCCTGATAAACATCCCTGGGCACAGAGGGGTAAAATCTTACAGCAATTTCAAAAATGTTTATATATATATGGTCTGATGAAAAGAAATGGCTAAAACGAAGAGACAATAAATAAATACAAAGTTTTGGAAGCCTTCTTGGAAGAATCACTGAGCTGATAGCTCAGGAATGGAAGGAACTGAATCACAAAGGCAGGCGGGGGATAAAAGCCCGGATCTGGAAATAGTAACTCTATTTCAAGATTTGTCCTGAAGAACTGTACTTTACAAGAAGTTAATTATTGTAGTTAGTTCACTACAATCACTCTGCCATTATCTATGCTCCCACGAAATCTCTAATAGAAAGACTACGAACAAGGGATCAGTATGTCACATTTAAGAAAAAATGAAAACCAGACAGGTACGTAAAAACTGATGGGAGAGCAGCAAGCCAATGCAAAATGGTCTTCACTACTATCAGTTATACGCCACCCAGTTTAGTTCTTTAACTATTCTGTGGATAGATTTATATATACCACTTCCCCATCCAAAATAAAATTATCATTCATTTTAAAAAAATGTCATGTGATTATATAAATCAAGATGAGACTCTGAAAACAAAACCACTCCATAAATACATATCCTCTTTCAAGGAAAACAAAGTTCTCATTATCACTTTATTGCCAAAAATAAATTACTAATAACTGATGTTTTCTTAAAGTATCCACTTTTAGAAAACTTAGATACTCTAAATATGCCCAAGGATGCCTAAAGTAATATTTTTATCAAATAATGATTTTTATCTCGAAATTATATAAATAAAATATACTTACTTTTTTCCCACAGGAGAAGTTTAAAACAAAAGGCTACATAGTCCAAGAGTTGTCTTTGGATGCTTTTACCTTTTAATCTTTATATTTAAAAGACATTTATATTGTGAATAATTCAAATGCTATAAAGCAAATGGACCCTTTATAGATTTCAATCCCACTTTTTTAATGTCCATTATCAATTTGTTGGGGTCTTTTCTAGATCTTTTTCTATAACTTATATAATGCATAGCTTGCTTTTTCTTTTTTGAGACAGAGTCTCACTCAGTCACCCTGGCTAGAGTCCAGTGGCATCACTGTAGCTCACTGCAACCTCCAACTCCTGGGCTCAAACAATCCTCCTGCCTCAGCCTCCCAGGTAGCTGAGGCTACAGGCACACATCACCACACCTAGCTGATTTTTCTAATTTTTGTAGAGACAGGGTCTTGCTCTTGCTCAGGCTGGTGTCAAACTCCTGGCCTCAAGCAGTCCTCCTGCCTTGGCCTCCCAGAGAGCTAGGATTACAGGCATGAGCTATCTGCTCTGGCCATCAGTTGCTTATTTTAATTTTGAAAAAAAATTATACGGCACATATTCTGAACATTGCTTTAGTCAAGAAAAAATTTACTAACATGAATAAAGTTTGGAAGTCTGCTCCATACCACTGTCCCCAAAGGCAGAAAAGTCCATCAATAATTATCTTTAAAGCTTCAACCATGACATTCTCATGAATGCTCATGTTTGCTATAAGTTACCCTAATTTTGTCTATCAGAAACCAAGCTCCTAAACTACTGCACACCATGCCTTGTAACTGAGGAAACAATTACCAATATCCTGAATGTTGTCAAGCACAATTATAGCTGGGGTAATCCAAGAAAGCACCACGAAGCACAGCCAGCTCCCAAGGAGAGAAGGCGACGGAAGGTTTGAAAAGGGCAAAGTGGAGGGGCACGTGGCAGGACAGGAGCGCGCTCATTCCTGAAGCTCTTCCTTCATCTTTCCTTGCATTCCTATTTCGTGACCTTCTGGCTACTTAGAACAGACAGACAGGAACCCAAAATGAAATATTCCATTGCATATGGTTTATTTTCAATTAGCTACCCAGTAATAAAATAGATTACTTCTTTTTAAAGAAAAGTCTCCACACAAACCAAATCTTGTGGTACTCAGCACAGGATTAGATGCTTTTAATAAAAATTATTGTTATTAATCTACATGAGATATAGAAGGCTCCTCCTTCATCAGTTACGATTAGGGCTACTTCCCTTGTTTTCTTTCTTTTCCATTCAACTCAGCAGCCAGGCTGCCTTTACGCATCTGACGTCACTGTTTGCGAGTTATTAGCGTTATTTAATTAGTTCCTTCAGCAAACCAAGTCAATGTCGGGAGCTGTTTCTGTGATTTAAAACACTACCCGCACCAGCTCTCTGGAGTCTACTTCTATACAATCTGGGGTCCCCTGGGGTCCAGAACACCTCAGCTGAACTCAGGTGTTGCAACAAAGCAGACACAGAGAGGGAATCAGTCCCAGAAGAAGTCTGCATCAGATGACATCCAGGCCTCCCACTTCAGCTTTAAAGAAATGCTTCCTGGACAGCTTTTCAAACACTCTACATGATAGAGATGGCTTGCATGTCACACAAATGGAATGCAAAGTACACAACAAAATAGAGCATTAATCTTTCGGCATAGGTGCTGCTAGAAGGAAAATAAGCCCTTGCAAAGGGGCCCGAGATCTCTCCCCCCACCTTGCAATTAACAAAGAGTTAGGAAATAGCGTTAGGTATCAGTTTGGTGATCAATTTCTGAGCATCTCTTAGAGGCAACCATCGTGTGGCATGGAAAAATGGGAAAGATCCATCCTCTGCCTGTAAGAAATTGCAGCCGAATGACAGCATAGACGTGTAAAGATGCGATTGGGAGACAGGCTATAGTGGACCACTAGGTGCCAGGGGATACTGATGCCTTTTCCCCACTAGGAAGACTCCTAGAGGCTATTCGCTCCTCACTCCACCTCGCTCTTGTCTTACAAGGAAAGGGCTTGGTTAGTGGTGGACAACAGAAAATTGAGTCATCAATCCTGGAGACATCCATTGTGCTGTGGATACACTATTCCCCAGGCAGGGCTGATGACAAAGCCCTTTTGGCAAACAAGGCAAAGGCAGTGAAGGCAGCGAAGGTGGTCAGGGACAGGAGAGCACGAGACACAAAATCTGTGGCTTTGTTTTTACCAAAAATGTTAGAGGGGGTCCTTGGGTAGTACCAGAGTGCCCATGTGTAAAGGATGCTCTGGCTAGGTCTAAACAACAATATATTTTTAAAATGTGACACAGGAAAATGGTCAAGTTACATGTGGTCTTCCTGTTTCTTCATAAAGGAAGACTCAGATCCACCTTTGGAAACCAATCACTCATATATGGTAGGGAAACATTTTGAGGGCCTTGTGATTGTGCAGAGTTAAAGCAAATGTGCCCCCGATTCTGGAGTGGGGGTTGATGACCAGGAGGAGGGAGTTGCCCCACAAAATAACTAAAGGGCATCTTAGATGAGCTGCGGCTCTGCAGACTGTTTGCTTGGAGGCAGACTCCCTTTGTCCTTGGAGAGGAGGCGCTGGGGGCTGGGGCCCTAGCCCAGGGAGGGATGAGGACACGCAATGAAGGGCACGCACAGGGGCACCCCCACTGTGAGCAGGTGAGCCCCCCCACCACAGTGCAGGAGAAGAAGTGGCTTCTGGACTTCAGGAGTGTCACCGCACAGGGTCCAGACTTACTTTTCCTTTATGTAAAAGCCTTCCTGAAAGCTTAGTTAAATGTCAGGATTTGGCCTTATCTATGCTGTGGAGAAGGAAAGGACGGGGCCTTTTTCCATAGCGGGGAAGAACTGGTGCAAGGAAACAGTTCCAGGGCCCCCTGGGAAGGCGGTTGTAAGATGGCAAACACGCCCTGCAGGAGGGCAGGCAGCCTCGTGCCAGCAACCGGCGGACGGGGCAGTGCCAGCTGGCAGGTCTGTGGGACGTGCAAGGTGCCTCAGGTACCTTGACATGCTGGGGAGAGTGGAACCTTCACATTAGCACTAGGAAAAGATCTGTGTCTCTTGACAAGCCAAAATACTTTATTCTACTGCAAATAATCCCCATGACAACCACATTTCCATTTATGTCTTAGCTCATAATAACTGGAGAATGCTAACTATTCTTAGCCTACCTTTCTAGTGCACAATATACTCCTTCCCAGCTCTCATAGCTATTTCAACCATCCTACAGTTTCTAAATTTTTCAGAATACTTTTTAAAAAATAGATGAAGTATCAATAGCCAATAAAAGAAGCAAAATTTTATTCTATATCTGTAAAAAAAAAAAAAACTCTCTCAATCTACTTACCACCATTGGTGCTATTTATATATGCAAGTTGGAAGAAAAAAGTCTGAAACTAGTTCAAAATGGCTTTTGCCAGACTCATTGATATGCTTCAGAAGCAAGTTTTATTATTTTTTTCTAGTATCTTCCACAGGCCTAATTTCTGACCCACCTCAAATCACTCTTCCTGTGGAAAATCTCATACCTCTATGATTAAATATGCAAGCTCTTCCCTGCTTCACCAGGAAGCATCACATTGCAAGTAGCTGGGCAACCCAGGAGACGCAGACCCAATGATGTGGGCACCAACAGGAACCCCATTTGCAAATGGGAACATTGCAAAAGGTTTTGCAAAAGGTTTTGCAATGTTCCCATTCACTGAAAGTTTCCCATCACTCTCTTATTTCCACCTCCACTCTCTGGCAAAGGCATCTTCTTTTTTCTTTGTACCAAGAAACATGCAATGGGCAGTTCTGGTTATTTCATTTCTCTCAATGTCCTTTTCATTTCTGAGGCCCTGACTCTTGTCTCACACTAATAACATCCAGCCCAGTTGGATTTTCTTTTTTCTCTCCAACATTGAAAATACAAAGCAAGACAAAAATCTTCTTTCCTCTGGTACAAGAGTGATTCCAACCATAGCTGGTAGGAAAGTTTGATAGCACTTTGATCTCTCCTTGGCAGCATGAAGGAACCAAAGCTTTTTACTCTGCTGGTGACTAATCATTATTTAAGATCAACTGGAGAGGATTAACAAATTTTAGTAATCCAGATGTATGTTTTCAATTACCATGTTCCCCAAGTGTGCCACATGCTTTGTGAGAATGAACATTAGGTTTATAACCTAGTATTTTAAAAATAAATAGATCATTAAAAAGAAAAAGTCAATGCACTTTGCCTTTATAAGCTGTGAAATGCTCTATAATACACCATAAAGGAGGCTTTACTTAAGAATGGAGTGACATAACAGTTGTAGGTTTATCCCTGTGGTGAGGAACATTTATCGGTCTGGTAAAGTATAAAGACAAAAGGGAAAATAGTTCTCTTTGGGTCTGGACGTTCAGGGCTTTCTGCATGAAAATTCTCAGAGCACAAGATGCTGGGCCTACGGCCTGATGAGGATGCTGGTTCTCTGCTCACAGGGATGTTGTCTAAACACGCCAGGGAGCTTGTCTTCTGAGAAAAGTCACCAGGAAGACCAGCTGTAGGGCAATCAGGAAGAGGGAAAGGGACTGCACAGACACTTGGGGTTAGAAACAGTGAGCTATTGGGAGAACTGGGACTAGGGGAGGGCAGGGGAAAACTGCAAGAAATGAGGATGGAAACGGAGAAGAGGCCCACATCTCGAAGGATTTTTCCATGCCAAGATGGGATGAAAGGGGGACGATGACCTAATCAGCTCTGGGTCTTAGAGTCCCCTGGAGGCAGCACAGAAGATAGGTTGGAGGGGAAAGAGATGAGACACAAACAGACCAGCTAGGGAACCTCCGCAAAGGTCCAGGCCCAGAGTGAGAGGCTAAGCACATGCAAGAAGAAGGGGAAATAGATTCCCAGATCGTTTCTGGGGCAGACTGGGCGAGCTATCGAATGACTCACCAGACTCAGGGGCAGTGCAGGGAAAGGGAAGACGGCAGGTGGATGCTCCCATGAGGCGAGTGAAAGCTCAGAGAAACAGCAGGGGCGGGTGATACAGATCTCCTGATCATGGCGTTGGTCTTGCTCCCCAGCCGCACCCCATCCCAGACAACAGCCAGTTCCTCTCCTGCCCTGCTGTTACTTGACTCAGTAGGACCTCCACGGGCACTCACCGCTGGGCATTATATCATTTCTTTTCTTGTTGTTTGTTTTGTTTCCTCATTTGAATTTTTAATTTTTTTTTATTTTATTTTTTTTTATTTCAGCGTATTATGAGTGTACAAATATTACGGTTACGTATATAGCATTTCTTGAAATGCTGTTCTCTTGCGCTGTACTGTGAGTATCTCTGGGCAGGACCCATACCTTACTCATCTTGTCTTCCTATGTGACAAATGGCTGATCTTCAACTTTTAATCTACATTTGGGCATAAAAATGGAAAATGGCAAACCAAACTTCAGAGAGGCATCCTCTGTTTGCTTCTCTATATATTGATAAAGTTAGTCTAGAAACTTTATTTCAGTCATGACATTGTAGAGATATAAATATGTATGATATATGAGTCAAGATAAAGAAAATAGCCACCACTGCTAGTGTGATGTGTGTCACATGATAAAGCACTCAAAGGTGACCGTAAGAAGGTGAAGGTTGCTACGAGTCTTGTTCATCTGGATCCTCCATCCCATTCCCATCACTAGCTATCCACTCCCCCTACTACTGGCATTATTTTCCACCTACTTTTCATATTTATCCATGTTCCTATGTCCTGGGCACCACCCCTTCCCAAATGCAACATATCCATCATCGTTCTGGATGAATCACTCAGCTTTCCTATCCCAGAGCGATACCCCATGCTGTTCCCTTTGCCTAGAATATCCTCTCACCATCTTTCCTACTTGCCAATACTTAACAGTCCTTATTTTATTTAATTCTTAGCAGCATGTGATACTGCTCACTGTACACAACTCCAAATCTGCTTCATTTTTCCCACTGGAAGGCAATAGCATATAAGAGTTCTGGCTCTTGAGTTATTTTCTAGCTGTGTGATATTGAACATATTATATAGCCCCTCTAAATCTCAGTTTCCTTATCTGTAAAAGAGAAAAAACAAGTATTTCTATCTACCTCTATTAACCTGATATAAATTTTACATAGGGTTAGTATGAGGATTAAATTATATGAAGGGCTTAATATAGTCCCTAGCACATGGCAAACTGCTGAATACCTCTTAGTAGTTGTTATGCTCATTATAATATTTAACTTTTAATATCGCTACTCTCCACCTTGGTGCCCAAGGCATATCCCTTACCATCTGAGATACCTTTTCTTTCCTTTTCCTTTTCTTCACTTCTCCCTGTCCTTCCCCACAACCAACCAGTCACTAAATTCTATAAATTCTACCATCTGCGTATCCTTTGCATATTGGTCAAGAGCCCAGGCCACACAAAATAGGCATGAACTGAATAAGAAAGCTTGAAAATAAGGAAAGTCAAAAGAAAGAAAAATGTGGCTTCAGAGAGAAAGGTATTGTCAATATCATTGGCAATTAAGCCTTCCTGAATAAGGAACAAAAATGGTATCGGTGTCTCAAAACTATTAACAGACTGTGTCATGAGATGCTCTCAAAATCCCCACTTCTATATCAAACCCTTAAATATGTAATTGGTCTTATTCTTGAACACAGTGGAGGAAGGACTGCTTGCACAGCTAACTTTGAAAGTTGGCCATGTACCTTATTTGGAACAGACTGGCAAATTATGTAAGTCGGCTAGGAATAAGAAAGTAGGCATATTTTTCATTTAGATTGACAGAAGTCATTATATGAATAAAACCAACACTTCATTCAGTACTGTCTCTTGGATCTGTAAAAGGATATTTGTTACAATGAATCTCCCAGCCAACAGCTCCCATGGTGGCTACAAGTTGCCCAGCTAAGTTTCCATATATTAGAATATGACTTCCATTTTCTTAAATGAAGAAAACACTGTATGATTAAACTACCATGTATTATACATAAATTCCTTTAATGAACATTTACCAGGCACCTGATAAAAGCAAAGTACCAAGTCAGAGATCCTGAGGTCCAAGATATTCCCAAATTCATTGCCGGTGCATCAGCACTCAGTCGCCCTACTATAATCCAGGTCCTTATGTCTGCAATCCTTTTTACCCCCCAGGAATTTCTTCATAGAACTATTTAACCTCTTGAACACCCTGAGGAATTTTAAAATAATTTTGACACTTTTGAATGATAGTTATTTTAAATAAAATATTTTAAATGAGAAATATACTAATAGAACTTAGATAATATTTACGAAATATAAAAATAAAATTTGTTCTTCCCAATTAATATGTTATATATTTTCAAGTAATTTTAATTTATAAGGTAAATACATGATTTGTGCATAAAATTATCATTATTTTATTATTATTATTTTGAGACAAGGTCTTACTATGTTGCCCAGACTGGTCTCAAACTCCTGGGCTCAAGTGATCCTCCTGCCTCAGCCTCCCAAGTAGCTGCGACTACATTTAGATTTTTTAAATGACTATACTTTATTTGGTATTAGAATCAAATCTATAATAAAATGTAGACAAATTAAAATATATGTTATAATATTTTTAAAAATCTGCCTCTATTAACCTGATAAAAATGTACTCCCCAATCATCTTATTGACTAATAGCCAAAGTAGATAGTTTTAATCTCAGTCAATAAAAACTACATTAGATAAAATTATCATTATGTTTTCTTTTAAGTATTATTTTCTTAAGTGCTAGAAACACCTTAATGTGGTTTATAAAAAAATGGCATTATCATCATTTTACATTCTGCTTCTTGTTAACTTCCTATATTTAACACATGGTCATGAATATCAAATTAACAATATATGGCTTAGAATAAAACCTATTTAAAGCTACATAATGGTTGAAACCAGGGGCTCTCAGCTCTGGGTGTTCTGCTGAGTGATAAATCAGCTAAGAAATGGGGACCCTCATTTGATCCCCACTAACTGCCACACATGGCTACTTGCTACACACTTGCTGGCTCTAAAATCGATTCCTTTTTAAGGAAAAAGTTTTTAAGCAATAATTATACTTTACTTACAGTTTTTCAAGGATATTAAAACAAATATCATTACTGGGACATATTCATGGACCCCCTAGAGGCTCCAGAACCATCATTCTGAAAATGCATTGCCCAGGACAAGATGATGAAGAGGCTTGGAGAGCATCTCTTGTATGTACAACAAGGGACAATTTAAAGCCAGGAATATGATTTCCTGCAGGTGAAAGAATTAAATAAGAAGAAAGGTGGAATTGTCTTGCACTTATTAAAGGCTCAAATGACAGGAATAAATTAAGGTGCAAAGGAAGAAAGAGGAGAAAAAAGGAAGCAGGGGTGGGACGAAGAAGGACCAAATGTTTGTGTCTTCCTCTGTGCAGAAGCCGTAGACTTTCTGTTGTGATAAAAAAGTCCCAGAAAGTGAAAGAAAGCAGACTCATGCCCAAATGAACTGGATAATTTCTCTATGAATAGGAAATATTGTGTCAAGAACCAGAAATTTCTTTTGATAATCAAAGTCATGAATGAACACAGGTGGCAGAATGTATCTTCTCATCTGTCTTTCTGGGCTCAATCTCCTCATTGCTTCATGAAAAGCACTACTAAAAATGCAAGGAAATTAGAGATGATCTAAAACAATATTTGATTTATGTCACTTGATGAGTAAATATCAAGGACATGTAAATTCTCCTCAAAAAATAAGAGAATCAAAGACTCAACACTGATAAGCACATAAAAGAAATATTAAATGCTACCCCACCCGAGAAGTGTAACTTTCCTGAGGATACAGTCAGAGCAGTCATAAGATTCTCAAAGGGGAATGTGACCCCCCAAACTTTAAGAGCCACTGTTGTAGATAAAATAAGAAAACATCAGTTAAAGATACAAGGTTTTGATTTGTCTTTAATCACTGGAATGAACAGGATTTTTCCATTTTGTTATTATTTTCTGTTGTCAGGAATTATAATAAACTAAATGGAATTATAATAAACTCATATAATAAATTAAATAACTAAATAAAATAAAACCTATATAATAAAGCCCCACAAAAGGGGTTTAAAAACTATGAATCAGTTCCATTGGTTTTGAAAAGGGTCATCTGCACATAATTCTCTCCAATCCAAAAATCCTTTAGCTCTTCAGACGGGCAGGTCACCCAGACAGGAAATTAGAGGGAGAAATACCTGGGAAGCAATCTCAGTACCTCACCAACCTCAGAATCATGCCTAGAAATAAGCCGAAGGCCTTTGACTCTCAGCTAGAGACCAGCTTTTCTTTCCCACTTTGCAAGATGCTTCACAGGTGAGACCAACCCTTGTCCTTGGTTTAGAGATGGCCTTGAACAACAAGAAAAAGGAGATAGCTAGACACTGAATACACAACTTTCTCTGGAATCCAAAAGCCAGCAGCATCTTAACACTGAATTACAAAGGCATTCAATGCTCGTTCAATGAACACAATCCCCCCAGGTGCAGCTTTGCTGTACAGCCGGATATTAAAATTCACAATGAAGTCTCTTTCCTTGGGAAGAAAGAAATAGGTAATAAAAAAAAAGTCCTCAAAGATCTTGAATAGTAAAGTGATGAAAGGACAAGTGGGAGGCCCATCATGAAGAGGGGAAGAGAGAGATTATAAAATAATTGGATCTCACCCAAGAAGCAGACAGAGCACACAGAAACCATATTTTAATGATGAAAAAGCAAAAGGATACATAGCTTGAAATATGTTAATATCGTATGGTGTTTTGGACTGTAAGAAAGAAAATATCACCAAATGGAGGGCAGAGAAGGTAGCAGTGAAGGACAGCTCTCTGGAGAACAACCCTAGGGCGGTGGAGGACAACAATTATTATTCCATCCTGCCATGAACACGAAATGTTTTTCCTCTTAGATACCTAAGTTTGGAATTAACTCAGAAGTACCATATGTGCAAAGAGTGCAAAGATAATAAGTGGTTCGCTGTGCTAAAACTGGCTGCATAATTTTCTCTGCATTGTTAACTTATAAAACTTACAAAACCTCAGAACAACCCCGTGCGTCAAACTGGGCTGGAGAGGATGGAGACCACAGCCAAGGTTAAAGGTGATCAACGTAGTGAATCCGTAATTACACAAATGACTTAGAAGGTAGAAAAGAGTCTTTTCTGTAAATGCAGATAGAAAAATGAGGTCAACATTTAAAAGTTGATGTGATTAAAAAGCAGATCGGTGGTTGCTGGGCTGAGGGTGGGAACACAGACTGACCGCAAATGGGCAAGAGGGAACTTTCTGGGATGCAAGTGTTCTAACACTGCAGTGTGGTGATGGTTGCATGACTATACATTTCTTAAAATCACTGAATAATAGACTTACAGCAGGTAAATTTTATGGTATGTAAATTATACCTTAATAAAGCTGCAATCATTTTTTTAAAAAATGTTAAAGTTGACAGACTTAAAAATTCAACAATATTCTCTTTCTATAAAATAGTTGTACCATATTTCTCAGTGATGAGTTAGTTACATTAAGAATGTTCTTCTTCCACTGTTGGGCATATAAATTTTTATGATAATCTAAAATAAGATTCTTAAGTTTTTTAAATTACTCTAAATGAATTACTTTCATAATTATTAATAATCCGAATAACAACCAAAATAGCAAGAAACACTTAAAGAAATTGAAGGAAGCTATTGCAGTCGTTTCCTCAACATTTATTAAGCTTTTGGCAAAACAGTCAAGCCCTTTCTAACAGAGGCATATGTTAACATTAATGTGTTTAAATACTGACTGATCACCTGAATTTTATCATTTCAGAAGAAAAGTATTTTTAAATTCCAGTGGGCAAAATTGATAAAGCTTACAACAAATGGTGAGCATTCTTACGAAAAAAGGATGCACCTAAATTTTATATACTTTAAACATTCAGAAACCACCATGTAGCATCAAGTATGGCACCGTGGTTAGGAATGTTGTTCTGCCTCGACCAGGTACTAATCACTTGGGCCAGTTACTTTCCCCTCATTCTGCATCTGTAAAATGGAGATAATAATAGTATCGACCATATCATTCTGTTAATGTGGTAAAAGGGAAAATTTCAGTTAATGCCTAGCATATGGTAAGAAATGTTAGCTGCTGTTCTGTTCTCATTGATGTTATTATCCCTGGGTTGGGTTCAATATACAGGATGATTTTATTCTCTTTCCTGCAAAGCCTCACCCCCAGGGACAGCTCCAGTCTTTTGCCCTCCTGGAAAGCCAATTACTCAGCAATGTTCATGCCAACGGGAGAAAGTGTTTCCAGCTGTTGTAACAGAAAGTATCTTCCAACTTTGATGCATTACACCATGTGTTATCGCTCATCTTCTGGCACAAGCTGGTGCTGCATCCCAGAGCTGGTCTGACATACTCTCTTCAGCTGATATCAAATCAAATTAAAAGGCAAATAGGACAAAAGGAAGTTACATGAGCAGAATCCATTTATGGTGGGGCCATTTACACCAGTTCTTCCAGGTGAGAGGGACACCAGAGATAGAGATATGCAATAATTTAAATACATAGGGTAAGGCCTCATCTTTCCCTTCCAAAAAAAAGTAATTTTAAGATCTTGAAAACATGGCATCATTAACGTTGCCAATCCTCAAAACACATTCATATTTCCTTGGGTTTTCCCTCTGTTTCTCTTGTGCCTCAGAAGGTATGTATGTGGGTGTAAAAATGCCCAGGCAAGTTCCCACACATTTTGATAATCTTATAAAGTTTTGAAAATAACTTCCCTCTTCCTTTGACTGATGGGAGAAAATGAATGGGAACTTTATCGACCTGATTGCCAACCACATACCTCAAAGGGAAATGCAGCCTCATGAACCCGAAGGCTAGTACACTGATTATTTACTTTCTGAGCTTCTAAAACATGCCACAAGCTTTGAGCACAGGGACTAATTTTAATAGAAATTGATTTACCAGCATGCTGGTACACAAAAGTAGGCTTTTTAATATTATTTGGATCCTGAAAGCCCTATAAGTGTTATTAATTAAACTATAAAGTAAAACATGCCTTTCGGTTATTTAAAATATGAAGGCGATGTTGCTTTGGGTGTTTGGGCAGTTATATTTCCAAACAATTCAAGGACACCATCAAATAAGACTAGCTATAGTAATTGTCTCCTACTTATACGAATGCACAAATGTGACAATGCGAGTTTCTCCAGCAATGAATCCAGGGAGTCCTCAGAAGCCTCTTCCCGTTACGATTCTATTGTGAGGAATTCTTCCAAGTCCTCCCACTAACCTCTGAAACAGAACTGAGATATTACCAACACCCGGCACAATGCCTGGCACAGAGTCCATGCTCAATAGATGTTTACTGATCTAACAAATCTAAGAAAACATGCACATTCTCAACATTAAAAGGCATTTACGTTAAAACGTTAAAGCACAACCATCTTGATCCAATTTGGCAAAACCAAAAACAACTTACCCTGTGAATAGTCTGTTCACCTAACAGACTTTGTAATAGGTCTTTGTTTTTTATGGCCACTATCAGCAATGGGCATTCTGCACAATAAAGTATTGTATGAGATTTAGATTTCTTCCAGCTGAAAGTACCCCAAAGGCATCAGAACGTGTTCTTCTGAGATTCTCACTTTTCCTATAAGGTTAATAACTATTGTCAAATGCACCAAGAATTTTTATAAACAGATGTATTTTTAAAATACACAATGGATAAATCTACCAATTTGACATGAAATGTAAATAAAGGGGAAAAGGAATTTTTGCTATAGAAGAAAATGATGATGTTACCAAGAAACAAAATGGCCAACATGCCTATGCTATTCCTTTCATAGGACAGCAAACCCAGAAATGGCCTGAGAAATGTGTAATTCTATTTTTCCCAGGGCCACAGCATTGACCAATGACAGAAATGAACCTTTTACTGGTTCTTTGTAGAGAGACCCCACTTATTTCTAGAGCACACACCCCCAGTTTGGAGCTATAACCCCAGAGATAGAATTGACCTTCCCATTCAAGAAAGTCCCTGTTGGTGGGGTCACTGGGCATTGTGTGGCTGTCTGCAAAGCCTTGTCTGCCCTAAGCAGTGTGCAGTCACTGCCAGCTGACAGCTGAATTAAGTCTCAGCAATACCTTCTCAGTCTCTTAACCTCCCAGGCTGTGTTACAAGAAAACCACTCTAATTCTGATCGCTAGGCGGTTCCTGCACATCGGTTTATCCCACCCATTATTGTTCTCAGCAGCTGAGTGTATGATATGTAAGACACTTGGCCACTAAGTCCCTAGGCATGCTGGCTGGAAATTATTTTCAAAAGTTACCCCTCCATTTTCTGCACACATTAAAAATGTCCCCATGCCCTTCCAGGCATTGTCCATGTTAAGAATTTTCTCTTGTGTACAGACTCCACCTGATAACAGTTGAAGATCTAAAATCAGCTCTCAGGAGCAGTTTTAATGACTTCCCATCAGTCCCACAGAAGATAGCCAGAAGCAGCACGAGGAAAATATTCAATCTGTGCAGCGCATGGAGGGGGACATACAGCAACTCCTAACAGCATGGGCACTTTGTGTCAGCCGTGTACATTAATCTCTTCCTCTGGATCAGCATTTCCACAGTATTTGTTCAGTCTTCCCTGCATCTCTTAACCTTCAATTCTTCTCCATACAGGACGCCACACATGGGCAACCCGTTGAGGCTAGATTGCAGTGGGAACACATTTCATACTAATGCACTGGCTGCTTTCCAGAATGTTGCTGCTGGCAATCATACCTTGCCATCTGATGTCAATACTGGCAGTGGGAGGATGCTAATAAAACTGCTAAATCAGCTAAAATTAATGTTTAATGCCATCTCCCACGCAAAAACAGCCAGGGTTTGCCATCTTCAAGTCTTTGGATTCTGATGTTCCATTCATACTCTTCAGTCTCCTGAGCAGTGCTTCTTAAACTTGAATGTGAATATGGATCACCTGAGAATCTTGTTGAAATGCACATCGTGCCTCAGTAGGTCTGGGTGAGGCCTGAGAGTCTCATCTCTACACACTTCTAGTGGCTCTGCTGCTGCCATCCCTGGACCACTCTTAGTACAAGCTTAAGAACATGAATGAAGTATATTCCTAAGCACACAGCAGGACTCTGTACAGCTTGTTTCTGTGGTGTAACTAGTTACCAGCCCCAATACTATTAGAGAAACATCAGAAGTAAAATGTCTAATCTTTTTTTTTTTTAAGACAGTGCTTTAGTTGTTTTCTTCTCCTGGAAGATTTTTTAAAAAAATAAAATATCAATTTTATCCTTCTACATGCCAAGGTAAGTTTAGTTTATAGTCTTCCAAGTAGAGAAAAAGAATAAAAAGATCTCTTGTAGGAGCATTCCTAGCCCTATATTTTTATGATTCTACTTATCTGAATATACAAGTTAAAATCAAGAAACATCATTCAACACATTTTAAGCATCTAATGAGGGTAGCTGAAAAATATAGAAATCATTAAAGCATTGTCTTCCTTCTCCAGGGTATTTTGGGCTCACACAGGTGCACAAATGGTTATAACACAAAGCAAGAGTGATTATGCACTGAAAGAGAATTACCTTGTGTTTTTTCCCTCAGGGACTCATAAAGGATAATGGTGACCATGTTCCCATTGACCTAAAAAGCCTATTATCTGGCATTTATGGAAAAATACTACACTTATTTAATCAGACAGGTTTGAAAAATGTGAATTTTTTAAGGGGATTCTAGACAAAGCGGATGAATTCTGAGATACTTTTAACCTCCAATAACTGATTATGTTGAATAGCATCTCAAGAAAAACTACTTTACATACTATCTGCTCCTCAATTTGACTTTGTCACACTATGACTATCAGCCGTAAGTCAGAACACAGAGGAGAGAAGTTCTACATCAGAGAGGAAAACACTGGGCAACTTAGCTTCAGAGGATCTTACACTGGACAGTAAAATAACAAAGTTAGAAAGGGGATAACTTAATACATTTCCCACATAAATGGATACACTATCATGTGAAGTTACCAGCAAGAAACCAAACAGTATACAGAGAAGGATCTGAACTTTTTAAAAGAAAGAGGCAAAGGAAATAGCCCAACATATGAGCAGTGGCCATTTTGTTAATGGGACCGTAGGTAATTTCAATTTATCTTAATATTTTCCCATTTGCTTCAAAATTCTTTACATTAATTATATATTAATCTTACAAAGAAAAAGCCAATTAAAAAATAAATCCCCCATCTGTCCTTTTGTTTCTTGGGCATGTTGTTTACAACATAGTTCAGATTTCAAATTGGATTTTTAAAGTTCCATTTAATTTCTGAAACTGCCTTCTTCCATTTAATTTAGTTTCAAGGATTTAAACTAATCAGAGAAATCTGCTGCAACATATTGTACTCTGCCACCACAAACACCCTTGAATACTGTAGGTTTGTGTCTGTGTAATAATTGGGCCAAATGCTTTTCATGTGAATATCTTATTGACCCATCACCAATTCTTAAATCCACAGAATGTATTGATCAGCTCTTCTCTTCGTACCCTGGATGGCCAGGGCAATATCAGATTTAGAGCAATTCTCCTGATTTAGACAGTGAGATATTTCGAACAGAATATCTATTGTTCCCCACAAAATAAAAGTGCTTTCAATAGCAAAAATGCTCTAAAATTGGCAGATGTATTTTTTTTAATTATCCTAGAGATTTTCATGAAGAAGGAGCCCGAGCTAGAAAACAACCACCATGATGCATGCCTTACAATCTGTGTTTATGCTTCAGAGAGCACCACCCTTGTTGACAGCTACATATGACCACAGCCCACAGGGACCAAGTCAGCTCCTACATGGTCACGATCTACGTGTACCTTGATGAACGCTGCAAGTGATGTTCTAATGCCAAGCAGATCGCCCACAGCAAACTGGTCAATCATCCAGTTACCTGGTCATTCAATCATTTATTAAACAAGCATTTACCAGGTCAAGGTCTGGAGATTCAGAGGCCAATAGGACACCTTTCCTAGCCTCATTCTATGAAATCTGAAGGGTGAGACAAGCATGACAACAGACCAGCAGAATCAACAGTTGCATGGCTACATGCAATGACAGTGAACAGGCTCCCAGAGAGGGAGTTGTCAGTTTTACAAGGGGAGGTCAGGAAATGTTTCGTTGAGATGCATCTTGAGAAATGAGTAGGTTCTCGCTTTGCAGAGCTGTGGTGATACTTCAGTGAAGTTACATTTAATCAACAATGTAAATACATGTAGCAACTAGCACAGTGCCCAGCATAGAGAAGGTTTGTAACAAATGGTAGTGAAAATAATATTAATATTACTTTCTTGGTGGGGTGGATTGCCAATAGATAGGTGCCCCTAAAGAATGACTCATACAACTGAAGAAGCGAGTGAAGAAAATAATATCTGGGTTGCATTCACAACTGACTGACAATAAACAGGATGATAAAAATAAATTCATTATTAGTTCAGTTATAGAAGTTCAGTTACACTGGAACCAATGCAAAATGAACGATTCTACATCCATGATATCATACAAGTTTCCTGTACTTTTAAGAAAGCCTGGAATATGAAATTAGAAAGGGGAAGGACTAATATCTGTAATACCTAAAGAGATACTACCATGTGTAAAGCTGGGGCCTTTATATACATATTACACATACATATTATATACATATTTTGTCAATTAACTATCACACCAATATTATGAGGTATGCATTGTTATTGCCATTTTAAAGAAGAGGAAATTGAGATTCAGAGAGTTTATTTAACTTTCCAAAGGTCACGCCACTAAACAGTATTAAAGGCAGGATTTGGTTTTTATAAATTTCTCATTCCAAATTTCATGCTCTTTTTATTCTACTATGAAGCAATCCCACATGAAAAGCCACATTTACAAAGGAAGATACGATTAGTCTTTTTTTTTTTTTTGAGACAGGATCTTTCTCTGTTGCCCAGGCTAGAGTGCAGTGGCATCACCACAGCTCTGTGTAACCTCAAACTCCTGGGCTCAAGTAATCTTCCTGCCTCAGTCTCCCGAGTAGCTGGGACTACAGGCTCACACCACCACGCCCCGCTAATTTTTTCTATGTTTTGTAGAGATGAAGTCTCACTCTTGCTCAGGCTGGTCTCAAACTCCTGGCCTCAAGTGATCCTCCCGCCTCAGCCTTCCAAAGTGCTAGGATGACAGGCGTGAGCCACTGCACCCAGCCTGATAAGTCATTATTAAAGAATAATTTTAAATAGTGAGTTCCTTCAGCACATTTAAAATATGATTTTTTTCCAAAAACAATTCAAAGTCTTAGCTTTTCAAGTGTAACAGCTATCAATAATTGGGTACCAAACACTGCTAAATTTGTCACATGAATTGCTTCACTTAGTTCTCATAACAACTTACAAAGCAGGCATTATTATTATTCCCAATATGTAGATTATTGTATAAAATTGAAGATTATCAGAGAGTTAACTGCTCCTAATAGGAGGACAGATTTCACTGTGCCCAGGGTAGAAGACGGACTGGAACTCAAGTCTATCAGTCTAATGAAACTAGTGGTTTTCCTCTGTATCCTGTTACCGCATATATCTATGCTTAAATTACAGCCTACACAGGTAGATTTCCTCTTTGTAAGTAAATTCAACACACAGGACTTTTTTAAACTTAAATAATCAGTAAGATGGGGATACTGACTTAATTTTCCAGGCCTGGATGAGAAAACTCAAGCTAGATTTTTCAGACTGAAAATCTAAGCCCATCTGACTTTTCTTCTCTTCTCTTCTCTTCTCTTCTCTTCTCTTCTCTTCTCTTCTCTTCTCTTTTCTCTTCTTTTCTTTTCTTTTCTTTTCTTTTTTTGGCAGGGAGAACTGACTAACCAGCTGACTTTAAAGTCCAAGTTTTTCCCATCACCCAAATAAAACATGCTCCCACCGGGAACAAGAGATTCACAGGTCAGGTCAGGGCTCCCAGTGGTCACAGCAGCCGCAGAAGTTACCACTAGGAGGCTATCCTAAAGCCAGTAGAGTTATAAAAGTACCCCAAATACCCTCCACAAACTCCAGGAAAGGCATCATCTTCAGTACTGCAGTGGAACACTAAGAGAACTTAGAATTCATTTTACAGCAAATTAGAATTCAAATTTGCAGAAAACTGACTTTTGCTGGAACTAATCTAAGCCTCAAAAGATATATCTCTGCAGACACCGATAACTGATTACATTCTCAGAGGAGCTCAGACTGGGAAAAAAGGATTTAACTCTTCCCAATTTGGAGGAATTAATATCTACATAAGGACAGGTGTAGCTCATAAGTCCTGAATATCCACCAAAGATATGTAACCTAAAATAGCACATTCTATTCTGAACACTTGAATTTTCGAAGTACCATATGATTTTTAAGCTTCTAATTCTTTGAAATCAGCTATTTCCATCAATTGACAGCTCTAATAAATCATGAAGAAGGTTTAACATGTGCTCTGTGCTTTTGTAGAAAATTTTAATTTGACATTTTAAAATGTAAGCTAAACTACTTGTATTGATTGTTTTTTTACACCAATTGCAAACAAAACTAAAAAGTGGTTAATTCACTTTTACAACATAGATCATGTACCAAATCATAATATTAATAGTACACAATCTTTATGTTGAGAATGAAGGGTTTTAATATGCTTGCAGAAGTTAATTAGAGCTGTCACAGAAAAGTTTTATTAATAAAAAAAGGGAAAATGCCACTATTATTAACATCCATAGAAAATCTCCTTTTCCATTCCAACTAAATCCTATCAAATCCTAAATTCCTTACTTTTTATTTGGAAACCTCTGGTTTTCACATTTTGTACACTCATCAACTGCTACAGCCAAGTTCAGATGCCACAGTAATGTGTACCACTTTTTTAACTTGTAAGAGGAAGACATATTCTAAGCTCTCTAAACTCAAGGGTGGACCAAATTATTTTTACTTCAGATTAGAATTAAATATTAAAATCCAAAAGGAAAAAAATAAAGATGATTTTGTGATATCTGATTCATAGATTCCTACTGGTCATCATTACCATTGCCTGAATTTCAATAAACTCCTAAACATTGAAAATAAATGGCTGCAGTTATTATGACTCATTTACGAGCATCTTTTGATCTTTATGTTTATAACAGACAATGGGGATTCATGATCAAAAGATACAGAAAAGATATAGTAACATATTAATTTATTGACAGCTACTGGGATATCCTCAACCTGGCAGCCATGACGTCTCTTCTCACTGTTTACCATCAAAATCACTTTAGGAATACCCTTACTTCAGTCAGTTATTCTTAAATCATTTTAGCATGCTAGCAGTGGTGGATTTTACAAAGTACACGACCTATGTGAAATGTCCGTAAGATAAAAATATAGCATCCCTGAGTTTTCCTCTACTACTGAAGTATGCTTCAATGTTGCAGATATCTGCAATGTTGAAGAGTAGATAAGATGGGGATGTGCATATATTTTCTACTTAAAAAGCAATCTAGTTTATCACTGCTATATTTCAGCGGGAAGGGAGGATCATCGGGAAGTGCCTTATCTATGATCTTTACAGTATAAATTATCTGTTTAGGCACTTGCTGTTCTAAGACTTGCTGTTCTGTGTTTCTAAGGAAGAATTCAATAACCACAGATTTAGCAGCTCAAGACAGTCAGCTTTGCTTTCCCATAAAAGGAGTCAGGAGATATGCAAGAATATCTTTATAGCAAATCTGGTAACTCCAGGGTTTATTTTAATCACTAAAAAATATAGTCATACTCCTAACGGCCTCTACGAGTAGCCACTTGGCAGGGTGAGTGAATAACCCACAGCAAAGCCCCAACATCCAGAGTTTGGACTGGGGCAAGAGGAACAGACGCTCAGGCTCTCAGATCCTGCAAATCCTCCCCTCGGATATGGAGGAAGGGGATGTGATTTTAACCATCGGTGAGAAAATGTTCCCTTTTCTTCTTTGGGGGTCCTTAATCAGGGCCCAGATTTAAAAAATGCACCACTGAAAATAAGCACAAGTGCTTCCTTGAGTTTCCCAGGCATGCCAGCAAAATGCCTGATGACACAGGTGGTGGGCAGTCACCCTAAAGGGTGGGAGGAGGAAGGTTGTGGCAACCTTTTACAGAAGCTTCAGTGCCCCTGAAAAAAGAATGGCCTTGAAGTCATTAGGAAGGGTTTGCTCACAGATAGGCTGCTCCTCAGTCACAACGGGTATCTTGACCAATTGCAGCTTCCTGCAAAAGCTTTTCTAAATGGTGCAGCTTTTCCAATATGTTCGTTTCCTTAACTCAGCCTGAAAACCTCAAAAAAGTGCTGTACAACGAACTCTTCAGTTAGGGCTTAATGCAAACCCAGGAGGCAAGCGCGCAAGGAATGGTGGTAGAAAAATGTGAGAACAGCATGTGGTCCATGCCCTAGAGCGGCCATCTCCTCTGGGTGACATATTAAACAGCAAAATCCCTGCGTCAACAGTTTCCCCCATGGCTACATCTGCAGGCTACACAGGCGATCTGAAAAGCCTCCCCTGCCTGCATATCATCCTCTCTACTCATTTACTCGAAGCACTCAAGCTATTCACTTTTTAAACAATTCTACTTCCTCAATACTCAAAAAGAAATTTTACCTTTAAATACTTTATTGGGCATTGGATTTCCCATATTGTTTACAGAGTTGATGTGAGGGCTCACTTAAACTATTAAAAAAAAAAAAGAGGTGGGACAAGTGATCTTAGGGTGATGTTCTGTTGACGGTGGAGGGATCCCAAAACCACATGGGCAGGGTAAGAGGGTGGCAGCAATGGCCACCATGGCCAGGCATCACTCCACAGGGCGGCTTGGAGGAAAGTGGTTTATTCTTAGGCTTATCAAGCCTCCACCTCTGCCAGGGCTGTCAAAAAATTCTATTCTAACAAACCGCTTATGGAGCAGATTTCTCTTTTGAACCAAAACAACTCTAAAGACTCCTGGGGTCCGTGAGGAAGCATCTTTGTTCCCACTGGGAACCCAAGCAATACGTCTTTATGTTCTTTCCACTTTATCATCCAACTCCTCAGCAGCTTTCCACCGCCCCTGCTATGATGAGAACATGCCGCCCATGGAAGGAAACGCCACAACAGCAAACTGAACGCTTGACCAAAACACAGTTGAGTACAACAGTCAGCAGATTGACTGCAGGAAAAAAAAGCACAGAGCAGAAATCTCTCAGATGATATTCCCTGGACAAATCACCCCCTTGACAATTCTTCCTCAGTACATTTACATCTGTCTGGTGCTTTGACATAAACTGCTGTGGTACCGTGGTTACCAGCAGCACAAGCTCTGGAGCAAGACCGGTTCAAATCCCAACTCCGCCATTTATAGTTGTATGGTCTTGGGTATGTGTTTAACAAGATCTGTGCCTTAGTATCCTAATCTGTTAAATGGGGATAATAAACAAGCTCTTATGAGGATTAGACATGCTAATACATACAAAGCACTTAGAACAGTGCTCAAAAAAGTTGTCATCATGATAGTTCAAAATTGTTTTCATGTGTATTATCATAGTTGCTCCACAAGCACTCTACAACACGATGATCATTTTATCTACATTTTACTGATGAGTATAATGAGGCTAAGTCAAGTGTTTGCTAAAAGCATAACTAATCCATGGCTGAGCCAAGATTGACATTAAACCTGGGATTTTCACTAAACCTGGGACTTTTTCCCATTACATTGGATTATTTACAGGTAAACCATAGCAAATTAGCTATTATAAAATATCCATACTAGATAAATTCAGAAAGGAAGAAAACAACTGAGAATATCCTACCTATTCTAGGAATTAAATTCTTGGAATAAACAAAATTAAACGATCTGTTGATAGCAGATGGAAAAGCTGATTTCTATATTCAGTGTACAGCAATTTGGAACTCCCAAAATTATGACATGTGGAAGGAGGAAAAAGATTTATCAATATGTATTCTTTATTCTAAATTTTACTTTATGAAAATAGGTAAACTCCTATCTTGAGAAAACTCAATACATGAAAATGTAAAACTATAAGATGATTGAGTAACTCATTAGAAGTGGAATCACTGAAGAGCTTAAATGTTTCCATGTAAAGCTTGCCATATTATTGCTACTATAATTCAAAGCCAGCAGTGGACTTTCTGGTCACTGATATGTTGGTGACATTCAGATCTGGAAGACTGAGAACCTCATCCTGCGGAATCCTTATACACATGAAGCTTACGGCAAGTGTTATGAGACATGCAGAAGACTGGTAAATATAAATGAACAACCGGTACATATTCCTTCTTTCCTCATGAATTTTACAATTTAGAGCATTTGAATGGATCCCTGAGGGAGGTATTCTTTCATGACTAACACTCTTTCTAGTATTAATTAGCATCTATTTCTAATTCATAAAGTTTGAATGTTTCAGACTCCAAGAACTTGTATGAGTCTTCTATTTAATAAGATCAATCTTTTCATTTATGAATCTAGTTTTGATTTTAATATGTACTATACTATAAATCATTCAAATTATCCCTCAAAATTAAAAAAAAAAGAATTTTGATACAACCACATTAAAAACTAAATTTCCAGCGAAGACAGTGTGCTAAAAAATATAACCTTAAACAAAAAGACACTAGCAAGCTCTGAATGACTAGCAGATCATGCTATACACATAATCAGTGTTTGTTTATTTAGCTCACCATCAGGGTTCTGTCAAATCTTTACAAAAATCCACACATGACACTGAAAATTAATGCTTTTTTGGGGCTCATCTGAGCAACTCACATTAAAATGCCCTCACCTATCCAAGTCACCTGATGTTCACTCTATAACTAAAGAAACCTCCCCTTCATTTTAATTCTGGAAATTATGTTTTAAATACAAGATGCATAACGTTCTAGAAATATGTCTCTTAAAGCCATCCAGATGGAAATATGTCATTCTTTAGATATATATTTTCTAAAACCTATAAAGTTTAAATAAATCTCACTAGTGAACACTCCTGGGAGATAAAATCATAAAATATTATTTAGGTCAAAAAAATGAGTTAGATTTTTCTCTACTGGTCACAGTTTATATCTCAGTCATGCTTAAGGCTGTAAGACATATGACAAAACTAAAAAACAGATAACCGAAAAGAACCAATATATGTAGCAAAGTAATAACCGAAAAAAAAGTAGAAATTCCTGAGTAATCATTTCATCCTCAAAAATAGGCTTTTTTTCTTTATTCCTATGGATAATTCTTCCTGGCGTGAGACCAACAAGTACATAGCTGTTGACTAAATGACCCAACCCCCTCAACAACTTGAGCAATGCATGCTTCAAGTCCCTACTATGTATCATGTATCCTCCCCCCACTCTCTGGTTCTTGCCTTAAAGTCGAAGTCACCTCTCTTACCTGTTTCCCGTCCAAGGTGTACAGGCGTTTCACCACTCCCGAGTCCAGCTTGATGGCATCGGTGATATCAGTGAGCACCTGCTCAAACGAGTGAGCGGTCTTCTTGTTCAGCAGAATCCTGACAGCTTTCCGAGGCTTCACCCCACTTCTGATGATGGTGACCAGCTTGGGCCGAATGAAATCTTTATTCTCTCGCACCTCTGAAGGGCTCCCTTTGGCCGTGGCCAGGGAAGACACCGCCCGGGAAGCTGAGGTGGTCTTGACATTCACCGACCAGTTGGGGTTCACGTTCTTGGTGTACTCCAGTTTCTTAAAGGGTTCTATGGAGCCACACACATAACTCTCTCCTAAGGAAGAGAGAAATATATTTAAATTTACACTGAGATAGATTCATTTCTTCTTTCCTACTTAGTTTTTGATTTTTCCTTTTCTACTTAGGGGTGAGAGCTAGCTCTGACTTTTAAAACAATGGAAGTGTGATTAATAATGAAAAAGAAAAATTTCTGGCTTTTATCTGCCTCTGGCAGCAATAGAGTGGTATCCTGGAAAAAAAAAATCATCATTTCTTCATCTTCAGATTGGGTGACAGAAATATTGATATGTTTGAATAGACCATAGAGAGGTATAAAATGGAATTCAGAATAGAAAGTATTCTTTAGGATTTAGGGATACTTAAATTTGCAGAAAATTTCAAAATCGGGAGTACCTATATATGCTACCTGAGATCATTTAAAAACTAAAGATGAATCAGAACACATCTTAAAATAGACAATTTACAAATTGGATGCAAGCTTATGCTAAACATTTTGTAAAGTCAAATAAAATTCCAAAAGAAAGCAAAATAGTCTCTTCCTTTTTTCCCATGTACACACAGTGCTGACTACAATGAGAAAGTCAATTCATACTTGCTCATCAGTAAAAGGTTTAAAAGTATTCAATGTAAAAACTGTAGATTCATAAGCAGAGTCTAAAATAAATATAATTAAATTTTTATTAAAAATGACTCCTGAACAGATAATTTTTTAATGAAGACCCTCAGACTATTAAGTAGATGTGGATCACACACAAAAGAAAGAGACACCTGTGCCAAGAGGTGACAAATTGTAAAATGACTGATCCTAAATACAGATTTCATAAAGTTAGGTTCAAGTATTTTAAAATTAACGATTTTATAATGGCTTTTTGTTCTGTGTTAATGTGTCTTTGTAACCAGGAACAGGTAAAAATGTTTGAAAAGCCTTTCTAATTACAGGTAAAGTGACCTACACCTAATCCAACACAGCCCATTTGCTTTTATCTAAAACTTTGTTTTATTTTTAAATTAACAGTATAAACATCCAAGGCCACGGAGTAAGTATTCATATAAAAATAACTGAACCAGAGTCTCAAAAAAAAAAAAGAAAAATAACAGTTATACAGGTTATTAAACATTTATTTCCAGATATTTTAAAAATATACTTTTATGTATATACATATACATTATGCCTCACTAGAAGCTGTACAAATAGTGCAAGTTTAACCAACCCTCTTTCTATTCACCCGGTAGATCATAACTTGTCCCAACTATGCTTTTCTCAGGAGTTAAGTAGATATCTAACATACATAGTGGGTGCTAAAACGACAGTGGTGTTTCTGAAGGCTTTATGGAGGGACAGCATGAATGTGATAGTGGAAAGAAAGAATTGGAAATTCTGGTTCAAGACCTGGCCTATCCAAGCATGTGACCATGGACAATACCCTAGACTTCTGGGTGGTGTTCATTCACCTGTAAAATGGAACTTCAGCAGCTTCTTATGAAGATTAAATTAGATGGTAGAGATCAAAGCAACCTTAAATGCAAGTGAAAATGAACTAAGGCCACATTACCCTGATCATGTAGGAAGCCTGAAAGGAAAACTTAAAAACAAAATGACTAGAAATCAGTAAGTAGATCTTATGTTATAAGGTGTTAATTGTTTCTAACTACATAGTTACCACTAGACATCACATTGGGTCCATCTCAAGGTGAGAATGAACGTCCTAAACACCCCCCAACAAGGCCCATTGCCCATAATTGAGCTGGCAAATTCTGTGCTAATTGAACATATGCAATTGTCTGATCATTTGTAAGTTGATATAGCAAGCTAATAACTAAAATCAAAACAAAAATATAGAGTGGCTTAAATTTCAACACAGAAAACTTTTTTAAAGAAAAAAATGAATTAGATGAGGGAAGAGTTTTAAAGAACATAACAATATGGAATGGGTTTGTTAAAAGGGAAAATGGACACTTTTTTTTTTTTTTTACATCTTAGTTTGTAAAGCACACTGAAAATTTTTAAAACCATGCAAAAGTCCTCTGATGACAACTTTGAGAAGGTAATCCTGGTTTGGCTCAAGCCATGGCAATCATAAAAATCAGTGTTCATTCTGTGCTGTTACTGCGAGGCTCCCTGCCTCAATTGCCAGATTTAAATACTGGAATGAGAATCTAAGAGAAAGATGTGAGACTCCAATAAAGGATAATATTGTGCTAAGAGAAAAGTTAACAGCTAAAGAAAGGAGAAGGAGCTGCCACCAAATCCAAGATCACACACCACAGTTATGTCATCTACTACATGTTCATGAATTCAGGATTTCCTTATGCTAATAAGTTTCCATTTGATTGTGCAAATAATTTTACATTAAATCTATTTGGCTCCACATTTTGGCTGCTCTTATTGTAATCATAATTCTGAACTTTCTCCACCACTAGAGATGTGGTCCCTGCCTTAACTCAGTTAAATTAAAGCTGGTTGTATTCTCTGATTTTGTAAAAAATAGCTTTTAATTAATGTGCTAATACCAGCAATAACTGCAAATTAACAAATGTGATTGCTCTGAATGGTAAGAATACACAGTCTTGATTTGGTCAAATAGCTCTGGGTAATCAGTGCTTAATCTCTTCCTTAGTGGGACTAATAGTTAAGAGATAAGTTATAATCTTGTTTAGATAATCATGTATGTGTTTCATTTAAGTCCTGACATGAGATATGTGTGTTAAGGGCCATTTAATAATAACGAAATACAGACTTGCAATTACTGTAACATATTTCCTCTTATATACATACTAAGCCACCCAAAATCTTTTGGTGTAACTTCTATAGCATTGAAACCAAAGTGAATTTATCTAAAAAAAAAAACAAAAAAAACAAACAAACACAAAAAACAAACAACAACAGAAAAAAAACAACAAGATACATTTGAGCAAGACAGTCCAAAATTTGCTTTGAATTTTGGCATTACTTACTATAGATGAACTTAAACAAGGATGGAATAGTTGCAAAGATCTCAGAGGTAGTACTGGAAATTACAAAACATAATGACTTGCTGGTTGGTAATCACATAACCAGTTTTGTTTCAGTTTATTCAAGCCAAAAAATTCTGCCATACAACTGATCTCCTACTTGAAATTTAATCCTCTGGGTGTCCAAGAATCCCCAATAAATAGCAAAACCTGTGAAATATCTTCCTGAATTGTTGTGACATTTGCAAAGGCCAAAAACTAATATTTGCTTTTAAGAAAAGAGAGAGATAAAGAAAATTACACTTATAAAACAAAAAAGATAGGGAAATAAAACATGAAATTATGTTTAGATCTAACCAATACTAAAATGTCAGAATATGGTAATTTCTTCCCTGAAAAAGTTAAGTATTTTCAGAAAGTTGGAGGGTGAAATAATTCTTATGTAAGCATCTTAGATTATTTTTAAGATACGGAAATGTTATTTTGTTTTCAAAAAATCACCTATGTATTTTTAAATGATACTTGCCATTATTCTTCAAAGTACGGGAATAAATTTTTCCCTAACAAGGTTTATTATTCAAAAAATCTGCAAAGGTAATTCTACTTTGCCATTAGCTCCCATTATGAAAGTAGAATATTTCCACTTAAATTCCCTATGCACTATAGAAAACTTCTGGCAATGTGGTGCTAGTTCCCTAGCACAGGTTGACTGGACCTATGTAGTATATCAGCAATAAAAGTGTTCCTCCATAAGACTCCATATTGGGGGCTTCTAGAAATTTGCCCTGATCCCCTTATTGCTGGAGTTTTTCCACTAAGAGTTGTGACTTATAAATTCTAACATTACTAGACTTGAGTCTGAAAATGTCCTCATCTCCATCCTTCACATTACTAGTGCCAGTGGGTACTTCCTCTAGTATTCCTTTAAGATCAAAATGGCATATTCAAAAGTATCTTAAGGGAGGCTATCTGTAACATATTTCATTTTTCCATACTATAAGCTTTCTTATTCACAACTCTGGCAATCAAATTTTACTATTATGAATTATGGCGAAATCTGGGAAAGACTCAAATATATATTGAAACCTCTAAAACTGAACTTAGTTAAATTACATGAGAGATTATTTATGGAATAGAATATCATAAAGTACCTTCTGGATATTACATTTTATGAGTCAACTCAGCTATGCACAACGACATTTCATAATCTACCTGAAGTTGCTGGTTTAAGACAATTTTGACAATGCTGTTAAAGGCAAGAAAAAAGATTTCCCAAAGGCACTTATGGGTCATTCTTCTGGGTCATTCTTCCATGGAAGTCTTTCAAAATACAATAGCACATAAAAATAAGCATACACAGAAATAAATTTGAATGTGTGTGTCAGACCTGTGGAAAATGTCAACTTCTCAAATTCAAAGAAACACAAAAACAACATAATGGAAAAAAATTGAGAGATCCAAATTTTTTGAAATTGAAAAATAGAGAAACTAAAATGTAAAGGGAAAAACACAGACTAAAGACCTATGACAAGTGGCTAATATAATGTGGAAGGCTTACTGTAATTTATAAAAATACAAAGTATTAAAATAATGGCAAAGGATAAAAATAAAATAGGGAATACAGAGAAAACACATGTGAAGATGCTCTAAAAGTAAGCAGAGAAATCCAAATTAAAGCAGATTTATTAATAAGATATATTCTATACCTACTCTAACAACAACAAAAAATTAACAGAAATAAAGTAGTGTTGAGGTTGCAGCAACAAAATACAAGGCACCAAAATATATGACAAAGGATAAAGTACAAATAGAAAACACGACTAGAGATATTAAATTGATAATAATCCATTTAAAAAGCAACAAGGCCAGTTGTATTTGGAGCCATGACAATGTTTATATCTCCAACCCATAATCTCATAGCTAAAAATTTATCCTAAGAAAATAACAGAAAAACAAATAACAAAATTTTAACAAATGCCTACAGCATTAGCAATGAAACCTAAAAATGTAAAACAACTTCCTAAATCCTCAATATGTACAAAGGTCAGGCATGGTGGCTCATGCCTGTAATCCTAGCATTCTAGGAGGCTGAGGCGGGAGGATTGCTTGAGCTCAGGAGTTTGAGACCAGCCTTAGCAAGAGTGAGACCCCGTCTCTACCAAAAGAAAAAGAAAAAAAAAAGAATAAGAATAAGTGCAAGACCTGAATTAGCCACTCAAGGAAGTGAAAGAAGCCTAGTTATGAACCTGTCTTCAAATAGCTTTGAAAGCAAGATGTGTATATGAAAAGTTCCACCACAAGACAGCAAGTGATAATTGGTAAATAAGTGGTCCAGGCAATCCTAATTCAGAGGAGAAGGAAATCACTTCCCTATTGGGTTATCAGTAAAGAGGAAATGGAATTCACACTGGCCTTGGAAGCAAGGGTAAGATTTCCATTGACAGAACAGACAGAGGAGCACACCCCAGATAAAAAACAAAATAATAATACACTTTACTGCACAGTACAGAAAAAGATATTCTTTGAGATATTAATATACTTTTCTCAAAAAAAATAAAAATTAAATTAAAATGGTTCCATAGAGAAACAAGTTAGATAAGAGTGTGGTAGGCAACAAGGTCAGAGTTTTTATGCATGATCAGCCTTGGGTGATGGACAGGTCACACTGGCTACGGTGTGAAGGAAGAGGTGAAGGTGGAACAGGAGAGGACGGAAGTCAAGATACTATCCAGAGTGACATTACAATAGGTCGGGAGAGGAGATGGAGAACAGGATGCTACCCATCTACACTAGGGACAGAGGAGTAGACACTCAGAGAAATATTCAGCAGATACAGTCTGCCAGAATTGGCAATTGATTTGATATTGGGCCCAAGGGAATATGACTCAACAAAGACACTGAAATGATGACACTGAAAATGTTCTTTGAGCCTACTTCCCATATACCATAATAGACAAAATAAGAAAGGGAACAGGTTTGGATTAGGTGGTAAGGAAGGAAATTAATTTGGCTGTGCACATATCAAATTTGAAGTTCCTAGGAGCCAACTAGCTGGAGATTTCCAGCAAGCAGTTAGAAATAAAGTTCTTGAGTTTAGGAAGGAGATGTCGTGTGGTGGCTGCAGCTATGGGAATTGAAGAAAATGATCAGGGAAAATGTCCACACCCAGTTGGAAAAGATGAAATTCAGGGCAAGAGCAGTATTTAAAAGAGGGAGAAGCCATTGAAGGGAACCAAGAGAAATCAGGTGCTTGGAGCCACGGACACCTGATGGTGAGATCCCAACATCAGCATTTCAATGGGACAGCCGGGAAGATAAGGATTCCCAAGAGATCACTGGTTTGGCCAACAGGAGGCCACACATAGCTCCATAATGGCCACTTCAGGTGAGCAGTGATGCTGAATTACTTTCATTCAGTCATTCTCTCTCTCCTCTTTCTTCCCATGATATTTATTGAGTATTTGCAGCTATCATGCTAAGCTGTGAGGACTCCAATAGCTCCCTGACTTCCAGAGACTTACATGTAAAATAAATAAGTATATTACAGTGTAATGATGCTAACCAAGGAGTGGAAGTATGATTGGAAGTTGAGGAAGTAGAGACAGAAAATGCAGATATCTCTTTTCATGGAAGAGCTTTGGACTGGAGAGGTCAGGAAGATTAAGGAAAGAATTGTTTAGACTATGGGAGACTCGATTTAAACAACTGCTCTCACAGTCTAAGTGGAGTGAGCATTGAGAAACTATTGGTAGAACAGGTCATCTGAATGCTTTCCGTGTAGCAGATCTATCCTGATGCAGGCCACCTTACCTGCAATCCTCACCTCTGACCCATAAGTACCAACATGCCTCTTATCATATGGCACAATGAGGCACAATGATGTAGGCAAGTTGCTCACGATCACATGGCTAATAAACATGAAGCCAAGATTCAGATGCTGGTGGTCAGACTCCAGGGCCCGTGCTCTGAGCCAGGATGCTACGTACACTCAGAAAGGGAACACATCTTACCCTGAGACAGGAGACAAGGGAAGCCCAGAGATGGGATAACACAAGAGAGAGCAGTTGAGCTGCAGGGCTAAGTATACCAGTGGGTAAGAGAAGACAAGGCCAGAGGATGAGGCAGGGGCAGGTGTGGAATTCCTGAGAAGAGCACATTAAAGACTGTGGGCTGTATTTTTTAAGTAAACAGGAGAGCTGTTATTAATCAAAGGCACAGCACAAAGTGGTTTGTCTATGGCCAGGTTTACAGGCAGGAAAACTGGTTTGAAGACTACTGTATAGCACATGTGGGTCCAAAAGGAGCTGATATAAAAGAGGTTACAATGAAAACAGAAAAGCAGGGGCAAATGCAAAGATACCATAAAGAAAAGAAAAACTAAGATAGATATTTTTAGCTTAGGAACCTATTGTAAGAGTACAGGAAAAAGACAAGAATCAAACAGTAGAAACGTGAGGAGTTACTATTTAATTTTTATATTTTTTTGCATATTTCAAAATTTTCTACAATGCTCACTGTAGAAAAATGTATCACTCATTCATCACAAAAAGTACTTCTTATTAAACAGTAATGAGGACTTGAAAGCTATAATAATGGTGACAGAGAGGACAGAATAAATTGGAGAGATATCTTAAGCAGAACAACAGAATTTGGTAACAGCTTAGATTTGAGGGAGTAAGAGAGGGAGAAGTCAAGGATGATAAGTTAGGTGGTATCTTAGTCCCTCTGGCCTGCTATAACAAAATACCATAAACTGGGTGGATTATAAACTACAAATGTTTATGGCTCACAGCTCCGGAGGCTGGGAAGTCCAAGATCAAGGTAGCATTAATATCCAGTGTCTGGTGAGGGCTTCCTTCCTCACAGATGGCACCTTCACTCTGTATCCTCATAGGGTGGAAGGGGCAAGGCAGTTCTGAGGGGCATCTTTTATAAAATAGTTACTCCCATTCATGAGAGCTGCACCCCTTTGATGGAATCACCTCCCAAAGGCCTCTCCTCTTATTATATGACATTAGTGATTAGGTTCTGACATACAAATTTTAGGGGGTAACAAACATTAGGATCATAGCAGGTGATGACGCTATTTAATAAAATCTGAACACAAGAGGAGGACTGACTTCTAGAAAATGGAAAAGAATGAGTTCACATTTATACATGTTGAGTTTGAAAGGACTAAGGATTAGAGTATCTGTTAAATACATCCAGGCAGTTGGAGTGTAGAAGAAAAGATCTGATTTGGGAGCTACAGGTCTTAGAAGAGTGGTTACAATAATGGGAGTTGAAGAGATCACCGTAGATGACCCAAAGATAGGAAAATGGAGGACACCTAGGTTTTAAAATGTGGCAAGTAAAGAAGGAAACAGAAAATCACCATTAGAACACTACAGTCATAATTGCTATTGTGCAAGATTCACCACTAAATGCCAAAATCCATAGGCAAAAGCTTAAGGAGGAATAAGATATTTACGTAGCCTCAAAGTTTCTCCCCACAATATTAATTACAAAGGGGAAAATCATAACTTTAGAGATAAAATACCTGGCAGATACCACCTTAACCGACTGCTCACGGGTTATATCAACATCATGCACCCCCTGAAATGATGTAGTAAGAAGGACACAACATCACTTCTGTGGAATTCTTGCCAAAAATGCATAACATCAATCTAATCATCAGACAAACCCAAATTGAGGGACATTCTACAAAATAACTTGACCAGTATTCTTCAAAACTGTCAAAGCCATTAAAGACAAGAAAAGATGGAAAAACTATCACAACTGTTGAAGGGAACATGCCAACTAAATGCAATGTGTGATTCTGGAACAAAAAAAGGACATCAGTGGGAAAAGTAATGAAAGCCAAATAAAGCCTGTAGTTTAGCCACCGTATTGTACCAAAGTTAACATATTATTGATAGTTTTGTTCATTGTACCATGGTTGTGTGATGTTCCATTAAAGGAAGTTGGGTGAAGGGTACACAGGAACTTCCTATCTCTGTGATACTTCGGTAAGTTTAAATTAATTTCAAAATAAAACATTAAGGAAATGAAGCAAACAGTACAGAAAAAAAATAAAGTTGAACTGAATCCCTACATCACATATTATAACAATATGACTTTCATTCAGATATTTTTTTAATAAGAACATAAAAATACTACAAAAAGATTAAGAAAAATTGCTTTATGATCTCAGCATACAGAGGCTGAAAAACATGCCAAGAGGCATAAAAAACAACCCATAAATGAAAAGATGGATAAATTTTATTATGTCTTCTTTTTATAAATCTACATGGCAAAAAATACAATAAACAAAAGTCACTAGATAAAGGGCAATCTGGAAAAAATACAGTCATGCTCTGAATAAAGAAGTTTTGGTCAATGACAGACTACCTATGAGAGCGGTCCCATAAGATTCTAATACTGTATTTGTACCTTTTCTATGTTTAGATACATTTAGAGCCACAAATACTGACCATTGTGTTACAGCTGCCTACAGTATTCAGTACAGTAACATACTGCACAGGTGTGTAGCCTAGGAGCAATAGGCCACATCATCTAGCCTAGCTGTATAGTAGGCTATACCAACTAGGTTTGCATAAGTATATTCTGTAATGTTTGCACAATGATGAAATCACCCAATGAAGCTTTTCTCAAATGTATCAACATCGTTAAGCACACATGACTATGCTTTCAACTATTATCACAAAAAGCTAATATTTTTAAAAGAAAACAATACCTCAACCTGGTAGATGATCAAAAGCTAAGGGAAGACAATACATAGAAAAAGAAATGCAAATGCCTTTTAAACATCTGAAAGGATGAAAATTAAAACTATAACAAGATACACATTTTGCTTTTTCTTAATAGGCTGGCAAATGGCAAAATGTTTGATCACAAGAAGAAGGATGATAACAGTACAATAAGATATTTTGAGAGAAAGAGAGATCGCACATTCACAAAGCTATTTCTTTTTAAGAGGTGGAGTCTCGCTATGTTGCCCAGGCTGAATTCACATACCTTTTATTACAATATAGTGTTGTAATTGTTCTACTTTATTATTAGCTATTGTTTTAGTCTCTTACTGTGCCTAATTTATACATTAAACTTTATCATAGGTATGTATGCATAGAAAAAAACAGTATTTATGGGGTTTGGTACTATCTACGGTCTCAGGGATCCACTGGGGCTCTTGGAACAGATCCCTCGAAGGTAAGGGGGGGCTACTGTGCATGTATATACTTTATAGGCACTGCTATCTCTGAGATCATCCTCAAAAAATCTAGTTAAAGTGGTAACCCCTGGGGAATTTTAGGGAGAGCATGTTTTATAACTTTTCAAAAATTAAGTTTTAAAAATTCAATATAGGCAGAGAGAGGCATAGAGGAAACTAGAGAATTAGAGAAAAGAGAGTAGAGGATGACACTCAGGGAAACAGGAAAAGATGAGTAATCCAGAAGCCATGGTAGGAGAGAGGTTCCCTAACTGTGGGGTAAACTATGGGTTTATTCCTGAGAGGTGAATTCTGATGGGAACTTGGAGAAAGCCCTTATGAAAACTACAGCTGCAGAGCCAGGCAATGTCCATCACAGGCTGGTAAGGGGCCAAGGCATGCATGAGAACAGAGGAATAAGAGGGACGGACTTGCCTCTAATAGTGCAGATCTGATAAACAAAGTAACTCATTTGTATCCAGAAGATGACATATCTCCCTAGTTTTTAACCTAATGCTTAAAGGAAATGTCCCGGCCCTTTCATACCTACATTCTCACAAGATGTTAAAAGGACAGATCAGTCAATCAATCAATAGATCAATGCTCAGGATTCACATTACATCTTTCTCCTTAGAGTTCAAAGGCTTTAAATGTTTTACCTTCATTTATCTTTCCAACATTTGCATACCCACCATAGAATATAAATGGTACAAAATTGGGGGAAATGAGGCCATGTCTCAAGATGAATCACTTGCAGAAATAGGCCTGCAATTCAACTTTCCTTATTAAGTATCATGATTTTTTTTACAACATATTAAGGCCATTTTGATAGCAAACAAGAGCGTCGCCTTTGGTATACTCTTAAATATATGTGTGTGTATATTTACATACATGCATAGGTAGACACATGTACGATCATACATACACATGCATACACACTCACTCATACATATATTATTTGGGCTCATGGCCAGCTGCATCAACGGGTTTAAACCACACTTGTGCATAATCATCAGTACATAATAATAAAACAGTGAAAGTGACCATGAGACTCTTATAAATAAAGACACTCATGTATATCATTGTAATTCAGAAATTTCAGTATGAGAACAAGTGAGAAAGAACAAACTTAAAAAAATAATTAGAAGTCAAATACACTTGTCACTGCACCCACTAAAAGGATTTAATTTAAAACTCAAACATCATCACATTGGAAGGGGAAATGAAAAGCTAATAACATGCATTGACGTTTACATAAAATTAGTATGTAAAGTGAGAGATATGAGCCTAATGATGAATATGAAGCAACGGTTTGCATTTTAACAGACTAAGCAAAAATGTAATTGACAAAGAGGCCAATCTAAATGAATTTCCAGCTATTTAAACACTAACTGCAGCTGCATGCTAATTGTCAGTGTTATGAATTAGGAAAAAAAAATCTGTTTAAACTGAAAATTCAAAAAATAAATGCAGCCAATATGTGAACTCACACACTGTACTGAAGTTACCATTCAATCAATCAGAAAAGGATATTTCTTTCAAAAAAGTAATTTTTAAGCATTAGAATATTCATTCTGCAGTTACTTCATACTGCTTGGGGAAAAAAGTATTTGGAGGCAAATGAAAATAATAAAGTGTTTCTGGGAGCAGCATTTTTCTTTCCTGGAATTAAGTCAAGATTAAAAACATTTCTTTTCAAGAAGAAGTTAATACAATAATATTTTATTTAAACACTACTAATAGCAATGGGAACAACTCATGGTTGGTAGTTACCTTTACACTGAAATGTCTAACTTTCTGCTATATCAAAAAATAATCCACTGTATTAAATTGAGCCACAAGAGTGCCTTCTGTAGGAGTTGAATTCATAGCACACAATATCTTAGTGGCAGTGGTGACCTCAGGCTCTGGCACCAGCCTTCATGGGTTCAAACCCTAATGCTACCATTTCTTGCCGTGTGAGTTCCAGCAGATCATTTAACAACACTGTGCCTCATCTCAGTAGAAGGATAACGGTTCCTACCTCCCAGGACCATTGTGAGAATCAAATGTATTCATATATGCAAGGAACTCTGACCAGTACTTGGCACATGCTCAATAAATGTGAGCTATCATCATCATTATCTTTAGTCAAAACAGCAGTCTCTCAGAGCTGGCATTATTTTGTGGTAAAAGATAAGGACAAAGAAGATTTGCTGGTTCCTGGATGTGAAAGGAATACTGTCATCTGTCACCTCCCATACCTTCTCCTTGGTGGATGGGGGTTATAGGAATATCTGTGGCCAATTCTCAGTAAAGATCGATTCTGGATGGGAAACTGACTGAAGTACTCCTGCCCCTGGAGATGCTGCCCAGGTGACTCTAGAACAGACGGAGGCATCAACCCCATGGCTGTCTTAGGACGTGCTCTGAGATCTTGGCATATTTTCCATACAAGACCATCAGCCCTTAAAGAGATGGCTTGGTGACTGGGCATGCACCTGACTTTGCGTCTGACCTCTATCCAGATCCCTTGGAATATGGAATATACCACCAAATATTTTATAAATCTTTATATTTTCCAAGGTCATGCAAAGGACAGGGCCCAGATATCAAAGCTGATACACAAAGATTTCATGTTCATTCTTCCCTTTTAATTTACTGGAAGTTCCAACTCCTGAATAGAGGAAAAAGGCCAAGTCTACAGGCATCTTGGCAGAGTGACAAGTCACCAAAGAGAAATGTGAATTCCCACAAAACAAACACACCAAGTCCAGGCTCCTGTGCATGCTCTCAAGTCCAGTCATACTGAGACCGGTCTGGCATTCCTGCCAAGAGATGAAGAGGAGGACAAAGGGAGAAGTCCTCGCCTTGAACCACATACAGACTGGTTACAGAGCAGGACAAGAGGGCTCTGTCAGTGGGCAATCAGGGAACAGCAAATCCAGACTCCAAGGGGGCTGAAAGGGAAGCTTCCAGCTACCTGTGCAGGAGAGGGAGGGAATTACGCGGCGTCCCTCCTGGACCCAGCTGGACAACAGGGCCTGGGTGAACACTTCTGGAGTAAAGATGACCTCAGGGCGAAATCCAGCTCTTCTGAAACTATGTAGGACCTTCCTTTTCTGTGTCCCTTTGGTGCCACCAACTCTTTCACCAGGGCCATGAGAACTCAATCTCAGAAAAACCCACTCTTCAAAGAGGATTTGCTATCCTCGTTCACACCTTAGCATACATTTAACTCCACTTATTTCTCTCCAACTCACTTTAATTCAGTTATGATTTCTAAGGTGATGAGAGGCTTCATGCCCTCTTCAAACAAGGGTCCACCCTGAGAAAAGCGTAGCCCAGAGTCAGCGACAACCTACTCCGCTGCTTGCATAAGACACCAGGCCTCATCTGCGAATCCTAAGCATGCTGTTTCCACATTAAATGTCTAAAATAGATAATTACTACTAACCTACATCAGACTTATAAAATAAACCAAACAGATTACTCCCTTCATATCCGCAAATATCACAGAAAGACAATAATCCTTTAAACTTAAAAGGAAGTATCACGGTGGAAAGGGTTGCCAGAAAAACTAATTTTGGGTCCAGTGTCACGACTATCTTACCATGTCCTTTGAATTTTCTGGGCCTCAGTGTGCAAAGATAAAATTAATGGGTTTTGATGGCTATCTAAGGTTCCTTTCAACTCTAAAATTTCATGATCCATTAGTCATTTTCAGTTCAAGTACTTTCAGACATCGTGATAGCAAAAGTTCAATTTGCATTTAGAAATGAATATGAACTATGTGATTGAAGATACAAAAATGGACTTTTAAAATTAATGTAGCATGGGTGTGAGAAAGAAAATAGAGCATGCTGTAGAATTAGGCATGTTTCCCCTCAGGCCATTGTTATAAGCTACCTGACCTAGTGTCATTCATTTTTTTTTTTTTTTCTTTTTGCACTACAGCACAGCAAACGCAAACGTGTGAAAGAAACAAGAAGGATGGTGGCCACAAGGCTGCACGCAAACCCTCAGAGGGCGAGTGGGAGAAGGCTACCACAGTGTGGACCTCTGAGAAGGGAACCTGTGGGGTCACCTGGGGGTCATCCCATGGCGCTCACCTTCCACCAGTTGGTCCAGGCTGGAGATCTTCTTGAGCCCGTCGATGGTGTAGATCGTCCTCACTCCCTGGGGCAAATTCACGTTATCCGACAGAGTTCGGGTCAAATCAGCCAGCAGGGCCTCAAACGATCGGAAGCGGTCTGGGGAGATGGCGTACACAATCCCTTTGAAGTATCGGTCTCCGTTTCGATAGAAGCGAACCTTCTTGGCCTTCTTCTCGGAGCTGAGCGTCTGCAGCGTGCGCGTGCGGTAGAAGCTGCAGTGGGCGCTGTGCGTCGGGCTGGGCAGGCCGTTCACGCGCGACCCGCGGCTGTACCTCTGCGCCTTATCCCGCTCGTCGAAGTGCTCCAGCTCCATGTCTCTGCCGAAGGACATGATGGACTTCCAGTCGGACCTACGAGCCCCAGAAACGAAAGCAGACACACATACCGACGTTATTTTAACATGCAATGGCTGGGTGGAGACGTTGCCGTCACTGACGGCTTCTTTACTAGGAGTTATCAAATGGGAGAGGAAGAAGGGGCGATCCCAGTGCAAACCACTTATTAATCAACCCCAGTTTTGTTGGAAACAGCTGCTCCATACTGACTGCCTACGACGTAACAGGCTGCAAACTGATCTTATTCTCAGTAGTCACAACAGACTTTCAGAGTATTATCATCCCTCTTTGCAGATGAAGAAACTGAGGCAACAGAAAAATTTCGCCTAAATGTCTCCAAGTCAACAAGTTGAGAATTGCTTTACCCAGCAATTCTGACCCAGGTTTGCCTGACTCTGGAGCCCACCACTCCTTGCAGGGCACCCTACCTGGTGACAGGTAGAAAATGTGCTTTTGTATAATTATCCCAGGAAAGACAAGTGGCCCTGGCAGGCCGGGAGAAAAAGAGAGGGCAGGCAGCATTTAACAGTCAGACTGCAAAAGCTTTACATAGCGTTTGTGCTCCGCACAGCCAGATGGAGAGCAAATTAAATCAATCCGTAGGTTGCACTGACTAAAGGAAGACTTCCCAACATATTCACATATTCAATATTTTTAAAAGCAAATTCATCATACCTCATTTATTTACATTTAGTGCTTCACATAAGTTGGGTTTAAAAAGAAGCAGAAGAAGAAAATGGAGGAGAAGAAGAAGAAAGGAAAACATCTACTTCTTCTTTGGAGGACTCTGCCCTTCCTTCCACTAAGGTTCTCACTATCTTTGTGGTTGAGAAAATCAAGGCTTAAAGATGTTGAGTTTGACTTGACCCTGTACTACCTGTGTAGCCCTGAGAAACCTATCTGATCAACATCTTTAAGCCCCAATTTCCTCAACCACAAAATAGAAAGAAGAATAGCATCTACCTCATAGTTAATATTAACCATTAAATAAGTTAATGCACATGAAGCCCTTAGGATAGTGTCTGGCATGTGATAAGTATTAAGATTTTTTTTTATTAATAAAATCTGCATTTCTGTTGCTGACCCTGGCATAAAAGGAACTAGGGGAAACAGAGTCTTTCTCTTCTGGCAGGGGAGGCGCCTGGGTCCTCCTGATCTCCACCTCACGACTTTCGGAAAAGTACACCTGCACGCCCAGGGCCCCATTTTACTTTCCATTTTACTACTTTCAGCAATCCACCTGGGGGACCCATTCATCCCTGCTAAGGAGTTGCTTGTGGTGTTGCCCCTTGCAGGGGGCATCTGTGTTTTAACAGGACAATCTAGAAAGTGGAAAAACGTCAGCATTCAAAGGAATGAAATTTTAATGGCAAAATTTCAGGCACATTGAAATAAAATATAAGGAAAATGGAAAATTGGGGATAAGAACTTTACAAGTACTTCCCAAATCCCACCACCTAGATGATATCACCTTTCCGAAAGTCAGCTAAAACTCACAGAAAGTACTGCTGTTGGTCCCTGACCTTTCTTTTACCCTCAGCAAACTGACCTCTAATCCATTCAGAGTGGCTAAAATTTCATGCCCGCAAGCACAGCTAGAGATTTGGTACTACTGAAATGAAGTGGAAGAAACCAATATTTACTGAATGTCTGGGATGTGCCTGGCACTATTATTCATCAATTATTTGTTTATAATATGCTAAAAATTCTCTTCTAGACCTCACGTTAATCTAACAAGGTAGGTGATATTAACAAGACTAAGAGTGGGTATGGAATTTATCCAGGGTCCCAAGGTTGTAACTGAGGGGTTTGGGATTTGAATCCAGATTTACTGTGACTCCAAAGCTCATGCTCTCCATCCCTAGCTCCCCTGACTGGCCCATCAACAGCATATAAAGCAGGGGATTTTAAGGTCCTCACTCCAAACTAGCTCAGTGACCTTGGGCAGGCCAGCTCACTGATCCACACCTTGTCTGAACACAGAGGGAGTGGTGGTCACCAGGCCTCTAATGTTCATGATTCTATCTGCTCATGAGTCAAAGGCTGACCCCACTGAGAGGCCTGGGGTTTGCTGGGAACGAGAGGAGTGTGATTTAAACCTGGAGTGATTATGAGTTCCGTGTATTATACCATATATAGGTAGCTATGAACTGGTTTCATTGATTTTGAAGTTAGGAAACTTTAAAACAATTACCACTTTGATATCTAATCCTGTAGGCATTAATCATTTAACAGAACCAGTATTTTGCCCATGATATTGGTAACTGCTCCTACGTTTTTATGTATATATATTTAAAGAGAGCTCTCCTGTCTTCCAAAAGGGGTGTGTGTCTTGGGGATGGGGCAGAGGATACTGCCAGTACTCACATCAAACTCACAAAGCTCTTCAAAACTTTGTAAATTAGAAAGGCCAAATTGGCTTTTGAAGGTTTTGTTCGATTTTTAAAGGCAGTGATCATTCTTCTAACCCTAGGGGTTTTGGGACTCCCTCCCAAATTGATATAAACTAAAAGAAAACAAGCAGGGTTGAAGCAAAGGATGGCATAGTGGTGTTAGCATAGAAAGTGCAAATCTACTTCTAAAGAGCTGTCAGCTATGCACAATTGGCAAAAGCCAAATAATTTGGCAATTGCTTGAATTCCCTAAGGAGAACAGGCTTTTAGTACCAAGAACTCCACACCAAAAAAAAAAAAAAAAAAGAAAAGGAAAGAACAATTGAAAATAGAGGAAAGTTTATTTTGTTTTATTTCATTTACATATTTCCTCCAACTAGATCACACCTTTCTCCAAGGGCAGGGCCTCTATCCTTTACTTCTCTTCTACGAACCTGTCCCAAAGTGGGCAGCGATGTCGACAAAGAAAAACCACGCTCAAAGTGAGATCACTTTCAAAACTACAGCTACCACTAAATGAATGTCAAAAAACCACACTCCACACCCTCGTGTGTTCTGGTAATTATTTACAGCATCAAAATAGGTGCTCTTTCCCGGCCTTGGCTGTCTCAGCTCTTCAGTTGGCTTAGTCATGCGTTTCCACCAAGAGCTCCTGAAAAAGATTCGCTGGCCTCCCCCAGGTTCACACTTTCTGCACAGGAAGCCTGCTAGAACACACAGCCCCGTGTTCATGGACCATAGGTGGCCAAGGGCCTGGGGACACACGTGCAGTGGCACCAGAAGTGTAACCACAGGGACTCAGCCATGGAGACCACAGACCCTGGGTGGGGAAGAAGGGCTACTACCGGCTCTTATCAGAGCTTTTCCTATAAATACTGCCATGCCCCGAAACCAACATCCATGATTGTTCTTGGTGGGATTTCTCACCATTTGGAGGAAGCTCTGTTCACCCACATGGGTTCTTGTTTCAGAAATTTACAAACACCCACCCCAAGAAAAATCGCTGGCACAGTTGCCACCACATCTAAGTAGATGCTGGACCTGGAAGTCCTCAGGCATATTTTAGCAGTGGGATTGGGATGCAGGTAGATGCACAGGCGTGAAATGAAAGGCACACACATACCTTGTGTGCACACGCACCGCCACAGACGTAGATGTCACAGGGTGTGTGCATATCTTTTATAATTTTCCTCCACATGACCTCTCTTAAAATCCCTTCTGACCCGCCTCCATGTGACATTTCATAGTTAAAAGGCTGTCCTACTTTCCTTTCCCACTGAAAGGCAATATATTTGGGAACAGTCATAAAACGTATTCGTGGAACCCCCTGCAGTGTGGCCGCTGAACGCGTGTGCACCGTAACCTGGACACACACTCTCAGGTGCGGCAGAGAAGGAACCGGTTTGAATGAAACCTTTCATCTGCTCTGCCACCGACAAGCATCTCCTTGCCAAATACAGCAGCAATTCTGCACAAACCTGGATTTCAAAAGCAGCCTGCCTCTTTTGTGGGGCAATGCGGGGCTGGCTGTGCGTGCACTCCCACTAGCAGGAAAATGCCATTTCCTCTCCGCACGCTTTCAGCACTGCAGGTACTAATTCCAACGTGAAGCAGGCTCGCTGTCCCCGAAGGAACTTGAGACCCTGCAAACCCACTTGCAACACCCACGCTGCAGCCACCACCATGCCCGGATCGCCCCCATCCTCAAGCACACCCCACCCGCCCGGCACACGGGAAGGCACACACACAATAAGAGGCCAGGCCCGGCCACTCCTTCCAGGCGCAGACTAGACTTGGTCCTCGCCCTGCAGCCAATTCCGACAATGACAAGCACCTCTCCCGGCTTCTCCGCCCCGGCTCTCCGCATCCACTAACAACGCGGCGAAAAGCCTGGGGGCCCGCTCGCCCGACTCCCGGTTTAAAGCCCGGTGGCACCAGACAAAAGAGGCAGGTGCCAGCAGCCCGGGGTCCGCCCGCACGCAACGCCCCCGGGGCCGGCCAGGGCAGGGCAGCCGCCTTTCGAGGAACGGCGGGCGGGGCGGCAGCGGCCGAGCTGGGCGCCCGCCCTGCCCTCGGTGTCCCGCGGCTACGGGCGGAGCGGGCGCTGCGGGGTCCCCGGGCCGCCCTGCCCGCAGCTCCCTTCCCCGGCGAAGGCAAACCACGCACCGGTCCGCGGAGAGATGCCGCCGGGGGTCTTTGTGGCCGCGCTCGGGGCCGCCTCCTGGTGCTGTCCTCGCCGGGCTGGGCGCGGCCGGGGCTGCGGGGCTGCGGGGCTGGGGGCGGCGGCGGGGCCGGGCTGGGCGGCAGCGGCTGCTGGAGCGCGGGCGTCTCGGCTGCGGCCACTAGTGCAGGGATGTGCCTTGGCCCGTCCTCATTGAAATGCGGCGCTTCGCACAGCCTCACTCCAGCCTCTCTCTCCCGCGGAGGGCGGCGGCGGCGGCGGCGGGCGCGCTCCCTTATCTGGTCTCCCTCGCTCGCGGCCCTCCCTCCTCCTCCTCCGCGTGCGCGCCCCGTCGCCCCCGCCCTTCTTGGCAGGACGCACCCACCACGGCTGCGCCCCGGGTCCTTCTCCCTCCCAGCGCCCCGCTCCAGCCGCAGCGACCTCAGTGCATCGAGCTTGACTACACCTCCAAACCCTCCTTAATCCCCAGAAGTGGTCGTCTGGAGATGCGGGCAGATCGGATGGTGGCCCTGAGGACCGAGGAAGAGAATGTGGACAGGACCGAGTCTGAGCCAGCAAGTGTGCAGGGCAGAGAGGTGAGGCGTGGCCCAGAGGTGAGGCCCCCACCTTCAGGGGAGGCGAGGGAAACAGAACTTCCTCTCCTCTCCAACCCAGACCCACACCCTTTGATGTGACCTCATGGTTTGCCACCTTTCCCAGGGTATGGAAGCCAGTGGATCACTCTTTCATCAATCTTGTCCAGGATCCATCCACGTAGTGCCTTCAGGGAGGACAAGCCCCGTACCCTCCCGAGCACTCTGGTGGTTCCCCCAGCCCCCTTCACTGGGAAGGGCCAGATCTGCTCACGGATCCCACCCATCATCCCCACTAGCCCCCAAGATGTGAGTCACCCTTGAAACACTGACCTCTGCTTAGAGCCAAACATCTTACAACAGGCCCTTGAGAACGTAAGGGCCAGGTTTCGCTACTGGACACTTTGTGGCTGCCAAAGCTGGGTCAGGGTTGGAAAGCCCCATGAGCTCACGCAAGCCTTTCTCCCAGGGCAGGAATGTTCTCAGAGCCCAGGCAGTTCACAGCTTCCTCCAGTTTATGCACAAAAGTCTAGGGAGTGGGAGCAACTCCAGATTTCTGTGAAACCTTAGTTTGGCTCAGTATGCAGCCTGAATTTGGGTCCAGTTAATCTCCTGACTTTCAGTCCTGTCACCTGGGACATGTATTTGTCCCAAATATGCATACATATACAAATACACTCCTGTGTTTTTTTCTCTTCCTGAGTCCATAGCTTTCAATGGAAAATCAGAATTCCATTTTTCTCCTGCCCACTGAGCCCAGTTATGTGTTTGACTGCTTATTATTGATAAGTGTTATTCTGAAATACTTTCAAAGTATTATGTAAATACTAAATAATTACTATTTGTTTTAAAATGCAGCTCAAATGAGATGCATGTTACATATTCAACAAGTGATGCAATATTTATTTTTGAACTCTTTAATAGCCCAGGGATGAGAGTACAATGAACTCACCAAATTAACTGAACACAAAGCACTGAGCCTCCTCCTTCAAATTCTGATCTAAAATGAGGGCCAAGGGGTAAGTTAAAAGAAAGGAAGAAGCCAAGTATATCTTCTTGAGAACAGAAATCAGAGCCTCTTTTTATCTTGCCAGTGACAAAGGCCAAGTTATTTCTGCCAAAATGCTAAACCAAGAAATATTTAATAAATTCCATCTCTTAACCCCTGTGGATATTCTATCAGGATCATTTCTTAAGAGCTTTACGTAACTCAACTGTGTTGTACCTCTTTCCTAGGTGTCCTCCCTAGCACACACAGATAATGTGTTCAAAGACACACCTTTGTGTTTGGTTTTCTCAGTAGGAAAGTGCTCCCCCTAGAAATAGTTGGGCATCATTAACCCTTTCAGGAAACCAGGGGGCAACTGATAATTAAATAGATGTGGACATTAAACAATACCCACTGGCCACTACACTGTGGTAGTATCATTTAGTCCAGGACAGCAAACTGGTAGCAAATGGCTCCCAGTAACGAAACAGAAGTAATGCCACTTACAAAGGCGCCTAAGTTACTTCCAGACTAGCTTAAGCCTTTGACAAATCTAATTCATATTCAGTAATAATCTGTTATTAAAATTAAATTTGACCAGGAAACTTCTGATTCAAATAATTTTCAAAATCAGATGTTACTTCCTTTATGTCACTAAGGTATTGATCAAAGAAGTGACTGAATTAATGCATCCTTTTTCCCATGAACATCTGAAGTTAGTGGAGACCTCCCTCTAGCCCCCCAAAACTAAGGTTGTTTAAGCTGTGTACCCCAATTGCTGCCCCAAGAAGACACATCTGCATCCTACAAGATGACAATGGCTTGGCCACAGCTCTGTCAGTGGCTCCCATTAACTTAGTGCTTGTTTTTTTGCTGTGCTGGGGCTTCTATACATTTTCTTATTTTATCCTCATAAGATCCATGCAAGGTAGATACTATTATCCTCATCTTACAGATAAAAGAATTTAGAGACAGAGTATATCATTGCCCATAGTCGTGCAGCTAAAAAATGTCAAGCCCAAGTCCAATTTTTCAAATTGCTATGTTTTAAAATTCAAGTCAGTTTTCCAATCCAAAGGCCATATGCTTTTTATAGGCAATACCAAATTCTAGTGCAAAATGTAATATCTTTTGGAAAATGCAGTCTTTTAATCAAAGAGTTTATTTCTTCATAACAGAGAGCGTTAACTCTTTGGTAATGTGAACACTGCTTCCTTTAGTGATGAGTACCATCCAATGTGCCTACTTTGGGCTAAACTTTTCATGAGAACATTTATACTTTAAGCTCTGACACAGTGCTTATGAGCAGTGTTACCTATGTGTGCTTGTTTTCCTGAAAGTAAGTTCTCAGTGCAAACCAGGAGAGAGAAAGAGAACCAAAGAATATTACCTTTTAATTGACCATGTATGTCTCTTCAGGTGCCTTTTATCAGCATCTTCATAGAAAATATGCTTAATCAAGTAATTCAGATAGAACTACAGAATAGGAAGACATGCACTTCCTGTTTTTCCCTCTAGGAGGGAGAATTTACTCTGGCCCATTCATAACCTCTCCTCTGTTGCCACAGGCATGTAGTGCTCCTAGGTTGGGGCACTGTGCATATTTTGTGGCTGCCACAATTATGAGAATATTATAGAATATGATCATCATTCTTATTTCCTTTGTATTTCTTGCAATATGGTGAAGGCTCTTTATGGCATTTCCCCGTAGTTTGCCAAATTCCCCCCTAATTATAGAACACATACTTCTCCCTTCTATTGGAATTACAGAAACTCAGTGATGAGAGACCTTAGCAGTAGCATATCAAATTTTTACCTAGTGTATGAATTCCTGCCACAACAAGTGGTCTTTCAACATCGACTCTGTTGCTTCTAAAGTTGGCACATGCGGCGAAAGTGAAGAGAAATAAGATCATCCCTCCGAGAGTTAGAATAGATCACAGGATTCTATATATAGTAGATGAGATCTTTAAAAAATAATTGTTTCAAGTGGCCATTTATCTCTATCTTGGCACTCCAAACATGCTGAGGTCCAAACTACATTAGGTTCTGCACAGAGGAAAAAGGGCCCCTCCTACCCTGATATGCCCTCCATAAACCAACAGAGAGCGTCTCAAAGTGTGTTTCTCCCTTTGCTGTCTGAGGATAATTGACTTTAATAAAAGGGAACTTTGCCCAACCCACTCCCCTGCTGGACAGCTACTCAAATTCAACCGAGATCCACTACCCTGGGATTTTCCTGTTGGCCCCCGTCTACCCTTTGAACCTACAGGGGACAAATCTAATGACCCTGCCTTTTACTTATGCATTATATTCTCCCAAATTTGACTCCTCATTAACTAGGAACACCCATCTCTTCAACTGCTTCTCATATGACATGGTGGGAAACCCCACAGCAGTGCAACTATCAGTGTGTCCCTCTGCATCTGCCTCCCAGAACCAGACACGGCACGGCAGGGGTGGTCTGACTAGGAAAGCTCCATGACTTCTTTGGTTGTTGACATGCTGCTTCTATTATCTAACATCAAATCAATGTCTCTGACAGTCATGCCACCCTATGGACTCACCCAGTCAATAGCATGGCATGCAAAAGTAATTTCGGTTTTAGCATTGTTGAAATTTGCCATTTGATATTGGAATACATTCTTAAATAAATGTGTTATGTTATGCATCATTTTAATGTGCATTTCTCACTTTATTTTTTTGTTTGCTAATGAGTTACTACTTGCTGTTTATTTTATATTTATTTTAGACTATGGAAATGATGGTAGACAAAAAGCAAATTTGAGTGATTTTCTTATTTAAGTTCAAAATGGGTCGTAAAGCAGCGGAGACAACTCACAACATCAACGCGTTTGCCCCAGGAACTGCTAACGAACGTACAGTGCAGTGGTGGTTCAAGAAGTTTTGCAATGGAGATGAGAGCCTTGAAGATGAGGAGAGGTTGCCGAAGAACTCAATGTTGACCATTCTACAGTCCTTCCGCATTTGAAGAAATTGGAAAGGTGAAAAAGCTGGAAAAGTGAGTGCCTCATGAACTGACTGAAAATCAAAAGGATCATCATTTTGAAGTGCCTTTTTCTCTTCTTGTACACAATGACGATGAACCATTTTTTGATCAGATTGTGACTTGCGACGAAAAGTAGATTTTATATGACAACTGACGATGACCAGCTCAGTGGTTGGACCAAGAAGAAGCTCCAAAGCATTTCCCAAAGCCAAACTTGCACCTAAAAAAGGTCATAGTCACTGTTTGGTGGTCTGCTGCCTGTCTGATCTACTACAGCTTTCTGAACCCTGGGGAAACCATTCCATCTGAGAAGTATGCTCAGCAAATTGGTGAGATGTACTGAAAACTGCAACACCTGGAGCCAGCACTGGTCAACAGAAAGGGCCCAATTCTTCTCCACCACAACTCGAGATCTCAGGTCACACAATCAGGGCTTCAAAAGTTGAACAAACTGGGCTACAAAGTTTTGCCTCAACTGCCATATTCTCCTGACCTCTTGCCAACCACCTACCACTACTTCAAGCATCTCAAAAACTTTTTGCAGGGAAAACATTTCCACAACCAGCAGGATGCAGAAAATGCTTTCCAAGAGTTCACAGAATGTGGAAGAAAGGATTTTTATGCTATAGGAATAAACAAATTTATTTCTCATTGGCAAAAATGTGTTGATTGTAATGGTTCCTATTTTGATTAATAAAAATGTGTTTGAGCCTAGTTATAATGATTCAAAATTCACAGTCTGAAACCAGAATTACTTTTGCACCAATCTAATAAAATCTTTATGTTTTTCACATGTTCTGCTTTTTAAGGTCCCTCATTCTGTATTTGTTCAATTAGATTTGGGGGACCTAAACCCAGTGCTCTCTCGGAATTTTCCTTTATTAAGTTGTGTATTGTTATTTGATCCTCTTTTCTGACCTGTTGAGTGAGATCCTTGTGGACCCTGATTAGGTCACCTTACTCATGAGTGACCCCTCCAGCATCCTATCAGTCTGATTAACACCACACCAACATCCTCATCTGAGTTGTTGATAAAAGCTTTCAACAGAACATGGTCACAGCAGCCTCCGTCACCTCAATGCCCATGATCTCTCTCCAGGTTGATAGTTGATGGCAAATGACTGTCTCGATGTACTTCAGTAATTACAGAGGTTAACATGTTCTCTACAGCTAATAAATATCTAGAGATCCAGTGATAGGAAAAATTTACATTTTCACATCTAAGATTATATCCTTGACTTCAATGCCATTTTGAGGTCATGAGTATTTATAGACCACACAAAGTTTCATTTATTCATCCATTCATCCGATAAATAATGTTTGAGTGCCTCCAATGTGCCAGACACTATGCTAGGTGGGAGTGATACAATCATGAGAGAGTTACAAGGATCCTGTGTCCAGGCACTAACACTCTGTAAGGTGACAGGTGTTACACAAATAATCATGTCAGTACTGTGAAGGAAAAGAACACAAAGAGCTTCAGGGAGAGTGTCCTTTCCCTGAAGAAGTAACATTTAAGAGAGACCTAAAGTTAGCCAGGCAAGAAGGGGGAAGAGTATTATTCCAAGCAGAAGAAATAGGCTTGTGAAGACTTTGAGTGAGAAGCAGCTTGTTTAAAGACCAAGAGCTGGGCTGAACAGGTGAGGCAGGTGGGCAGGGAAAGTGCAGAGAGGCCACTGTGAGGGTAGGAGGGGTGGGTGGCCCACTGCCCAGGACCACATTAAGGAATGCAGACTTTGTCCTAAGAGAAAAGGGAAATCGCTGAAGGGTTTTACGCAGAAAAGTGGCAAGATCAGCTTTGCATGTTTAAAACCTCCTCTAGCCTTTTCTGGCTGCTATTGGAGAACACTAGAGAAGAACAGGGGAATAGGAACAATTATTTTTGGTGTATATGTGTTGGGTCATAGTTGTCTATTCTCGGTTCTTGGTGTTCTCTTGGCTGAAGAATGACCAGACACCAAAGGTAAGGCAAGTGTGAAATGAGGTCTATTGAGGAAGGGCAAGATAAGTTTACAGAGCAAGAACAAGACATTTTGTCGAATGAATGGGAGAAACTGCCTCAAATCTGTCTCTTGGACTAAACAGAGATCATGGGCTTTTAAAGGAGAGGCCACATGCCTTGGGGCAGGTCATGGTATAACTAAAAAAGGGCTACTGTGCCAGGGCAGGGCAGGTTGTGGGTCTTGGCATCAGGAAGTCTGCCCAGGGGCCTTCAGAATTTCAGCAACTTTATTTAGAAGAAAATCCTCCATTTCTGGGAAACATCTCAAAAAGTCAAGTGGTTAGTTAAGGGAGAGGATTATGAAAAAACACATGGAGGTCACTGAAATTTATTCATGGACTGGTTATACTAATGTATATAATGGTGTGTAACCTTTTTCATTTAACAATTAACTCAAAATGTGTCATAAATCTAAATGCAAGAACTAACACAATAAAACATCTAGAAAAAAATATGGGGAAAAATCTTTGTGACCTTTGCCTATACAAAGATTACTTAGCGAAGACACAAAAATGCGAAACATAAAGAAAATCAGATATGTTGGTTTTTATGAAATTTAAAACTTTTGCTCTTCAAAAGACATTGTTAAGAAAATTAAAAGGGAAACCACAGAGTAGCAGAATATTTGCAAAACACATATCTGATAAAAATCTTGCATCCAGAACAAAGATCCCTTCCCACACTATAGGAAGAAGAGCAAAAAAGGGAGGTAGGAAGTCAAAAGATATGAATAGACACATCACCCAAGAACACATAAGAATGTTGAACATCATTAGTCATTAGGGAAATGCAAACTAAAACCACAATGAGCTATCACTACACACCCAATATAATAACTGAAAATAAAAGACTGATGATACCAAGTGTTGGGGAGGGTGTTGAGCAACTGGAGCTCTCCATCATCACTGATTAGAATGCAAAATGATACAACCACTTTGAAAAGTTTGCCAATTTCTTATACAGTTAAAAATACACCTGCTCTATGACCCACTTCTACATATGTAAAGAAGAGAAAGAAGAACATTTACACAAACCTTGTATTAAAATTTTCATAGCAGCTTTATTCATATTAAACTTTCCAAATGCACATTTACTGGTGAATGGATAAATGAATTGTGGAATATGCATACAATAAACACCATTCAGCTATTTAAAAAGTGGAAGAGCCCAGGCGTGGTGCTCATGCTTATAATCCTAGCACTCTGGAAGGCCAAGGTGGCAGGATCGCTCAAGGTCAGGAGTTCAAGACCAGCCTGAGCAAGAGTGAGAACCCATCTCTACTAAAAATAGAAAGAAATTAGCTGCACAACTAAAAATATATAGAAAAAATTAGCTGGGCATGGTGGCACATGCGTGTAGTCCCAGCTACTCGGGAGGCTGAGGCAGGAGGATCGCTTGAGCCCAAGAGTTTGAGGTTGTTGTGAGCTAGGCTGATTCCACAGCACTCTAGCCCAGGCAACAGAGCAAGACTATGTCTCAAAAAAAAAAAAAACTTAAAAAGTGGAAGAACTACTGATACACAACAACATGGAATGGATCTCAAAGCATTATGTTAAGTGGAAGAAAACATGCATAAAAGACTACATACTGCATAATTCCATTTATATGAAATTCTAGAAAGGACAAAGAAAGCAGATCAGTGGTCATAGGGCCTGGAGTTGGGAGAAGATTGGCTATAAAGGAGCATAAGTAAAATTTATGGGATAATGGAACTGTTCTATATCATCATTGTGGCGGTGGTTACAGGACAGTACCCATTTGTCAAAACCTACCACTTTGTACACTTAATACTGGTGAATTTTATTGTATGTAAATTATAGCTCAATGAAACTGATTAAAAATCTCTGTATGTCAAATGAAAAGTGAAAAGGTGAATGATAGGCTGGGAAAAATATTTGGAATAGATATAACAGACAAAAGGTTATTATTCCTAACTGACAAAGAGCCATAGAAATTTACAGGTAAACATCAAGAAATCTGATAGAAAAACCAACAAAATATATGCAGTTTTAATCTTTTCAGAGAGCAAATTGCAAATAAATAGAGTCTTTGATCGAACAGAATCTATCCTACAAAAATAAAAGCACCAGTACTTACAGCTTTGTGTATAAACTTGTTAACTGCTGATCTTTGCCTACCCTCAGCATTAAAGATCTGGGGGGGGGGATGGGAATTATTATCTATAATAGAGAAATGGCTGAATAAATTGGAGTCCATATATACATGCTACAGAATATCATGCTGCCATTAATAACATGTTAGTCTATCCATATTGACATGGAAGAATGAACATGGTAAGTTGTTATATGGAATGGTAAGTTACAGAAATATTTATAGTGTGATCTCATTATTTGGTAATGAAAAGAAAGAAAGAAAACCTATATTGTGTAACTGTTTGTATATGATTGTACTAGTTTAGAGAACTAAAGATAAACATACATTTGGCCAGGCTCTGTGGCTCATACCTATAATCCCAGAAACTCAAGAGGCTAAGGTGACCAGATCACTTAAGCCCAGAAGTTTCGAGTTGCAGTGAGCTATGATCAGGCCACTGCACTCCAGTTTGGGTGACAGAGCAAGACCCTGTCTCAAAAAATAAAAACAAACACACACACCAAAAACATACATCTTAAAGTGTACATATTGGCTGCATGGAAGTAGGAGAGAGAGAGACTGCTGCGCTTTTCCTTGTGTATCTCTATGTTAATGCCCTATTGCAATGAACACTTCTTGCTTTCGGAGTTTGAAGAGAAAACTCAAGAAATTAGTTTTCAAAACTGCACACAAAGTGAAGCATACTCTTTTTTTCCTTCCTAGTGTTCAGAGCTTTCAAATATTAATCTAATGTGCATGCATGGGGCACTACACTCTGTAAAACTGTCCTTCCCTTCTTGGTTCTAATAAAATGTGAGGCCAAGTGAGAGAATACATTGTTTTTAAAAAGATCAGTAGGTACTATTCAAGTAACAAATACACCAGGCGAAAGGAACCCAAACAAGCTCTACCCCCAGGGCACTGAGCTTCAGTTTTCATAAACTCCCATGGCAGGAGGACCAGAGACAAAGCCTAGAATATGCCCAACATGAAACGATGAATAGGAAACCCTACTGATAAACTGCAACCATTAAGGGATACATTCTCAGAGCAAGGGTGCCTGTCTCAAAATCTGGTCTTAGATAGACAAGGAAAATATTCCCTAAGATCTCTACAAGGAGAACTACGAAACACTGATGAAAGAAATCACAGATGGCATAAACAAACGGAAAAACATCTCATGCTCATGGACTGGTAGAATCAACATTGTTAAATGTCAGTACTATACAAAGTGATTTATGGATTCAACACAATCCCCATCAAAATAACAGCGTCACATTTCACATATGTAGAAAAAAATAATTCTACACTTTGTCGGAAACCAAAAAGGATCCTGAATAGCCAAAGCAATCCTAAAAAAGAACAAATCTGGAGGCATCACATTACCAGACTTCAAACTATACTGCCAGGCTATGGTAACCAAAACATCATGGTATTGATAGGAAAACAGAGACATAGACGAGTGGAACAGAATAGAGAACCCAGATATAAAACCAGCTACCTACAACCAAGTGATCTTCGACAAAGCAGACAATACACACTGGGAAAAAGAAGCCCTATTTAATAAATAGTGCTGGGAAAATTGGATAGCCACATGTAGAAGAATGAAACAAGACCGCTATCTCTCACTGTTCACAAAAATTAATTCAAGATAGATAAAACACTTAAGTGTATCACATGAAACCATAAAAATTCTAGAAGGAAATGTAGAAAAAACTCTTCTAGACATTGGCCTACACAAAGAATTTATGACTATGAACACAAAGGCAATTACAGCAATAAGAAAAATAAATAAATGGAACTTGGTTAAATTGAAAAGCTTCCACACAGCAAAGGAAATAATGAACAGAGCAAACACACAACCTAGAATGGGAGAAAGTATTTGCAAACTATACATCTGATAAAGGGCTAATATCCAGACTACACAAAGAACTCAAGCAAATCAGCAAGAAAAGAACAAACAACCCCGTTAAAAAGTGGGCAAAAGACATGAGCAGAAGTTTTTCAAAAGAAGATAGACAAATGGACAACAATCATATCAAAAAATCCTTAACATCATTAATCATTAGGGAAGTGCAAATTAAAATCATAATGAGACATTACCTTACCCCGTCAGAATGGCCATTATTGAAAAGTCCCAAAATAATAGATGCTGGCAAGGATGCAGAAAGAAAGAAACATTTATACACTGTTGGTGAGACTACAAATTAGTAAAACCTCATTGGAAAACAGTATGGAGATTTCTCAAAGAAATAAAAATAGACTTATCATTCAACCCAACAATCTGACTACTGAGTATCTACCCAAAGGAAAGGAAGTCATTTTATCAAAAAGACACCTGCACTCAAATGTTTATTATAGCACAATTCACAATTGCAAAGATAGGGAATCAACCTAAGTGACCATCAATTCATGAGTGAATTAACAAAATGTGGTATATATTTATATACCACAGAGTACTACTCAGCCATAAAAATAAATGAATTAATTTCCTTTGCAGCAATATGGATGGGGCTGGAGACCATTATCCTAAGTGGAGTATCTTAGGAATGGAAAAACAAACACTATGTGTACTCTCTAATAAGTTGGAACTAATTGATGGGCACACATGGGCATGGAGAGAAGTAAAAATCATTGGAAATCAAACAGGGAGGGTTAAAAATCTACCTAACAGGTACAATGAACACTATTTGGGGGATGGGCACACTAATAACCCTTACTTAAGCATTATAAAATCAATCCATGTAACAAAAACATTTATACCCCCTTAATATTTTGAAATGAAAGAAAAAGAATGAGGGCAACATAAAGATAGTCTTCAGAGGAAATAAAACTAAAAATATTTACTTCCTATAAATTCTCACTTAAAGAAATTCTTTACAAATGTATTTCTAGAATAAGCAAATTGAAATTCATAAATAAATATAGGATGTATAATTTCCAAAATAATACAGAAAAAAATATTAGAATTATTTTTAAAATTAATTAGAATAAGACATGAAAGGAAAATAAAGCAAACATAGAACAAATGGAATAATTATAAAACACAAAATAAGATGCTGGAAATAACCCAAATATGTCAATAATTACAAACGTGCGACTGTGCTAAAAACTCCAACTAATAAGGCCAAGTTGCTAGACTTGATTTTTTTTTTTTTTAAGAAACAGAGTCTCACTGTGTTGCCCAGGCTGGAGTGCAGTGGCTATTCACAGGCATGATCACAGCACACTACAGCCTCAAGTTCCTGGGCTCAAGCAATCTTCCCACCTTGGCCTTTCGAGTAGCTAGGACTACAGGTACACACCACTGCACCAGCTTCTAGACTTTTTTAAATCCATTTCTATGCTGTTGATAAGAGATACATCTAAAATATAATGATACAATAAAAATTTTAAATATAAGTATGGGAAAATTATACCATACAAACACTAACAAAGTTCAGATAAGTATATTAGGTAAAAATTTCTAGGGATAAGGAGGTCTTACATGGTGATAAAAGAGAATTGACCAAGAACATATAACAGTGATGAGTTGATATGCACAAAATGACATGACCTCAATAATATATGGCAAGAATTGATGGTATTATAAAAAGAAAATATTTAATAGAAAAAAATTCAACAAATTTTCAAATATTAATATCATATAGTCAATATTCTGCCCTATAATGCAATTAAGTAGGAAATGAGTAATTAAAGGAAAAATTTAAAAACTCATACATTTAAAGGATTTCAAATATTCTTTTAGTAATACATTGCTCAAAGAAGAAATCCTAACAGATTTTAGAAAATACTTTAGAAAATCAATGTACTAAGCATCTAATTTCAGAGGTTGGAAAGGAAACAAAAGAATAAAGCCAACAAAAAACTTTTTAAAAGATAAGTATAAGAACTACTGGCAGAAAAAATTCTAAGATGGCTCTCAAGATTTCTGCATCTAATACACATAACCAATATAATGCCCTCCTATTGAGTATGGGTAGGACCAACTTAATTAGGTGAGCCCTTTAAGTGGGAGCCTAAATATCAAAGACAAAAGTCTGGGAAATTCAAAGGTTCAGCAGGTGCTCTTCTTCTGGCCTGAAGGTAAGCAAATAGCCATGTTGTGAACTTCCTATGGGGGTCACACAGCAAAGAACTGTGTTTGGCTGTGGAAACAGCTAACAAGAAAGTGGGAACCTCAGTCATATAAACATAAGTACATAAATTATGCCAAAACTGGTGAGCTGGGAAGAGAATCCCATGCCTCAGGTGAGAAATATAGCCCCAGCTAGCACCTTGATTTCAGTCTGGTTAGATCTCAAGCAGAACATCCAGCTAACCTATACCCAGACTTAAGACAATAAATAGGTGTTTTCAAACTGCTAAGTTTGGAGTCATTTGTCACACAGCAATAGAAAACTACTACAGAGCTGATTCAATGTTATAGAAATCAAATTTACAAAACAGAGACTCTTCAAAGACAAAATTTGTTTCCTTAAAAACACTAATAAAATAGACAAAACTTTGCGAAGATCAAGTAAAAACAAAATAAGGAAGGTGCAAATTAGTAATGTTAGGAATAAAAAACATAAATAATTACAGATGCTACAGTTGTTTAAAAGATAAAAGAATATTATAAACAACTTTATACTAATACATTTTAGAACTTAGATGAAATAAAGTCTTAGAAAATATAAATTTCCAAAACTGACTATAGAAGAAATAGAAATTGAATCAGAATTTAAATTTTCCCATAATGAAAATAACAGGCATACACACACACAAAAGCCAGGTGAGTTCAGCCAAATATTCAAGGAACAAATAATTTCAATCTTGCACAAACTATTCTTGATTATAAGAAAAGAGAACATCCCCTTAATTTATTTTAAGAGATATCTGTTGCAACGGTACACGTCTACAATCCCTGCTACTGGAGAAGCTGAGGCAAGAAGATTGCATGAGGCCAGGAGTTCAAAGCTATAGTGTGTGATGATTGTGCCTGTGAATAGCCACTGCACTCCAGCCTGGACAACATAGTGAGACTCCATCTCTTAAAAAAAAAATGAGATTAGCAAAACCCATGATACCAAACTAACAAGAACAGTTAAAAAAAATAAATAAAAGGCAACTATGACCCAATCTCACCTATAAAAATAGATGCAAAAAAATCGCCAAAACAAGTTCACAATATAAAAAATGAAATACATTTTGAACAAGCAGTGTTCATCTAAGGAATACAAGATTAGTTTAACAGAAGAAAATCAACTGATGTTTCTCACCACTAACATAGCTTAAGGAAAAAAAATCACATGATAATCTCAACAGATACAGAAAAGTATTAAATAAAAATTCAACATGCACTCATAAGTTTTAAAAAATCTTGGCAATAAAGGAAGTCCTAATAAAGTAGCCCCAAATTCTTTAGCAGTCATCCTACTGAGTGAAGAAATATTGAAAGCTTTCCTTTAAATTAGGGACATGACAAGGGTGTTCATTTTATACTACTATTCAAACATAGTAAAGCAAGATAAAGAAATAAAAAGTATAAGAACTGGAAAGACATTCTTAATAAAATGTCATTTGAATAGAAAATTCAAATAAGTCTGACAAATCATTATAATTAATAAGAAAATTTAGCCAGACTGATATAAAAGGAATATACAAAAATCTATCACATGTCTACATAACAGCAGAAGAGCTACAAAATGTAATCAAAATGATATAATTTAAAGTAACATTAAAATATAAAGTACCTAGAAATATAAACCTTAGAAAAGACAATATGAGATCTTTATGCGAAAATTATAAAATTATATTGAAAGACATTAAACAAGACTTAAATATATGGTCAGAACTAGAAAACAAAGGAAATGGACAAATTTCTGGAAACACACAACCTCCAAAGGCTCAATCAGGAAGAAACAGAAGTACTGGACAAATAACAAGATTGGTAGAATCAACATTGTTAAAATATCCATACCACCCAAAGTCATTTACAAATTCAAAGCAATCCTCATCAAATTACCAACATCACACCTCACAGATCTAGAAAAAATAATTCTATGCTTTGTTTGGAACCAGAAAAGAGCCCAAATAGCCAAAGCAACCTTAAACATAAAGAACAAATCTGAAGGCATCATATTACCAGACTTCAAACTGTACTGCCAGGCTATAGTAACCAAAACAGCATAGTATTGGTACAAAAATAGAGACACAGACCAATGGAAAAGAATAGAGAGCCCAGGTATAAAACCATCTACCTTCAGCCAACTGATCTTTAACAAAGCAGACAACAACACACACTGGGGAAAAGAATCCCTATTCAATAAATAGTGCTGGGAAAATTGGATAGCCACATGCAGAAGAATAAAACAGGACCCCTATCTGTCACCATTCACAAAAATTAATTCAAGGTGGATAAAAAGCTTAAAGGTAAGGAAGGAAACCATAAGAATTCTAGAATAAAATGTAGGAAAAACTCTTCTAGTTACTGGTCTTGGCAAAAAATTTATGAAGAAGGTCCCAATGGCAATTGTAACAATAACAAAATTAAATAAATGGGATTTGATTAAACTAAAAAGTTTCTGCACAGCTAAGGAAATAATCAACAGACCAAATAGACAACCTAAGAATGGGAGAAAATATTTGCAAATATATTTGCAATACAATACATCTCATAAAGGGCTGACATCCAGAATCTACAAAAAACTCAAATAAATCAGCAAGAAAAAAACAAACAACCCCATTAAAAAGTGGGCAAAAGACATGAGCAGAAACTTTTCAAAAGAAGAAAGACAAATGGCCAATAAACATATGAAAACATGCTTAATGTCACTAACCATCAGGGAAATGCAAATTAAAACCACAATGAGATATCGCCTTACCCCAGTTAGAATGGCTTGTATTAAAAAGTAAGAAAAAACAATAGATGCCAGCATGGATGCAAAGAGAAAGAAACACTTACCCACTATTAGTAGGACTGCAAATTAGTACAACTTCTATGGAAAACATTATGGAGATTCCTCAAAGAACCAAAAGTAGACCTACCATTTGACCCAGAAAACATATAGAGTAAAGGAAAAGATGAATAACTTGTATCACATTAAGAATCTCCATTCATCTAAAGATGTTATAAAGAAAAGTAAAAAGATAAGCCATAAACTATGAGTATATACAATTTACAACCCATATAGTTGACAAAGGATTAATATCCACATTTTATAAACAGCCTCTAAACTAAAAATTAAAACAACTCAGTACAAAAATAGGCCAAAAAAAAAAAACCCACAAAAAACAAAAAAAAAAACTTGAACAGGTATTTCACAAAACAACGAACATGGTCCACAAACATGAACAAAAGCTCAATCCCCTTAGTGTGTCAGAGAAATGCAACTTATAATTACAAGATGCCATTTCACAGATGCCACACTGGCAAAAATAAAAAAGTGTGACCACATAAAGTGTGAGGACAGTGTGGAGAAACCAGAAATCTTATACAGTTCTGAAAGAGGTGTATATTGGCATAACCACTTTGGAAAACTATTTGGTATTATGTAGTAAAATTGAAAATAAGCCTACTCTATGTACCAGCATACCTACTTCTAAATGATACATACTCTGCGGAAATTGTTGCACATGTACTTCAAAAGACAGGTACAAGAATGTTCCTGGAAGCCCTATTTATAACAGAAAAAAACATAAACATGTAAATAATCCAGTGTACATCAACACAAAAGAGGATAAATTATGTGATATATTTTTATAATGACAAACTATACTGTAGTGAAAATGAATGAACTACAACTACCTACATTTACTTAGATGATTCTCACAAACAACGTGTTGAGAAAAAAAGCAAAACAGCTTCCATTTGCTTAACTGATATGTATTTAGTAAATTAAGATGTAAGCTTTGAGTTAGTTAAGTGGTAAGTATGCAGTAAATGTAAATTGTATAAACATACTGTATTGAAATTGTATGTTTAAATACCTGTCTCCTGCATTACACTGTGAAGTATTCTAGGATAGGCATTTATCTTCCTTAACTTTGTTTCCCCAGTGTTTAGCACGGCTATTGTTTATAACACATGTTGTCTTAGCCTGAGTTCCTCCCAAGGCTGAGCCTGAAACAAAGCCTTCGGTGTAAGTGGTTTATCTGGGAAGTGAGCCCAGGAAGCAGGAGTAAGGTCGAGGGGGAAAGAAAGAGAAAAGTAAAGAAATCCAGTGTAAGGATAAGTTATCAAGATGGCCAGTACTATGGACAACGGCTGCGTTATCCCACCGGAGCATCTGAGGAACCCTATGAAACACCTTCAGAAGCATTTATGCATTGCTTCCATCCCCAATTTGTCAAGGAAGTCCAGGGCTTTAACTCTCTTTGAGTCTGGGCTGCAGACTCTGGGCAGAGTGTGGAGCAGATTCCTTTTGGCAACCAACTTCCTAAGGCAGAAAAACTCTGGGCCAAAAAGTAAAAGGCACTTGGCATGAAGCTCCAGGCAAAGTGCAGCCAGAATACACCTACAGGAAGCTGGTCAAGGCCTCCCTGTAAATGATTGCCAGTGAAGTGGCTACATTATTACATAATGAAAAGAAAGAGAACTAAGATTTATGAAGGGTCTACTATAGGGTAACCACTTGTGTATCTTCTCTCATTTAATCCTCACAACAACTTTAACATAGGACGTCTAGCTCCATTTTTACTTATTAAGAAAAGGTTATGCTTAATGAGAGGTAGTATAACTTTCCAAAGTGTCAGAATTATAATGTGGCAGAGTAAGGAGTTGGGAGCAAATCTTTCTCAAAAGCCAGAGCTCCTTCTACTATACTATGAAGTTGATATTGTTGCACAGTTGAAAGTGCCCAGAGAGCAAACGCATTTCAAGAAAGATGAAAAGGAAGCAAGGAAATGGGGAAAATAAAAAAAGAAATGTACTCAAGGTAGAATGACACAATGTAATTCACAGTTGGAATAGGACTGATATAAGTAAACATGTCAAGAGAACTTGTCCTACAATGGTTTTTGTATTTGTAAAGAAATAATACCAAAACCCAGAAATCAGTTTGTTCTTTATTTCCTCTTTTCCTCATGTTGGCTGTGGTTCAAATTATATGATTTATCACTCTGGTAAAAAGTGGGTCTAGCAATTTATAATACTAAACTTGGAACTTGTACACACCTTTATACCACTCTACAATAAGCTGTATGAACTGCAGTACCCTCTCTGCTTCTTGTCATCATTTCTTCTTGATACAGCTACTAATAAAGTAGCAAATAACCTTGTTACTCTCCAGTGTTATTCCTAAAACCATCTACACATAAATAATTAATTCTCATTACAGATTACACAGCCACCTCACAAAATACCTCTGGTCTTTCTAACTAGTTTTCTAAATTAAAACCCAAAGCAAACAGCAGAAAAGAAATAATAAAGATCAGGGCTGAATTCAAGGAAATAGAAAATAAAAAATAAATAAAGAAAATCAATGAAACCAAAAACTAGTTCTTTGAGCAGATCAATAAAATTGACAAAGTGAAAGATACTCATGAGAAAGAGAGGGAGAAGACACAAATCTCCAACATCAAGGATGTAAAAGGTGACATCACTTCAGGTTGTACAGGTACAAAAAAGATAATAGGGGAATATTAGGAAATGTATTATGCAAACTACCAAAGCTCAAGAAGAAATAAATAACTTAAGTAGCCCTTTATCTATTTTAAAAAACTGATTTTGTACTTTAAAAATCTTCCCATGAAGAAAACTCAAAGCCTAGATGGCTTCACTGATGAATTTTACCAAATAACATTACAAGATACGTTATAAATCCTATGCAAACTCTTCCAGGAAATTGAAAAGGAAGGAATACTTTCCAACTCCTCTAGAGGCCAGCATTATACTCTGATACCAAAACCTGACAAAAACTTGCCCCCCACAAAAAAAAAAAACAACAAAGAAAACTATAGATTAGCATCACTCATGAACACAGATGCAAAATTTCTAAGCAAAATTTTAGGAAATTCAGTCTAACAACAATTTAAATATTATATCTCATGATTTATTAAGTCAAGTGGGACTTATCCCAAGAATGCAAGATTGATTTAACAAGTTTAACAAGTCAAACAGTTTAATTCACCCTATTAGCAGAAAAAAAAGTAAAACCATACAATCATTTCAAGAGACCTAAGAAAAGCATTTGACAAATTCCAACATCCATTCATCCATGCCGTGTACATATCTTAGCATACTATAAATATATGAGAACTTCCTAGATATGAAAAAGGGCATCTACAAAACCCTACAGCTAATATACTTAATAGTCAAAGACCAAAGGCCTCCCCCTAAGATCAGAAACATGACAAGGACAACAGTTCTCACAACTTTTATTCAACGTTGTTTTAGATGTTTAGCTAACTGGCATAAGGCAATAAAAGAAAGAAAAGTCATCCAGATTAAAAAGAAAGGAGTAAGATGGTCTCTATTCACAGGTAACATGATGTAGAGAATTTGGCGAAGTCTACAAAGAAGCTAATTGGTTTATAAAGTTTGTGGGATACAAACTCAATGTACAAAAATCAATTGTATTTCTATAGTATTCGGTCATTAAATATGAAATGTCTGATTCTGAATCAAAAGTTTAGTTTATTATATCTCAAACAAGAAGCAGTACAATTAATCAAAGTATGTACCTAAACTGTCAACACAGTTTTACTGTCTTAATGGTAGCTGGTTTATGCCAGCAGGAAAGAATCCTAGAGAGCAAGTGGTGATGGAATCCCAAAAGGTGTTTTCCACAGCTTGTGGGGAATTGAATATTTTTCCTTGCAAGAAGTGGTCCAAGGCCTGGAAGAAGTGGCAGTCATTTGGTGCAAGGTGTGGTGATTGCAGTGGATGACAGACTTTCCAAGGCCAGCCTCTGTAGTTTTGAGCAGCATTGTTTTTGCGACATGTGGTCTTGCAAGAGGATTGCCCTGTCTCTATTGACCAATCTCAGCTGCTTAATCCCAAGCATCCTCATCATTTCATTCAACTGATTGCAGTAGACATCTGCTGTAATGTATTGACCAGGTTTCATGAAGCTGTAGTGGATAATACCAGCGCTGGACCACCAAAAGACACCATTAGCTTTTTCTGATGAATATTCAGTTTTCGACTGTGTTACAGAACTTCATCTTTATCCAACCATTGTGCTGAACACTTGCAATTGTCAAAAAGAATCCATTTTTAATCACACATAACAATAAGGTGTAGAAGTGGTTCGCCTTTATGTTGTGACAGCAAAGAAAGGCAAGCTTCAAGACCATTTCTCTTCTGACGTTCATATAATTCATGCGGAACACATCTATCCAGCTTCTTTACCCTGCCCAATTGTTTCAAATGGTCCAATATTGTTGGAACAGTAACGTCAAATCTTGCTGCTAATGCATGTGCAGGTTGAGATGGATTTGCTTCCACTATAGCTTTCAGCTCATCATTATCCACATTGGTCTCAGGTCACCCATGTGGCTCATTTGCAAGATTAAAATCACCAGAACAGAACTTCTCAAACCATTGATGTACTGTGTATTCATTAGCCACATTTTCCCCAAACACTTCATTGCTATTTTGAGCTGTCTGTGCTGCATTGGTTCCACAATAGAAATCATATTTGAAAATAATACAATTTTTTGACTGATCCACGGTTTTGCAAAAATTGCTCTAAAAAAAAATTTGAAATGTAATCATAAGCCAAAACATGTGTTTGAAAAACTGAGGATGTAACTTCACAATAAACATAAAACAAGAAGTATCAAAGTGAAATGTCAGAGATATCAACTGTCAAACTTAGTACTTCAGGAAACTGGACATTTTATACTTAATAACATAACAACAAATAATCAGAAGCTAAAATGAAATAAATAATACTATTCACAGTAGCATCAAAATATATGAAATACTTAGGGTAAAATAAAAGATGTACAAGACCTGTACAGTGAAAAACCACAAAACATCCCTGAAAGTAAAAGACCTAAATAAATAGACTGATATTTTGTGATATTGAGTTAAGGGGTCATTAGAGCCAATAGTGTTAAGATGTTAGTTTTCCCAAAATTGATCTACAGATTCAGTGCATTCCCAATCAAAATCCCAGCAGTGTTTTTTGAAGAAATTGGCCAGGTGATTCTAAAATTCACATGGAATTGCAAAGAATCTAGAGGAGCCAAAGCAATTTTGTCAAATGAGAACAAAGTGGAGGATTAACACTACCTGATTTCAGAACCTATAAAGCTACAGTAAACATGGCTCTGTGGTATTAGTGTAAAGAAAGACAAATAGATTAATGGGGCAGAATAAAAAATCCAGAAATTGACCCATATACATGTGAGCAACTAATTTTCAACAAAAGTACGTAGGCAATTCCATCGGAAAAGGCTAGACTTTTCAATAAACAGTGCTGGAAAAAGTCAAAGTTTGTATGTTTAAAAAAAAAGAACTTTGATTCATACCTCATGCCACATACAAAAATTAACTTAAAGTGAATCATAGATCACAATGTAAAGCCTAAAGATATAAAACCTCTAGAAGAAAATATAGAATAAATCTTTGTCACTTTGGATCAGCAAATTTTTCTTAGATACAATGGCAAAAGCAAAACCATGTAAAAAAAGAAATTATATCTCATCAAAATTAAAGAGATTAGGAAAAATTAAGAGAATTATTAACAGATTGAAATGAATTAAGAGATTAAAAGACATTATTAACAAATTATTAATTAAGAGAATTGAAATATAAACCAATGATTTGAGAAAATGTTTACAAATCATATTTCTGATGAAGAGCTTGAATACAGAATATGTAAACAACTCTGAAAACTCAATAATAGGAAGACAACCCAACCTAAAAGTGGGCAAAAGATTTGATGCGCACAAAGAAGATATATTCATGACAAATTAGTTCATCAGTCATTAGGTAAATGCAAATAAAACCGTAAGGAGATACCACTAACATCTATTATAACAGATAGAATTAAAAAGGCTGAACATAGCAAGTGCTGACAAGGATGTGGAGGAACTGGAATTCTTATATACTGCTGGTAGGAATGCAAAATGATACTACCACTTTAGAAAACATTTTGGTAATTTCCTAAAAATGTAAACATACAACCTACCCTATGATCCTGCCATTCTATTCCTAGTTAATTATGCAAGAGAAATGAAAGCATATTTCCATACAAAGACTTGTACAAGAATGTTTGTAGCAGCTTTATTTATATAGTCCCAAACTGGAAACAAGCCAAATGTCCATCAGCAAATGAATGGATCAATAAATTGTGGTACATCCATATAGTCGAATAGTACTCAGCAATAAAAAGGAATGAAATATCAATACATAAAACATGGGTAAATCTCAGAATAATTATGATGAGTCTAAGAAGCCAGGCAAAAAAAGAACTACATAATACCATTCATACAAAAATTTTAGAAAGTGCAAACTAATCCTAGTAACATTAAGCAGATCAGTGATTGTCTTGATATGGGATAAGGGGCAGGAAGGAGGGATAGTAAAAGGTTGGGAAGAAACTTTTGTGGATGATGGATAAATATGTTCATTATCTTGATTGTGGTGATAGTGTCACAGGTATATACATTTGTCAAAGCTTATCAAATTATATACTTTAAATATGTACAGTTTATGTCAACTATACCTCAATAAATATAAAGAATTGTTTCTGCTTAAATAAAAGTTAACCTAACTGATTTCTCCTCCCTTCATCTATGGTATATTTCTTACCTTCCCACCACACCACAGGGATGAAAGCATGTGTGGATCTTGGCTCCTGGGAAGGACTCAGACTTTTTGGAATTAGTTCATTGAGGTTCCTTTGCATCTTCAGTTCTCTGATTATTTTTACTTTTTTGGGGTAGCTTATCCTTTTTTTCTTATTTTTAGGATGGGCTTGATGGTCTCTTGCAACTTTATACATTCTAACGAGAAGTCTCCTCTCCTCTATGTCGATTTTAATTTAAAAGAGTCCTTAATAATATCTTTTAAAAAGTGTTTGATTTCTCATCTTGAGCCTAAATGGCACTTAATTCCTGTTGAGGAAAAAATTTAGAATTCCAGATTGCGGAAATCTGTATAATCACTGCTACTCAACAGTGTGATAACTGCTTTCAGGAATTTCCATATCCTTCCCGTATCCTGGCTCTGCACAAAGATGCTCTCCTGAGAAGGGCTGTCCCCAAGAGAGCAGAAACCTTTCAGGAGTCTCATGTCCGATACAGAACTCTCAATAGAGACACAAACCCCTGAACCTCACCATGCCCCAACCCAACTCTGGAAGCTCCACATTCAAGTGAAAATGCTAGGGACAAAGGGTCAGGGAGCAGATTCTGGAGCAACTCACCTGGGAACAATTTCCTTGACCCAGAAGAGGAGGTTGGTACTGTGCTCATCTTTCAAGAATGGCTGGGAGGTGTGACTTACAGGAAAGAAAATCTGACTCAGCTATGGAGATAAAGATAATCACCAGGGGAAGAGACACTTCCAGGAGTGCTAGACATTCCCACACTCAGTCAGAGGATTCGACCCTTCCTCTCAGGGTGGGGATGCAGGTCAGGCCCCACACAGTCCTCTCCAGGTGTGATCCCTGGGCCGCCTGCTGTTGCTGCTCCCCCTCGAGGTGAGCGCAGAACTGGAGAGTGAGCTGCCGGGAAACTTTATAGACACTTGATATTGCCATGGCATGCAAACGTCTGATCAGTCATTCACTTTGACTGTAACTTATAAAAGCATAGGTCGGCAACATTAAAAATAGTTTAAAAACTGGTCTTTCTCCACAAATAGTTTGAGAAGACCTGAGACTCTTCTCACTCTGTCTGCTGCCCAATCCCTCTCTTCTGGTCGCCTCTCACCAGCTTGAGCCCTGCATGAAATCCTTAATAATGTATTTTTAGTTTCCCAGGGTGCCAAGCTTTTTCTCAAATAGATCTTTGTTGTTTTCTTTGCCTACATTTTTCTCTGCATCCTCTTAACTTTTCTTGTTTCTACTTTTCTTTTTTCTTCCTTCCTGCCTGCCTTCCTGCCTTCCTCTTAATTTTTAAAAATGAACTGTATTCTATCAAGTGTTGGCAAGATTGTGGGGAAGAGAAACTCCCACACACTGCAAGTAGGGACATAAATGGCCTACAGCTTATTTAGAGAGCAACACAGCAGTGTACCATATGGGGTGGACTGCAAAAATGGCCGTGATCCTTCACTTTTCCCATTTTCACACTCTGCAAAATTGCGATTTTGCACATCCTTTCATTAAGAGGTGGAGTCTCTTTCTTCTCCCTTTCTATCGAGGCTGACCTTCCATTCTGTTCTATTCTCTTGCTTTTACCAATAGAATGCAGCAGAAGAGACACTGCGTCTTAAGAATACTTACGCTCTTTCATTTGTTCTTTTGCTCTTGCAAGAATAGCGCAAGCCTGCTCAAGAAAGAGATCACATGAAGGGACCAGCTGTCCCAGCTGAGGTGGTGGTAGACCAGCCAGCCAACCCAGCAGCTGCCCACAGAAGCATGAGCAGAAGTCGCTATAGTAAGTTCTCTAGCCCAGGGCAAATGTGTCACATTCAGAAATCTCATGTTCCTCAGATATACTAAGACACACCCCACGGAAGCATATCCTGGAGCTGCCATCCTAACGCAGGGCTACAGCTCCCCAAGGAGTCTCCTGAACAAACTCCAACATTCAAACCCAACTGTGAAGTCTTTGGTATAACAGCAAAAGCGTTTAGGCAAGAGCGATTAGGTTAGTTTCATTTGCTTAACTGTTTTCACAGGACACTCATATCGAGCCTGTTATTCCCACAAGATAGGCCTGCCCTTGGAACATCAGTCTTTGAGGATTGATTCTTCCATGATTTTTTTCTGGAAAATTCTTGGTTGAATCAATGGTCAAATGAAATAATTTCAACTGCTGAAATAAGAAGCTGGTACACTAGATTTTTATGCATTTTCAAGCTATAGAAAAAGAAATACTTTCTGAACACTGGAATTAAGTAAGGAAATTTTATATACACTTATTTCTAAAGATAAAAATTCTGATGGATAGCAAAAGGAGATAGATGAAAAGTCTAAAGGGCCCACTTATCAGGCCAACAGAATCCTTAAGGCCAGTAATGTTTTAAAAATGAGAGCAAAATAATCATCACCAAGACAACAACAACTACTATTTATTATGATATGTTAAGAACAACAGTAAATGCTTAACTTACATTACCTCACTTAATGTTTCAACAACCCTAAAACATGGCTATTGTTATTTTCATTTTACAGATGATGATGCCGAGGTATAAAGAAATTCAAGTCACTTGCCCATGGTCAGAGAGCCAGTAAATAGTGAAGCCTGGCTTTAAACAGAAGTCTGACTTCCAAGTCATGCTTCTAAGTGCTACTATCTACTCAAATAGACACAAAATCATTGCTTAGCGCTTTGAAGTTCACAGAATCCTTTGTCATCCGTTATTTTATTTGATCCCCATAATACTCTAACTCCCATCTTACAGATGAGCAGAGCTGAGACCCAAAGTTATGTCTTCAAGTTCCAAGTCCATGTCCTTTCCAGAAAGTCAAGCTGTTAGATGCTTGAGGGAACGTAAGCGGACGTTGCGGAAGATGATGAACTATGAGGTGGATCATTCCTGGAGGAACAAGGAAGAGACGGTGGATGCAGGGACTTCCCCTTAAGTCCCGACTCAGACAAGCAGTTGTGGGAGCCACTTTGCAGAAACTGCTTTGGAGGAAGCTTAGCCTTCCTCCTGTCTGATGGAGGAAGAGTCGGCTCTGGGGGTCCTGAAATTAATGAAATTAACAAATGAGGGAAGAAGATGGAAACCCCACTCAGGAGAGCAAATGGGGAAGGTAAAACATGACTCAGTCCGTAAGCATTCCTCCTCTGGGGCCAGGCTGGGTCAGTGCCCAGGGCAGGGACAGTGCCAGAGAGTCAGGAAGGACTAAGCATATGGAAGTGGAGGGCTGGAGGTAACTAAATAAAGCCACAGGCACAGTGACTATAATCCTCCTCCTTTGTCCCTGCTGGGGTGACCTGGGGAACTCCAGTGCAGTATGTCTAATCAAGACTGTAGAAATGCCACCAAAATTGATACCTGGCAAATTGATCAAGGATATTGCTATGTGGAAATAGCGACAGACTTGCTACTGATCTTAGTCTGAGAAACTGCCTCAATTTTTGTAGTCTGGTGAACGCTCAGAAAGCGAGTTAAATTTAAACAACTTGTTAAATGCCTTATTTTACAATTGAGGAATCGTGTTAGTGGCGACTGGGGCGGTTGTCTCCCCAATCTGGCTATCACCAGCCATGACAGTCCTACTTCTGCCATGCTCTCCCTGGTCAGGAGGGGGAAAAGAACTGCGGGAATGACACCGTGCCAAGGTGGCAGAGAAAGAAATAGCTCTTCCCTGGGAGCAGTGCTAATGACACTGTCCCCAGACCCAGGGGCGGGAGTTGAACAGCTCACTTTAACCTCTTTGGGTTTGTTTCTAGGTGCAAAAGCAGTCTGCGAACGGGATTTCTAGGCGCTGGCTCACAGGCTGCAAGTGTGAAGCTGTGTTACGCCTCCCGCGTGGATGCTGGGGACGATTACTAATCGCTGGCCACCGCGCTGTGACAGCGGAGGCGGGGGAGGCTCGGCGCCCAGCTGTCAGGCGCGAGGGCAGAGGTCAACGCGGGGTCTGCCAGAGCAGGAGGGAGCGGCCCCTGGCAGGTGCAGCCTCGCCCTCCCTGCGCCTCGCGAGGAGGCGCGCAGGGGACCCCGAACCCGCAGCCCGCGCGCGGGGGAGGCTCTGCGGTGACCCGGGCGGGGGCATGTCCCCAGGCCCGCCGCCGCCAGGGCCGCTGCCATGCTCCTTCCGCTCTGAACCGCGCTCTGCACACTCCCCAACAGCTGTCCACTCCTCTTGAGATGCAAAAGGTCTGCGGGAACACAATAAAGGGATGCATATTTTCATGCCGGAATTCACACCCGAGCATGATTTTCACCGCGTGATTGAATTAGGTGAATATAAAATA